>JAODJW010000002.1:15127829-15141614 GCA_026777045.1 Hyperopisus bebe | reverse complement strand
ATCTGCTAAAATATAAAGCAACAACACACAGCAGCGTGTTCATGGAGGCAGCCATGTTTGTTCCTAGATGTGGTAGCATGAACGGGAGATTGATGTCACTCAACTTGAAATTAGATAACCGCTTCGACAAACATTCACATACACATCTGAATCCTTGCTGAAGCATGTCGTTGTGTTCTCTCAGTCACGCTCATCACAGTATGGATAGCTTAGATCTATCTGATTTGATTTTGTATTAAACTTTTTCGTTTCAATCCAAAAGGCCTAGCGCTTGTCTCATTGAGAGGTGCATAGAAAAAATAATTGTGTGTAATTTATCACGGGTACGGGCCGGTAACGGGTGGAATGTTAATGGGCTTGGGCGGGTGCGGATTTAACTTTGAAATAATCACGGGTGCACGGGCGGGTGTGGTACTGTACTGTGCGGGTGCGAGTCTCCAAAAGTGGACCCGTGCAGGACTCTGTTGGACATACAGTGTATTAATGTACCACTAGATCCACATTTTATACAAATGTCTGGTATGTTCTTATTGTATTTGTTTAGTTGCACTGGTGTAATGTACAGTATATAAGCATTGGCCATTTAAATTGCAGTATTCTAAAACGACTATTTATAGACATGGTATGAGCTTTAGCACATGCCCTGTCCCAGTCCTGCTCATTAACAGTAAGTGGTAAGTCTTCGTTCCATGATTTAAATTTACTTCTTGAGTTCTCTGATGTATTAGATATCAACAGTTTATAAAAATCTGCTATGATGCCTTTTCTCAAATTATTCTTGATCATCAATTTTTCCAACTGTGAATGGGGAGTTTTTTTGAGACTCTTTTGGTTTGCATTCACAAAACTTCTTAATTGAAGATATTTAAAATAGTGAGGTTTTATCTAGACTAAATACAGATTTTAATTTCCCAAAGGACATGAAGATATCTGATTCTGATTGGTCAAGATTGTTAATTGTTTTACGTCCTTTGGATGCCCATGTTTTGAACGTTGCAACTGCTCTTCCTGGTACAAAGAGCTGATTCCCCCAAATTGGACTAAATTGTGACAGAGAATTTGATTCTTTTAAATACTTTCTAACATCATGCCAGACCTTTATCATGTGTTTCAAAATAGGATTTTTTGACTTGTTTTTGCAGTTTCTTTGCCGTGTCAGAATATATAAATGAGGGTAAAGGCAATTTTAAATTGTGAGACTCCATTTCTACCCAGTGCAGATTATTTTTGTTTGAAAAAAACATAACAGAGCGCATTTGAGTAGCCCAGTAGTAGTACTTGAAATTAGGGCAAAGAATGACTAAGTTTAGGTTTTTTATTGTTCCATATAAAATCTACCATAGTTCTTTTTAACCATGTAAACAATTCTGGAGGAGGTGGCAGAGTAATGTTTTGAAATAGATACAACAATTTTGGCAGTATATTCAGAATATGTATTCTTCCCATTACAGTTATAGGCAGCCTCATCCACCTGTCTGTTATTAATTTCTTCTTTTAAATAATCATAATTAATTTTAACAATTTGATCAACCATTGGTACAATGACAACTCCTAAATATTCAAACTGTTCCACTACTTTAAGGCAAGTTATCTCAGAAATGGGGTTATGCCTTTCCATTGCATTTAATAATAGAATAGAGGATTTTGTATTGTTCACTTGATAGCTTGAAATATTTCCAAATAGTTGAATCACTTCCAACACTTGATGAAGTCAGGTTTGACAAAAATAAAATGACATCATCAGCAAACAAAGAAATTTTGTGTTCACTGGGCCCTAATGTAATTCCAGTTATTTGCGAGTGTGTGCGTATGGCCGCTGCAAATGGTTCTATTGCTAAAGTAAAAAACAAAGGAGAAAGAGGACATCCTTGCCGACAGCCTCTCTTAATTTTAATTGGTTTTGAATAATTTCTATTTGTCAGAATTTTTGCTGTTGGATCTTCATATAGTATCGTGACCCATTTTATAAAGTTGGATCCACACCCAAACCTTTCTAGGATATTAAAGAGATAGGGCCATTCTACCCTATTGAAGGCCTTTTCTGCGTCCAACGAAAGAAGCGTAGTATATCTTTGTTTCCTCTTGAGATAAATGACGTTCAGTACCCTTCTCACATTATGATATCCTTGCCTTTCAATTACAAAGCCATTCTGATCTCTATTATGTCTGGTAGAATTTTTTGAAGCTGTCTTGCTAACAGCTTGCAGATAATCTTAAGGTCCGAGTTTAGTAAACTGATAGGTCTCATATTCTCACATTTGTTAGAAGGCTTACCGGGCTTTGGCAGCAGAGTAATTAGAGCTTGATTCATAAAAGGTGGAAGACTGTCTTTTTCAAATGGTTCTGTAAACATATCTAAAAAGTGTTAGCAATTTATCCTTAAATTGTTTATATACGTCAATTGGAATACCATCCGGACCTGTACTCTTACCTGATTTCATTTTATCGATAGCCTGTGCAATGTCGTCTTTATTGAACTTTAAATCTAAGTATGCTTTATTATCACTTGAAATAACAGGAATATTTAACTCATTCAAAAAGTTATCAATACCATTTAGATCGCAGTTCTCTTGGGCATCATATAATTTCTGATAGTAGTCTCTGAAGCATCATTAATATCTTTTGGATTTACTAAACGTTTGTCATTTTTATAATAGATGTAATAGATGTTTTAATTTCAAGCTGTTTAATTTGCTAATAATTTTCCAGCCTTGTCTCCTTGTTGGATGAATATTTAAAAATCATGCAGTTCTTTAACTTTTTTTTTATCAAAACTGTTTATTCAAAGACACCATCATTAGATGAACTTCTGAAAATCACATTCAGCTATAGCAGGAACATTCATTATTGTATTTTGGGTTGTTGTGATATAATTGGCATCACATGGCTTACGCGCAATAATGACTAGGGCTTTATATGATGGGCATTGGACATTTGTCCAAGCTCCAGCTTTTTGGTACTATACAAACATTTACTAATGCCCACAATTTGGTAAGCAGATTAGTAATACGCCTAAAATATTAATGAGGCATATTGTGATGCCCAAAAGTTAGTCATTTGTATAAATTCAGAGTATCCTTATGTTTAATAAGCATGTTGGACTTTTAACTGCAAAATGTACCACCACACCACCACCTTTTTTACCTTGTTTATCCATAATATCTCTTTATTTGTTAAAAGATGTGGCTGCTTATCTGTCCCTTTCTTCACTGCCACTTCATTGCTTATAAATCACTTCCATGATTTACCAAAACAGTACTATGTGATGAGCCTTGCTAACTGAATTTAATAATTTGATGCACTTTTATGCATCACAATATGCCTCTCATTATTTTAAGTGTACTACTAATCTGCTTACCAAATTGTGGGCATTAGTAAACGTCTTTATAGTACTGAAAAGCTGGTGTCCGGACAAATGTTTTTGGCCATCTTATAAAGCCCTGGGGCCAGTTGCACAAAAAACCTAAAATTAAGATTTTCCTTAAAGTCCGAGTTAGGTCTCCTTAAAATAAAGTTGGTTGTACAAAACACCCTTAAGTCTCCTCAAAGTTTCCTTAAAATTTTCTCTTAAATATTTAAGTTTTTCTCCTTATCTTGGTCTTATACATGAGGAATCCCTTAATGGTTGCACAAAAGACCTTAGCAACCAAACTAAGGGAAAAAAATTAAGGTACCTCTAACCGTGCCTTAACTGCAACATGGCAGTTTATGATAATAAATAACGAAAATGAACACATCCATCCCAAAAAGAGTGTTCTGCGACCAAGAGAACCCCTTAGATACGATTAATGATGAGCAATTGATTTTGCTTTCAAAGTTTGATCTGCAGTCAATTTACGATTTGATCACCCCACAATCTGAAGCTGTGCTCCCCCAGCTGATTGCTCTGCGGTTTTATGCTATGGGCTCGATCATTCCCGGCCTGTAATAGGCGATGTATTTCATATCCACAAGTCAACGGTGTGCCATGTCATTCACCGAATTTCAAACGCCATTGTCCATCTGTTGAACACCGTGGTGAAATACCCCTCTAAACAAGAAGAGGATGAAATAGCGCCACACTTCTTTAATGTAGACGGCTTCCCAAGAGTGTGCAGGGTGATAGATGGGACCCACATCAGGATTCAAGCTCCTGTACGAATATGATGATCAATTTATTAACAGAAAAATCAATATTCAATCAATGTCCAGTTAGTTTGCAATCATGAACATAAAATAACTAACGCTGTAGTACAATGTAGACTTCCCAAATTAATTGTCATTGCAATTTCCTCCCACATTCGTGGTTTTCTGTTTGCTGTTATTTGCGGATCAAATTTACTTTTTAGTATGTTCTTTTTTATTGTATTCATCCAAAAGTATAATATTTTCCTCCTCTGACCATTTTGGCTTTCTTGTTGTCTTCCTTCCCATTTTTTTTTTTTTTTTTTACTTTGAGTAACTTTGTGAGGCAATAACGGGTATCACAAGCAGGCGCGAGTACAAGCATATGAACGGTCTCCATGGAAACAGGACAATTTGATTACTGTAAAACGTCTTTCAATGTTGCAAATCCCTTAATGTTTTTCCTTAACTAAGGAAACCCTTTAAGGGGTTCTGTGCAACACCCTTAAATAAATCCCTTAGCTACGGAGAAATTAAACCTTTAAGTGTAATACTTAAGGGGACAAATTAAGGTGTTTTGTGCAATCGGCCCCTGGAAATTACTGCTCATACGCTGTATGATCACAGTTCCTATTATTTGTTAATTCTTTGACCATGACTGAGGGGGTGACCCAGTGTTTGCATGCTGTCCTCTCAGTCCCGAGAAGAGAGCAAGAAGCAGGCTCTTGCAGCCAAGAGGGAGAAACGGAAGGAGAAACGCAAGAAGAAGAAGGAGGAGCAGAAGAGGAAGCTGGAGGAGGAGGAGATTAAGGTCAAGGAGGAGTTCTTGGACATGCAGGACCAAGAGAAGGACTCTACTGAAGGTAAGGGACAACACAGTGAGCTTCTGAACCTCTGAAGAAAGGGAACAGCATAGTGTCTTCCCAGCTACTAATTTGGAAATCATTTCTTCTATTATCTTGCAGAGCCAGAGATTCCCATAGAACCCCCAAGCGCCACCACTACCACCACCATCGGCATTCCCGCAACCTCAGCCACCTTCACCTCAGCCTTTGGCAAGAAACGCGCCAACGCAGTCACCACGCCCAGCGTCAACCGTAAGAGCAAGAAAAACAAGACCAAGGACACAGCCAGTGAGCCCATCATACTCCAGGACCCCCAAGTGGCGCTAGCACAGCAGAAGGCCGATCGGAACAAGATCCATGGGGAGCCACGGGGTGGTGGGGTGCCTGGCGGCAACAGTGACTCCGACAACCTGGACAGCACCGATTGCAACAGTGAGAGCAGTAGCGGCAGCAAGTGTCACGAGCTTGGCTATCTGCCTGACCTGCCATCCTCATCCTCCTCGTCATCATCGTCCTCCTCAGTCCCCTCAGGCCCAGCTTTCACTCCCTCTGCCCCTGAGAGAAGGCAAGGCCCCCCGCTGCACAGCCTTCGTGAAGAGAAGGTCACAGTGTCCGTTACCAAACCCCAACACAAGTAAGTCCAGGATGTGCTCTGTGTTAGCCTGCGAAATGATTTTGACAAAAGTGTCCTGTGAGTAACAGTGTAACAGTATGTAAATTTCACGCATTGGAACAAATCTAGATTTTGCGTTCATGGTTCACTGCAGTTTTGATACAGCGGTGAAAACTTGCATTTTGTAATTATTTGACTAAAAATATGTAAAATAAATAATTCAAGAATAAGACTGTCTTAACACAATCATAATGAACTATTCATCCATTCATCCATCAATTTTTCTGAAACCGCTTAATCCAAAATTGTCATGGGGGGGGACCGGAGCCTATCCCGGGAACAATGGGCGCAGGTGGGAACTAACCCTGGGTAGTTGCCAACACATCACAGGGCGCATACACTCATACTCACACTTACACAACTACAGGGCCAATTTAGACTCACCAATCAACCTATCCAGAATGCTTTTGGACCGTGGGAGGAACTGGAGCCCCCGGCAAAAACCCACACGAACATGGGGAGAGCGTGTGAACTCCACACAGAAAGGGCCCGGTACCGGACCCAGGACATAATGAACTAAACTGCCTAAATCCTGTGTTATTTGCTATCAAGTATAGTTGCATATCTATAGAAATGAAAACCCACTATTGCCATTATTATTATTATTATTATTATTATTATTATTATTATTTTATCTTGGTTTAAATTCCCTAGCAAAAGCATCGTAAATTCTATGGGGACACCAACTTGTAGAGGTTGTTTCTGCCTTGCTTCGGTCATAAACACACTTGAATATCGTCGTCTCAAATGAGTTAGCATGTTGGATGTGCTTCTAGAAACATATGTTATATCAGAGCTGACAGACAGGCTTATCAACTGCTCTCTCTCCAGTGTTGGTGAAATTTATTGAGAAACCAGTTTTAGCAAGAATTGGCATAATGGTTTCATAACATCTACTTGTAAATTTAGGTTCTGTCCACGTCAAGAAATGTATTAATTTGTTTCATTATCCATTCCAAATAGAAAATGATGAAATTTATGGGCACGTGAGGAGTATGTGTACCGTTACAGCTACCTGGGTAGTAGGGATCGTTTGGCGCTAACCTGCACTACACCTTTCTGGTTGATTTGATTTTTTGGGACTGAACTTGGGCCTGTTTCTCATTTAGGAGGATCCAATTCATAATGTCAGATAAAAGCAGATGGTTAATGGGAATAGTGGACGCATTTGATTTAATTCTATATCTTCAGAGACATTTTGTATATCATTGTTCAGTTTTATTTAAAAAGAATTTTCAGGAGTAACATTTACAAATTTGACATTTGTGAAGCTATTTATGTATAGATTTCAACCAAATAAGTGCAAGGTGTAGGGTATACTGTTAGCACTAGAACCGCTGTTTCCCATGCCTATGAACGTCAAACTCTTTTAACCACCAAACAAGACATACTTCAGTATATACAGCCCTATTGTTTGTGCTAAACAGCAGCAGCTCTAACACCCTTAACCAAAAAGACTGAGTGGAGGCTCCGTCATGAAATCGTAAAGCTGAAAAGCACAGACTGTATTTTATAAAATGTTGGATAAATAGACGTTGTTTATTGGTAATTCCATGTTTCAAAGTTTCCACTATTTAATATGTTTTTTAAACACATCAACCCAGATGAAAAAATGAAAAAATAAGTACATTTTTACTTGAAACAATTCGTAAAATGTTTTTGGGTGAAGTGGCTTGGCATTCTGTTAAAATGAGGCTTTTGTTTTATTACCGGTGTGAGATTAAAATTAATTTCTATCAAAATCTATCAAAACCAATACTTAAATCACTGAGCACATAAACATGACTATATATGGGTTTTACATCTATCTGGGGGTGACAGTGACTGCTGCAGTGAGGATTACTGTCCCATTGTTTTCTTGATAGGCAAACTGCAGGTTAATGCAATGGCCCATTAACAGAAACGAAAGGTGTGATACGATAATGTACATCGCTGAGGACAGTTAAAGGAGGTCAGAAAAATGCTGGCGGTTCTGGTGTTAGAAAAAATAAATACCATGTTCAGCTCTCAGATTCACTGGTGGTTCTTGACATCCTTGTGCTAAGCTAAGAAGTCCAACCTCACTTCTAGATGAATTAAGACCAAAGCAGCCTGACAGATTTCATATACTGACTTTGGTAGATGCAAGATGGGGAAAAAAAACAATTTCAGTGATCTGTTTTGTTTCTCCCTTCAGAATGCAAGACAGCATAAATGACTTGACTCCAAACATCCCCTCCACATTCAAAACCATTTCACTGCCGGTGTCCTCACCTAACAGCAAGATCAACCTGACTAGCCCCAAAAGGGGCCAGAAAAGAGAGGAGGGATGGAAGGAGGTGGTGCGGAGGTGAGACTGCCGTCTGGTGGTGCAGGGTCCCATCCATTCATAGGACAGCCTTTTGTTCATGGTGGCCCATGCGGTGTTGGTTCCATCATGCTAAACCCCTGGTATTTCTAACTGCTTGGCATCCTGGTCTGGTTGTACTGAGCACCAGAATTCATATGTTAATTTATTTGATTACTTAGGATAAATTCAGTATGTATTGTGTGGAGTTACTTTGGCAGTTGTTTTCCGGGATTTAAAAGGACACAAATTAGGCACACCATCATGGCGTTGTATTAAAATGACATTGCATGAGAACGATAACTTTGAAAATGTTTTGCCTGGTTTGGAGAAAATGTCCAGATTTGGACACTAAGTATATGTTTTTTCTTGTAGAAGTATTTTTTTTATTATAGGTAGGATTGAGAATTTTGATATTATGATTAAAATTTGTATGAAAAACCTTCAAAGGTGGGATTTCCAGTGACTTTAGGTTCTTGTTCCATCCAGGTCCAAGAAGCTGTCAGTCCCTGCCTCGGTTGTCTCACGGATCATGGGCCGAGGTGGTTGCAACATCACTGCCATCCAGGATGTGACGGGTGCCCATATCGACGTGGACAAGCAGAAGGACAAGAACGGGGAGAGGATGATCACCATAAGGCATGACCTCCGTGCTGTATTCTCTAGCCCTGTGTGGCTTCCCAGGACCTATCAAGTTGGTTTGACATTGTGTTGTGTTACAGGGGCGGGACTGAGTCCACGCGGCATGCTGTACAGCTCATCAATGCCTTGATCCAGGACCCTGCTAAGGAGCTAGAAGACCTGATCCCCCGTAATCATATCCGAGTCCCAGGGACCAACAACAAGGTTGGCTCTGGTTTTAGCGCCTCCATCGGTATGGCCGGTACCTCTACATCCATCCCCAAGAGTCTTGCATCCATGGGCTCATCAACAGCTACATCGTTCCCACCTTCCTCGTCATCTACGCCACAGCCTAATGGGAAGCTGGGAAAGGGCTTGTCATCAGGGGTGAGGCCCCCATTTCCTGTCTCACTACCCCTGGCATATGCTCACCCGCAGCTCGCCCTACTGGCTGCTCAAACTATGCACCAGATCCGACACCCACGTCTGCCCATTCCCCAGTTCGGTGGCTCCTTTTCCCCAGCACCCAACACCTGGGGCCCCTTTCCAGTGCGACCTGTGAGCCCAGGCAGTGCTAACAGTTCTCCTAAACACAAAGGGAACCCAACCCCGAGGACTGGTGCCACCCACGAGTTTGCGGCCCCTGGCAGCAACGCTACCACACTGACCACAACCACATCCACGCCATGCTCTAGTACTACATTAGCTCAACCTAGTGCACCCACATCTTCAGTAAGGAAGCAGCTGTTCGCCTCTGAGCCCAAGACAGGGAATGTCATCCCTCCTGGCGCTAACGGTGCCTGCACTGCGAGAGCCATAGGGACTGCCGGCCAGCCACATTGCACTGCTCCTGTCACGCCTTCCAGCCCTCCCCCACCCCCTCCTATTGGACCACCTGCACAGCAGCAAGTCCTGGGCCCACGGGCTGAGCCATGCCCCCCCACAGCCACCCCCAGCAAGGAGAGGCCCTTCCTGGACCCACATGCACCTGTGTCCAGCAGTGTCACCTCCACCAGCTCCCTGCCCTTTCCTGCTTCTCCTTCGGCCCTGAATCTGCAACTAGAGTCCCGGCAGCAGCCCTCGTTCCCCCCCAATGCAGATCTATTACCTGCCGGGGCCCAGCCTGGCTCCACCCTCCCCTCGTCCTGCTCCACCCCCACCTGTTCCAGCACCATCACAGTTACAAGTAACACCTTACCTCAGTTGTCAGCTACGGCTCCTCGCTCATCCAAGATGCAGTTGGCAGGACCTTTCTTCCCCCTGGCTGAGCAGCCACCCGTGCTGGTGCCCCTAAGCGTGCCGCAGGAGCCTTCCAAGCTGCCACAGCCCAGCACGGCCCCTGCCCTGCCACAGGTGTCCACAGCCATCGGCGTGATGAATGGCTCCCAGGTGCACGTCCCTGGTACTAAGGCCCAGCTGCATGCCAGCTTCAGCACCACCACGCTCCTCACACACTTCAGCAGCATGTTCGACAGCGGCCAGGTGGGCACCAACCAGGTGTGGGGCGCCTGCCACCTGCCGACTCGCAGCCTGCCTGAGCAGGCCTACAATGCCCCGCCCGCCTACGTAGGGAACGTCAGCCAGCCTGAGAGTACGGCACCCCTGCCTGATGGCTCCAAGGCCCCTGGCTTCCGCTCCGCCTCACAGAGGATCGTCTCCAGTCCAATAGGTGAGATGTTTCTGACTAACTCTTTACTAGACAATCAAAGAATCTATGAGTCAGAAATCCATCTGAAAAGTATAGAATTACACACGTTTATCAGCTGACAGCTAGGTGTAGCCTGAGTTCAACCCCTAAAACACCGGACTGTAGTTTGAACCCTGTCTCCTGGTGGTCTGTGATTCGCCTCCTAGCCGTCCAATCGGTGGACCCCTTGGGACCCTCCTCTGTCTCCTCATCCCCTGCAGCGCTGACCAGTTTCGCCACAAGCATATCGGCCAGTCCTGTGTTCCTGCAGGGCCCCGCCCCCGTGTGCACGCCCTCCCTCAGCCGCCAGCACTTCTCCCCCCACCCATGGAGTGCCTCCACCTCTTGTACGTAAACTTCACAACCCCTGCATCCCATCTGGGGTGGAGGCCAGCTCATATGTCATGTGATTTTGAATTTGGTTGCTGTCAGGTCCTTGTGGTGTTGTAGGGGATGTGAGTAAAACTTGAAGCATTATGGTTTATCAGAGATGAAAATGCTTTCAGCATGAGCAATTCATGTGTAGTGTCAGAGGATGTGGACTTGCTTTTTCCCGCTTTGTCCTCGTGTTTATCACTTTGCCTACTCTGCACCGCAGGTGAGTCCCCAGCACCCTCAGCCTCTTCAGGCACCTCCTCCCCGCTCTCGGCATCCACGGCCGTAGCCCCACTGGTGCAGGCCAAGCCCAGTATCTCGAGCCAGCAGGACCGCAAGGTGCCCCCACCCATTGGCACAGAGCGCCTGGCCCGCATCCGTCAGACGGGCTCCATCAACCCGACGCTGCTCACCACCAGCTACTCCGCGCCCGTCGGCCAAGGGGGCATCTGGTCTTTTGGCGTTAGTAGTGCTTCCGGTAGGTGGGGGAAGGTGGATGAGTAGGGCAATCTGTTATGTATGTTGGCACGCTGTGCTCACATTTAAAGGGGAAATCCACCCAGAAATCAAGTATGTTGTTTTTTCCACAGTAGGAATCTGTATCTAAAAGAGAATGTGGTGCAGGGAATTTTAACATAAAAGTTACACCCACTCATGTCATTGACCCATTCCTGTTCCCTCTGGAGTAGGGACAGACTAATTAGTCTAAAGTAATTAGAGGTGCTGATTCTTGTTTTTTTAATCTCTGTGGAAAACGGTGGATCGGCTGGTCAGATTTAATTATTATTCAAAAACATGTCACAGGTGGTCTAGTACTGTCTAAAGCTGTTGTTCACAAACTTTACACTACATACCATCAATGTATGCTCTCCACGTACCACCATTATATTATGCTTGATCATCAAGAACAGAATACTGGGTAAGAGTTTGTTTTCACTACACAGGGGTTAATAATAATGACACTTAATTGATCCTTATGGAGAAATTCTACCCCATCTTGCTCTCCATGACACACATGTAGGTGAGAGCAAGCTTGGCAGCAAAGGGCAGCCATCTACAGCAGGGCCCATGTAGATGGGATTAAAGGCCTCGCTCAACTTTGCACAGACGTGACTATTCTGCTGAGACCGCGCTCAAACCAGCGACCTTCGGATCACAGGCACAGAGGCTTAACCCACTGAGCCACATGCTGCCAATTGTCATACTCTTCAGTTTATAGATCAGGGTTCTTCAAATCTGGACCTCGATTCCAAATCCAGGTCTTGTTTTCAGTTCTCCCAGGTAGTAGTTTAATAATTACTGATTCTGATTGGTCAGAGGCTTCACACCTGACTGACAGGTAAAGGAAGGCTGGAAAACCAGCAGTGCTCGGACCTCGAGGACCATGGTTTGAATAACCCTGTTACAGATGTTTAATTGGATTACTAGCATTGTCTGAACCTGTTTTCACACATCCTTGTGAGAGTTCAGTAGAGCACAGTTTGCAGTCCACTATGGTTTGGTTGTCATCATTACTTTTGAAGTACATCCACACCGCATTTATTTTCTTTAAGTACTTGGTATCGGTCTTAGGCATCAGTGCATTGTTATGAGTATGAATACATGAGCACATAAATGCATCCCTACAATTAAAACACTATTTTTTCCTACTTGTAAAAAATAAGTTAGGATGGAATCTTGCTGCGGCATATATATCCAATTAAATTTTTATGTAGCGCCTTTCACAACAGCGGCATCTGGAACATAGGCTGGTAAACCATTCCACAATATAGGTGCCCTGTAGCAGAATGCTTTACCACCCACTCTCACTTTATTTATATGTGGAACGACAAGGAAACTGCAATCTGTGACCTCAGTAGACGATGCAACTTATAAACTTGAAGTAATTCTGTCAGGTAGGCAGGAGCTAGACCTTTAAGTGCCTTATATGTAAGTAGGAGAACTTTGAAGTCAGCTCTAAACCTTACAGGAAGCTAATGCAGGGAACTAAGAACAGGGGTTATGTGTTCAAACTTCCCGCTCTTGGTGACATTTCGAGCTGCTGCATTTTGAATACGCTGCAAGGTATTTAGTGTGCAGTGTGTGCCCCCAGATAACAGAACATTGTAGAAGTCTAACCTCCTGTATACAAAGGTGTGTGTCAATTTCTCTGTGTCTTGAATAGTAGGAAATCGTCGCAGTTTGGTGATTTAGTGTAGTGAAGCATGCCTTTGATACTGCACTTACATGTGATTTAAATGAGGGGCTTGTATCTAAGATGACACCCAGATTACGGGCTGAGCTGCTGAGGGAAAAGTTCAGCCCTTTGGAGTGGAGTGCGGGCATTATAAAATCCCTATCTGTAGACCTGCCTCCAAATAACAGAACCTCGGTCTTCTGAGCATTTAGTGATAAAAAGATTTCAGCCATCCAGGTTTTCACAAAGCAATTAGCTAAGGTGACAATACGTGTGGTGTCGTTAGGCGTAACCGAAATGCGTATTTGGGTGTCGTCGGCATAGGAGTGATAGCTAACATTGTTTTCTCATTGTTTCCTAATGGCAACATGTAGAGAGAAAACAATACAGGACCAAGCACTGATCCCTGTGGTACTCCACATTTGACCTGTGACATTGACGATGGAGTAAAATTATTCCACACTTGAACATATTGATATTGATTAGTCATATATGATTTAAACCACTTTAACACCGTTCCACACAACCCAACCTCAAATTTAAGTCTTTGAAATAGGATAGAATGGTCAACCATGTCAAAAGCAGGTCCAGAAGCATTAGCAGAGCATCAGATGCCATTGTTATGTCATTTACGACTTTAGTCACGGCAGTTTCAGTGCTGTGTCCTGAGCAGAAGCCTTACTAGAAGCAGTCATGTATGTTGTCTCTCTCCAAGTATGAGTGAAGTTGAGCAGCAACTATCTCCTCCAGAACTTTTGACAAAAATGGTACATTAGAGAGAGGTCTGTAATTGCTGAACTCCTGTGGATCCAAACTTGGCTTCTTCAGTATACAGTTAGGCCCAAAAATATTTGGACAGTGACACAATTTTCATGATTTGGGCTCTGCATGCTACCACATTGGATTTGAAATTAAACAACTACAACAGAATTGAAGTGCAGACTTTAAGGTTTAATTCAAGGGGTTGAACAAAAATAT
>JAODJW010000002.1:15116012-15127729 GCA_026777045.1 Hyperopisus bebe | reverse complement strand
TCCTGAATATGTTTTCGTAAACAGCTAAAATAACAAAACTTGTGTCACTGTCCAAATATTTTTGGGCCTAACTGTATGTGATCAAATTATGTTTAATCTTGTAAGATGTCTTCCTGACCGGTGGACATGCAGAGCAGGGGATCAGGTAGTAGTTTTATTATCCCGCTGATCCTCCTCCCTCCCCCCATCTACAGAGGCCATGTCAGGATGGTCCCAGCCCATGATGAACAGCCATGTGCTGCATCAACAGCTGCCCGAGCCCTCAGCCTTCTCCCAGCACCAGCCCATGGAGCAGGATGATACAGGCATTGTGGCTCCCTCTAACACCTTCCACCCAGCCATGCCCAGCAGCTTCATGGACTTCCCCAAGGTGACAGAGATGGCTGGCTGCTTCAGTGGGCTCCCTTCATCAGGGAGATCAGCTCAATGACTATAAAGCTTGCAATTCAAACACACTGTGTCCGATATGTGTATCAAGTGCTAAATAATTGTAATTAAGGGTTTTATTCAGTAGAAATAGCCAGTGAAAATGAACTCCTCTGACAGCCCATCTGTTTGTTTACAAAACTGTTGGATTTGTGTTGCAGAACAGAAGAACCGTCCCAAATATGGTCAAAGCCTTTAAATCTAGATTTATGTAGGCCTACTCATCCAGAGGTGTCAGGTCTGAAGCTGTCTGGCAAACTTCGAGCAGTAGTGTGCCATGAAATTCCCTGTTTCTTTGACTACTTTGTAGCGAAAGTATGATTGAAGATAACCTACAGGCACAGTGAAGCCTCAACACTGGGAGAGGGTTTGAGGGGGTGTGTTGTCTTTGCAGGGAGTGTCGATGTACGGGGGGACGATGATGTCTCCACACCCCCCCATGGCCGAGGGCCTAGGGACCCCCATCTTCAATGGACTCCATACTGCCGACCCTGCCTGGAATCCCATTCTTAAGGTCGTCCCCAACACTGCAGAGAACTCAGACCCCCAACAGGTAATGACTCACTCAGCTACCTAGTGTAAGTAATCTGTGAGTCCCATCTTATCCTCAAACAGTAAAAATATTTAGCAGAGAAAACAAGTGGTGCCATGCAAAAGTGTCCCATCTTGTACACACACAATCATCTTATTTGAAATATTGGGGCAATGTTAACATTGTGAATTTGTCATCAAGCAGTGATGGTTCTGTAGCTGAAATGTACCTCCATTCCAGGTCTGGCCTGGTACTTGGGCCCCGCATGTTGGAAATGTACATCTGAATCACGTCAACTAGCAAACACAGCTGTCCAGGCACTCAACCATTAAGAAGATCCATGGGTTTTTAAAGGATGAGAAAATCACAATGCTAAAGATGTAAACCAAGCAGTGTCCCAAAAGAATGGAGGATGGGGACACCATTTTGATGTGCCTAATGAAGTGTGGGCTGTTACTTGTTTACCACAGTCTGTGAACAAACCGATTGCCTGTTCAACAGGACACATCCTCTGCGTAGTATAGCCATTTTGACTTTAAAACCCTCAAACTGTTCTTGGTCTGCAGGGCTCAACAAGACTGTAAGCTATTTATACTCAGACAAGAACTAGATGATTACCTTAAAGATAAATGAATCAGACCTTTTAGATTGGTAAATACATGTATAATTGTTTACATACTAAAAAGGGTTAAAATGAGAGTAAATTTCATGTCGTATAGTGGCTCTACTTTATGTAGCCTGTATTAATGTGAAATATTTACCTTAATATTCAATAAAAAGATGGAACTGTACCCGTGGAAGCGTTTGTGTTTTGTTCAGTGTCTGATGGGATTAATCCATGTAAAAGGCACTGTCAAAACTGCCTACTTCTGTCGCCCCCTACTGTCTGGACGGCAGTATGTCACGAATAAAGAGCTTTAGCCAGCAGGTAGCGTGTTTCTGCCAGCAGAGCCACATGAGCTTTTTTCAAAACCGTATACTGTTTACGCCGTATTGCGTATCATAACCAGTATATAGTGTATACTGCGCGCTGTTAGTCAGTGTTGTTACCAGTAAGTGAGCTGTTTCATACGAGTTCCGTAGCATACTGCATTTTAAATCTTTAATCACCACTTCCTACAGACAATTAAGGCATCGTTTACAATAGTGTTTTTCAACTAGTGCGCTGCAATAACTTGTTAAATGTACTTTAGAAAAGTAGCCTTTTTGTAGAATTTGATAATTACAAATAAAATAATTAAAAATAATAAACGGTTAGCTTACCTAAAGCGTCACATCTATTAAGCCCTGCGTGTATTGGAAGAACCGGTATATTGAGATGTGTAGTCATTTACATGACGTTATAGAATTACAAAGGGAAGGGCAAACGACCATACATACAAATTGCAAAACAATGTAATACTTTAATAAATTACAAATCGTGAGTAGGCTATACATTAACAGATAAAATAATCACAATGACAGTCAACATGTAGTTCATCCTTTTGCAGGTTGTGGTTTGTGGGTAGTATTTGGGGGTTAAATCCAATCACCCATGTCCTGTGTGTATTTTTAAACAACCTTTTTCTATATTTACAGTAAAAAGTTAATTACTGTAAATAGGTATTTCGCCGTACGAATTGGGATAGCTGTTTGGTTTAACGGAGCTCAAAGTATCTGTTTATTCTTACTTGTCATGTTTATCAGGTACTAAAAACGCAGAACGATGTCATACTTATCTTTACACCTCCTGAACAAACGGAGTGTCATGGGACTCGCACGTCTGCGGGCCCCCCTTGTCAGTACGTAGATACACATGGCGTGGATTGAAGAATGCAGCGTAGCGCAGGGAAGCTGCTTCACGCATGCGCTATGCGCACACGTCACGGCCCCGACAGGCTTGCATTGCAACACAGCGGAACATCACATGATCGGAGTCACGTACTTTTTTGTTGTTTTCCGCCCAGACCCCAGTTTGCAAATAAACGTGCACATGGTTTGCAACTTGCAGTCGTGCTTCTACATCGGCTGTGCGCCTACTGGATGGCCTCGGAATTAATCCCAACCTGCAAACCTTTCTTTAAATTTATTCTATAAACAGTACCTTCATACGTTTTTCCGATCTTTGTAAAAGTTCTTTTTTTTGCGGACCTACTGCTGAATTACGAGTTAACTACAAACAAGTTTGTATTGAAGAGTAAAACACTCAGCACGATGTCTACCAGCTGCAACCAAACGAAAAGCTGCCCGATCCCCACCCGCATCATGCAGTTGAAAGACTGGACTCAGCTGCCCGACTGCTACAGTCAGACTCCCGGAGGCACTCTCTTTTCTACTACTCCCGGAGGTAAGGCTGGGCGCCTGTTGGTGCGTTTCGCCCTTCGAACGAGGTTTTCGTAAGAATGTGAATCGCTTCGATCTATATTTCTATTGTAACCTGCAGACCTGCAATGCAACTGGGCAGTTACTAGAGTTAAAACGAGCGCACGGTTGAGGCGGATAAAAATCCATACGTTTCTTGAGAAAAGAGCCGGGAAAATACCGGAGTACTGAGTATTTTTCTTGCAATATCAAAAATTGTAAGGCTACCAGAGAGAGAGGTGGCGAGTTTGTAAGCTAAATTAAGCAAGTACCCGTGAACAGGGCTGGACTGTGATTAAAAATCAGCCTCGGACTTTTTTGTTGACGGGAGTCTCCACAGTAAAATTTTCCGGCCCACAACCCTATGGCTAGTCCACTTCTGTCCGTTAATAATGCTCTTCACGTTATTCACTCGGTGAAAATTTGGGTTGACTGCTTCAGTAGGGGTGCTAGCTGGTGTACTTTTAGACCAGATGTGGGTAAACCAGCGTTGTTTGGTGCATGCTGGCATACCGTAGTATTTCCTTTAGCAGCCTCTGTCCTCGTTTTGGGTACGGCTGCTGCTCCTACAGGAGATTTTGTGGTGGTGTTCTGCACGATGCGAGCTCAAATATCCAGGATCCTGCTTCTTGCTGAGTTCGCAAGTCTCTTCTCTCGCAGCTGTGCGTCCGCTCAGTTTTAGTTTTTCTTTGTTTAAATGTAATACCTGTAGTTGGTACGCATTGCGTTTAATCTAAATGTTTCACGTGTGGTTTAGTCACTATAATATTTAATGGATGATATTCACTGTACTCGGATATTGCTTTTTTTTCTCGGGGTAAGAACTTTAGTCCACTTGTGCAATTGTTTATTGTATGTTATGAAGCGTGTCGACGATGCCCTCTGACGGTGAACCACGGTGTTGGACTTTTTCACCCTTGATTACGCCGCCCATTGCTGGCCGCGTGGTCTGCTGATTGGCCGAAGTTATCGTCCGTATATCAAATTATATAAAGACAATGGGCAACATTATGACCCGATGGGTTGTAAAAGTTGTGTGTTTTGTAGCATACTTTTGAGTGGCTCCAGGTATTGTTTGGTCATGTCTGTTGGAAGGTATAGGACTTTACTGATAGAACATGTGAAGATAAGACAATTTATTCGAGAGCAACCAGACAGAAATTGCAATAGCCGTTGCCCTGAAACAGGTAATAGGTGTATAGTGAAATATAAGGTATTGATTTAGTTTTGGAGGAGCTTTTCTGTGATGAGTCGAAAGTTGGGTTGGTGTTCTGCGACCTGTTCCAGGTTAAGGACATGGAAGCTTGTAGCACTGACCAATCCAGTAGCAGTTATTACAAAGCAGTGTCTCTATTGCAGATGAGGCTGTGGTTGAAGGAGCTGTTCAGTCATGCAGGCTCACTGTTGAGAGGGGGGTCATTATTGGTCAGAGGGGAGTAAATTTTAGGGACCATTCTGGCATCCAGTACCTCTTTCATGGAGTTTACACTCAGTCCTATGACAGAGCTAGCTTTCCTCAAAGGTTTCAAGCTGCCTTCACCTCGATATTACCCCCCAACCCCCAGCAAAGGGAATGACTGCCTGCGACACGCTGGTCACACATAGAGCAGTGTGAAGCGTGGAGGGAGGGAAGGCTGGGTGCTGTAGCATTTTCGTATTGCTCCATGAGCGATGACCATGTGCTCTCTGGCTGTGTGCTGGGTGGCCTGGAATGTGTCCAGGGGGCCAGACTAGGAGGGTGGGGCCGTGGGGCAGCTGTTTGGCTGCACTGGAGGAATAGCTGAGAACATTCTGTTCTGGCAGAGTGGGAGTAGGAGAACCATTTCTAGGAATAAAATAAGTCTGAGGCCGGGGCAGTTGGGGAATGGATGGCACCTTTTCTAGCTGTGCGGGTGCAGGTCTGCTAGAGTTTCTGTGTACAGGGAGATGCTCATACCAGAATACATTTTGGTCATATCTGATACTCTGGTGCGGTGGCACCAGAGTTGTCTGGGTGTGGATCATACACACATGCTTATGGTCAGTGACATTCATAATGTGTGATATTGCGGAGGCTTCACTGACAGACGATGTGCTCTCTTTAGGATGCGGTTTTGTAAATTTCCCCGCCCCCACCTCAGTCTGACTTGCAGGCAAAACAAGGGTTGTAGCTCAATTTGTAAATGTGAGTATTCTGAATCCCAGAGCTGATTCCTGCCTCCCGTCATGTCCTGTGGCTGTCCCACCCCTAAACCATGCTGCTGTCCCAGAGTCTGGGCTTCTTTCAGTCCGAGGGAGATCTGGCAGCACTGGGTGCTGTGCCTGCTTATTGCCACTGCCCCTCCAGCCCTGCCCATTGCTCTCTTTTTGTTCTAGATGCACCGTACAGCTATATTACATAATCCCACCCTTGCTGGAAGCCTGGCTTGACTGTTCAAAGTCCAATTTAGACCATTGGATGGATCCGGTTCAAAGCTTACCAGGCTGTAGCTTACTGCCCTGTTTGCTTGTATTTGTTTCTGTCAGTTTCACTGAACTGATTCAACAAACCCCCCCGCCTTGCCTCACATTGGGAAGTGGAGTCGCTAGTCCGGTTTACGTTCTGTACCTCTGACCACAAAGCAATGTTGGACCAAGCATTATTTTGGGGTGGGGGCAGGGGACAGGGCACAAACAGAAGTGAGCTCTGCTTTTGCTGTTGTCGCACACAAATAGTCACAAATACATCCCATCCCAACCCCCCCCCACCCCCCCAGTGGGAGGCCACTGCCCAAAAAGGAAATGTGACCGCCGCAGTCCTGTCTGACCGGTGGCTCGAACTCACTCGCGCTGCCGCATGCAGCAGAGAGCGGAGCGTCAGGCGTCCTGCTCAGCTGAGGCCTCCTGTGTTTCAGGAACACGGATCATCTACGACAGAAAGTTCCTGCTGGACTGCCGCAACTCGCCCATCGCCCGCACCCCACCCTGCTGCCTCCCCCAGATCCCTGGGGTCACAGTGTCCACGTCGAACCCCATGGGCAAGCTACAGGAACTCAAAGAGGAGCTGGAGGAGGAGGCCAAGGACCTGGCAGGTGAGGCACCAAGATCATGTAAGGGGGCAGGAGATTACATGCCTCAGAGCCGGTGTGCTGATGTTTACGACCTCCATCTTCCCTGTGTGCCAGTTGGTAAACGTTGCTAAATATCTTTTGGGTCAGTAATGGATCCCACCTCCCATGGGGCTCAAAGCCTAGACCTTTCGAACACCGAGGCTAAGAATGACCCCTCCCACCATTTCTTTCCAGCTGACGACGACCAGTTCGAGATGGATATCTGAGCCCCTCCCATGGAGAAAGCCTCTTCTGTTCTCGCGGTCCATCACTGGATCAGCTGCTATTTTTTATTTTTTTTTTGTTAAATCTTACATTTTTCTATTTTCCCCTCCCCAAAATGCAGGGAGTTCACCCTCATGGTTAAAGGCAGCAGCCTGTTATATTAGGTTAAGAAGAGTGTGCTATCTGATTTCAGACAGGGTTCAGGAGCAGCTCAGGGCTGCTGGCTCTTTCTTGGCGCAGTTACGAAGCGCTTTTTTGTACTTTTTTTTTTTTTTTTTTTTTTTTTAAGGAAAAGCCAGGCTAAATGTATGACAATTTACATTTAAACATGAGTGATCCCAGATTAGCCTCATTTTTGTTGGGTTTGTTTTTTATTTTTGAACTATAGCTAGACTTCCTCTTTCATGTTGACTGATGGAGGTCAGCTGATGCTGTGAGTTAACTCCGTGAGCAGTTAACTCTCCTGTACTGAGTGGAGCAGGTGAAGAGTAAACAGACTTCAAAATAAAGCCAATGTACATACACATGTGTTGTCCTTCTCAAAAGAGTGGAAGTACCTCTGTTTGCTGTCTTGGAAGGTGTGCTAGTGATATGAGTGGGACCTTATGCATCACCTTTATCTAAACATACAAATGCACGGAACACTGTATTCAGACGGGGGCCTTAAGACCACTGGTTACATTGTGGGTGATATATTTCATATTCTATCTCTTTCACACACACGCTCACACAGCCTGGTGTATGAATCTGCTGGTGACTCCCAGGTAGTCCCCTTCTGCCTGGTTCTGTACCTGTACTTAGGTGAGTACCAGCAGGCCGTGCAAACCATCGGTTCATGCCCACAAGTAAGGAAGCAGTCTTGCTGAGTGCCTGGTCCCTGTTCTTTCTAAGATTACTTCCTAAATAATGACTCTTCAGGAACACTGAGGTGAGTACATTCCGCTGTGTTGAAATTAGGCCCCACTTTGGCAGTGTCTCATGCTGGTGTGTGAGGTTCTCCTATGTGCCATTAGTGAGAGAGTCCTTGAGGAAGGATCTTTTTCTCTGGCTTTCCATGGTCACCACTTCCTTTCTAATTTGATCTTTCATTTGGGGGAAAGAGCATGTCCACCAGATAGCTGAATAAACATTAGACATGTAGTAAGAAACAAACCTGGTCATTTATGTGTGACCGTGTGGAATGAAGAAACCACAATATAGGGTGCGGATGTCATGCTTGGGCTTCCTGTCTGAGGAGCTGCTACTTTATGATTGTAGAATCTATTTAACTTTTTATTTAACATTTAACTACAAAAAAGTTGTGTGAATACATTTAAATGATTTATTGTTTTTCTTCTGATATGATGAAGTCGAAGGCCCATCGTGTTGGTGCACAGTACTGCCAGTTGAGCCTGCTGTATATATGAGGAGGCTGCAGGTCAAGGGTGGGCACTAAACAAGCATGGTTTGCGGTTGGGGGGCAGTGACTCTGGTTGGCAGACGTCGTCTGATCTGGATCAAAGAGGGGCATCTGTTTTTTTCTCCCATGCCCTCTGACACGTGAGGCGCGTGGAGGATGACTGTGTTGAAAGTACACCGAAATTGTTGTTTTTGTTTCTTATGTCAAGAACTCATATAAGCAGAGTACAGAAACTTGTGCTATAGCAGGCACTGCCAGAACAAATCCACAGGGGAGTTAACAGCTGGCCCTCTGCCATGTGGCTGAGCAAACGTATGCTTCATGCTTTTTTAGCTTTTTACTTAGAACTGAGGCCCAAGGCAAATGGTCTCACGTGATCCTGTCCTGTGATTTCGCAAGGGTTCTTTTTTTTTTTTTACCAGAAAATATTATTAATCTATTCTGTCTGTTTTGGAGGGACATGCACTTCTGACTAGTCACCGAGGGGGTGGGTTTGGGCTGGATTTGTTGCAGCTGGTTAGTGCAGCCTGGTGTGCTTGAGTCAGTTATGCACTTCGCAGGAGATGATGATGATGATGATGATGATGGCAGCTGCCATCCTCTAGTAAACATGCCTTCTCCGCTGGGATCTCAGACTGGCAGGTGGACTGAAGGCTGTTTCTGTGGTGTGCTGGCGAGGACTTGGCAGAATATGGGAAACACCCCCCCATGTATCTTTCTTTCTGAGGTTGTTACCTTTTACGGTGGAAGCTGAAAAACTGTCCTATAGAAACTAATGGAGAACTTTTATCAGGGGCCAAACAGACCCCAAGGGTCACATGGTGTGTGGGGGAACCACAGCTGTCTTGGGACTTGTACACACAAGCCTCTCCGATTACTCAGCTGTCATGTGCAGTGTATCTGATATGAAATTTAGCTAGCAGTTAACCAATGCTAAGACATCCTGAAATATAAAGGGCAATCTTGCGTCTGAAACAAACAGCTAACAATCTTTTGATACTCAAAAATAATCCTTCCTGCTCAACCTTTGCCCACCGCTGCCTCTTGGCTATTTTCCACCTCTGCCACCCAGTGATGTTGATCACCCTAACTAGAGCAGCGGTGTCAGGACAACCATGTAAACAGCACCACTGATACGGGGCAAGTCCGGTCACATACATCATGTGAATGACAGCTGGGGAGTGGGGGTTACCACACCACGTGCTGGCATGAGGCTTAAGTGGGGGGGGTGAGCACGCCCATCAGACCCCACGCTTCTGATTGGTGGAAAGCTCACTGGGCTGCTCCTCCCCTTTTCTCTTTCCTCTTCTCCTTGAGCCAAAGGGCAAACATTCCCGAATCATAAAAAGATGGGCGGTCCATACGGGAGTGGTGTCTGAACTGCACATAGACTACACCAACTCCAGGAAAGGGATTTTATATATATCCCCATTGTATTCTCTCCTTGGAAGGTCACAGCTGTCATATTTATTAAAGAAAATAAGCCAGGAAGCACATAACTGGTATGTGAATACACATTCACTTTTAAAAGCGATATGTGCAGCAATAGATTGTAACAGTACAAATGCATTCTTATGTGCATTTGCACTGATTTCACAATTATTGTGCATTTGTTTATATGCTAATTTGCACTTCATTTGCAGTATAAAGGCTAAAATGCACAGTAATTTCTTGTCACAGCAGCATGAATACATATGTATTTTATGTGCTTTTGCGCTGTGACAACAATCAATTGCTGCATGTGCTTTTAAAGGTGAATGCGTGCTTGCATATCAATAATGTGCATCTCTTTCCTGTTTTAAATTTTTTGTTGTAAATTATTTATTTGTTTTACGTTGTTTCCATGATAAAGCCATTGTTGCTGATTTGGCATTGAACTTAAGCCCACACACGCACGCACATGTCGGGTATACCTATTCTTATGGGGCCCGCTCATTCATTTCTATGGGAAAAATGCTAATGCTAACTATGATAACCAGGAAACCGATCCCCATAAGGGAAAAAAAAATGGATATTTATCACGTAATGGGGACATTGTGTCCCCATAAGGATAGGTATACCTGCTCACACACACACACACACACACCTGCCATGCACACGTCCTCCCAGGGCTGCCGCCTTCAGGGGATTCCCGGGATACCCAGCAGGGTGCCTCTTCAGTCTAGCTGCGCAGCTGGCCATGGGTGGGCCATGGTGTGGGATTATGGGTGTTCATAAATGGCATATGAGCTGAGACGCACCCCTGGTTGTGTGTTCTCAGGGTGGGGTGGGGCGGGGCGGGGGGGGGGGGGTTACACAGGAGACTGAAGCCGAATGACAGGGATTCCTGTGGAGAACTGAACTATCTAAGAACTCCTGACAGCTCAAAGGGCCCTTGGAGACAATGACCATCTCTCTGGATTTGCTGGAACTTTCTACAATGAATTGTAATGCCTGAAAGCTGACTCATATTGGGCATCAAAAGTGCTCATGGTAGGCATACGTTGTCATTTACAGAGACACGCATGTTGGTATGTATGACATGCTTCTAAATCGGTCCGCTAACAGCTGAAGTTTCTGTAGCTGAATATGTCTCTGGAATGCATCTTCATGGTTGTGTCGGGCTTTCCCTCAAGCCCAACATATATCAGGAGCCAAAAAATACCAGCAGTTCATCTATTCTCATTCCTGCCCAAGGGGGATGATTCAAAATTCATGGCACATGGAATTAACCAGTACTGCCATTCACTGGCTGCTTTAACCCAGTTCCTGTTCTTGATTTCATGCCGTCTCATTTGGGTAACCATGCAATGATTGATGTATTCCCCACTCACTATGACTTCTACTGCTTCATTTCTCCCATAATTAGGAGATGGATTTCATCTGAGAGTTTCCAGTCTACATTTCATAAAAAAATTCTTCTTGTCTCTTGAGAATCAAACCTCCAGTGGTGAGACATCTCATAGATCCTGAAGATTTCCAGGGCCATCTTGAAAAAGAAAAAGGCAAGAACTCTGGTCTATACAGTAAACCATGCAACCAATCCTAAAGCCCACTGTGTGAATGGTACTCAGGCATGAGTGACCCAAACAACTAGGAGACTGAGGACAGTGCACAAGAGTGACTGCATCTACTTTTTCATCCAGATATCCTGGCAAGTTCTACGAGTCTCCTGCAAACTGACAACAGCTCCCGGATTCCCATGTCCACAGAGATGTAAAAACAATCCAACACGGGGCTGTAGCCATGGATTCCCATGGTCAACGGCTTTTACCTACGCCTGGTCTGCATTATACGAGTAGTTTCAGTTACAGAATTCAACCATAAAGAAACTAAGGAGGCCGTTTGATCTGTTTTTCCTTTTTGTCACATTCCTTGCTATTATACATTGCCTGGCCAAAAAAAAAAATTCCATTTGAATTTATATCAGCAAATACTTAAGAACCAATGACTGGATCACTATTACAGCTCAGCAACGTTATGCAGCAATAAAATGAAGTCAGCTGAGTACCTGAATCTACTGAATGGCCAGGTTACACCTCCACCCATCAGCAATGGATTTTTTTTTTCCTGTTGGCATGGGCATATTCCAGGACAAGAATGCCAAGATTCTTTGGGTTTGAATTGTCAAAGAGTGGTTCAGGGAGCATGAGGAATCAATTTTCATGCACGACTTGGTCACCACAGAGTTGTGACCTTAACCTCATTGAAGGTCTTTGGGATGTGCTGAAGGAGGCTTTATGGAGTG
>JAODJW010000002.1:15078186-15094902 GCA_026777045.1 Hyperopisus bebe | reverse complement strand
GTTTTTTAATCCACAGTGTAAGTTATTGTTACAAGTTACCTTGTGATGAAATAATTCACTACTTTACTCTGTTGTGTGAGAATGTGTGTCTTTCTTAATGTGTGTGTCACATGACACAAAATTTTAATTAATGTTTATGGCGGTTGTCAAGTGGTTAAGGGTTATGGTTAGGGTAACCCAAGGGCTAGAGTTAAGGTAAGGACAAACGAAACTCAACTTGGCACTACCACCCCCCCCCCCCCCAAAAAAAAGGCCGCTGCCCGAATGTTGGTAGTAAAAAATATTGTGGGGGCAGTAAAAAAGGTAGTAAAAGGCAGTAAAATCAGCTGTAGGATTCCTGCATAAACCCTGTTAGATCATCCAGTTATATTCACAGTACAGTTTAGAAGTTTCTTAAATTTTAAAACTTTTTCAATTGTGCAGCGACAGCCTGTGAATGTGGGAAGTTCTGGTTTTAGATACATACTCACTCTGCTTTCGTGTAGAGAAAGGAATATTGAACTATGAAACTGACCCAAACCTGTATTTGAAGTCTGATGGGCTTTGAACTTTAGTCCCGCAATTGGTCACCAGCAGAGTTTCTGATGGGCTGGGCTGTTATCAAATGTTCAAACTGCATATGTAAATGTATGGTGCATTTCAGTGAAATGCCACGTAATGAGTAGGTCAGCCATTTCACTATCACTAAGAGGAACTGCTACAATGATCTGTTTTGGATTCCCCCCTCCCCCAGTGTGCCCAGCTTCCCTTTGCTTTTCACCTGACCTGCTGTCATGCTTCTCACACGTTTTGCGTTGTATCCCTTATGCACTATGACTTTGTAATGCGATACAGGCCATTCTCTGTAGAAACTGTGTCCTATTTAGGGAGCGGCACTTCTGGGAAGGAGCCTTTGCTTGGAACTCGCTGGCAGCTATAGACTTTTAGCACATGACAGGCTTGTTATCCTTAACAAAAACTATAACTAGAACTACAAGAAAGCATTTTTCCTTGATTGAAATAAAATAAGGTACAAAAAATAAGCTGTAACTAAACAAACTATAAATACTGCATCCAAAACATGCTGAAACAAAGCATGTTAAATACTTTCCGTATTTTTCTTTAATACTATTTAGCTAAAGTAATTAATTTCTCTAAAAACCAGACACATGATTCCTAGTAATAAAATTACTAAAACTCATTAAGATTATAAATTTAGTTTTTATATTACCTTCAAACAACACCCTGAAGACTAAAACTAAACTGGATTTCAAATAAAACTTAAATCATGTTTCCCCTACCCTGGGGATTTATTATAATGAAGCTAGGTGGCGCTACCTGGTTGGCCAGTGTTCCCACCACCCCTAGCTAGGCGACGCTACCTGGTCGGCCAGTGTTCCCACCACCCCTAGCTAGGCGACGCTACCTGGTCGGCCAGTGTTCCCACCACGCCTAGCTAGGCGACGCTACCTGGTCGGCCAGTGTTCCTACAGGTAATGTTGACAGTCACAGTGCACCACCTGCCCTTCTGCTCATAAGTGTGTGTTTGAACATTCACCAAGCCTAGCTCATGCTGTGTGACAAGGCTAGCCTTTCTGTCAGCCCATAACACCCATCCCCCCTCCTTCCAGACTTGGGGTGAGGGTTTTGTGGTTTCCAGGCAACAGAGCCACGTGACCAGGTATTTCCAGTCACTTATTGTGAGGAAAGCATTGTCTGAAGTGCGTTTATTTTCCATGTTCATGTGTACCTTTTGATAACGAACAAAAATGTCTGTGACTTAATGTAATGAGAGAACATGGCACCTTCCTCCCCACCCCCAGGCCTGTAACTCTGCCTTTCTGTGGAGCTGACTTGGTGGTTTTTTTCTGGGAAGTGAGCCATTGGTGTCCCATGGAACCGCACTGGGAGCAGGTGTAAAATCAGCACTGACGCCTCTCTTGGTCTCTGTCCGTCTCAGTGTACGTGGTGGAAGAGCGAAGGCGAGACGACACGGCGGACACCTGCCTGACTGCCTGCTGGACGGCCCTCTGTTGTTGCTGCCTGTGGGACATGCTAACCTAATCCCCACACTCCAAAAAAATGCCACAAGCCACTCTCAGCCTTCTGGCTCTGAGGAAAATACCATGGTAGGCTTTTCCCTCCCTCTTCATGGCCACCTGTATCCCCAGATAACAGTGTGTCTACTTGATCCCTGTAACTGCTGGCTCACGGAAGGGTCCTGAATGTCTCTGTTCTGCATGAAGGCAGCGGGGGCTGGAATCTGCTTGGACATTGATTTAAACTCACACCTCTCAGAATATATTAAATTAATTGCTTTTCCTAAATGATTTTTTTCTTCTGTTAAGTAAATGTTTTAAACATGAACTCTTCTTTTTAAATACATTCCTAGAGAGCAACTTTATTAAATTACATGCTGTATAACTTAAACTGTAAATGGAAATAGTTTGCCTGTGCTCAATGTGAGAGTTTCACAAAGAATAAATTATTTGTAAAACTGAGAAATGAGTCTTAAATGATTTATTTTGGTGTTTATGCTGGACTTCCTCATCAGAAACTGCTTTTGTACCAGGGTACTTGTATTAATGTCCATATGTGTTGAAGGTTGCCTTGATCTGCTGTGAAATCCCCACTTTGGTGTGTGTGTGAGTGTGTGTTTGAGTTTCTGTGCGTAATACGTATGTTTCCAGAGCACCTTTTTATTTGCACTTGTCAAAGGACCTTGGTGTTACATTACTCCCCGATGTCATGAGTCAAGCTTGAACAGAAGTCATGTACTCCGAGGGCCAGGATCACTTCACGTCTGCGGTTCTTAAACCTGTGCCCTGCTGTATGTTCATTCCTGCCTTCCCGGTGGCTCTCTCTGCTTTGAGTGTGCCTTTGCCTCCTCATGCCCATACATATTCCACATATGTTTTACTGGGACAGTGACATGGTCCCCACCAGACATACTTTGCCTGGAGTTGTGTGAAAGTGTGTGTGAGCCCATGTGCCAACAGAAGGTCACTGCTTTAACTTCATATATTTAAACTTCTGTTTTTCTGTATTGATCTTTCTCAAAAGACTAATTGTTTGGACCGGCTTCCTCGGTGTGTCCTAACACATACCTACATGGTGGTCTAGCTGAACTGGTCATTCCAGGTTTTCAGCATACTGAAACCTAACCCTCCACTTCTAGTGAGTATTAATAGTCCAGATGTAAGGCCCAATGCCTCTGGTGCCCCACAACCAGCTACCCAGGCCGGATATAGACCTGGGGTCTTTAACAGTCAGCTGTTTACTACAAAAAGTCAGCTTGCTTCAGGCATGCTCTGTGGTGTCAATCTGCTAGTTTATAACGGCTTCTTGTTGATGGCTGGTGCTGAGGAGCTGCAGATTTCCAGTAATGGAGTCCATCTTTCTCTTCTCTTCAAACAGCAGAAGTGTTGGCTCCCCCTTGTGGCTAAAATGAAACATTGCAGTTTTACGTCTGGTGTTTGAGTGTTTTTGTATGAGGCTCAAAAACCATTTCAGTACGATTTGTTTACTTAATGTTTTACAAACTATGCTTTTTACCATGATTTTACTTTACATCTGCTTTTTAAAATATAATTGGCAATTAAAAGGGCGAGAGTTAAAAATTAACGGTAAATACTAGTTTGCAAAATGAAGGTAATTCATTAATGGGTGAAAAACTATAATTGTTGACATTGGTATCAATTTCCACATTGAGGATGAATATGGGATATAGATCATGTAAATGCATTCTCAATCTGAGAGTATCGACTGAACTGAGCAATTGTAGGGTTAGGCACAACTCTCACTCCTGAACCAAACAAGCAGCCAATCAAGAACACCAAATGCCTGCTGCTGGTGTATTGGCTGGGAGGGAGCAAAAATGTGGATTGTCTGGGTTGAGAAACATTGTCTTAACCCTTAGCCAATATGCTAATTTATGTATCACAGTCTACCCTTTACTACAGCTCCTGCAGTTATGGAGGGAAGTTCTTTTGCTGCTATGCCACCTGCTGTCCAGCTGTGTGTGTTGCAGGACTGAACTTAAAGTGATGTAAAATGCAGCTGAACCTTTTATTACAAATATGTTAAATGGCACTGCATCAATCAGTTAAGATTTATAGTAGCCTATTTATTTCCATCTACCTGGATATATTTTTGTGAGCCCTTATTTTAGTATGCATGACTCTAAGCAGTATTTTTTCCATTGCAGAGATGTTATTGATTAAGAGAGAGTACTATATTCTGTTTTCCTCTGCCATATGAAATTACATTTAATTGCCCTGATGTCTTTGAGTAATTCAGTTACGCAGTCACGGTGGGCAAAAAAGTCTGGCAACCTTATATTCAGCAAGTATATATTTGTCATTTATTACAGCAGGACAAATTTACACTGAAATTGGTTTTGAAATATTTTTATAAATATTGAAACACTATTTTGTATTAATAAATGCTCTCCAGATTCAGCCTTATTTTCTGGGTTGAGCTTTAGGACTGAGAAATCACTTTTTGAAATCAGATAATGCACCTTTGTGGAATTATATTGAAAAATGACTGGTCAGCCTTTTGGAAGCCCGTGACCTCATGTTAGATTTAATTAATCATTTCCATTCTGAGGTGTGGGATGGGAGGGTTGTTTTTCAGTTCACAAGTATTCAAGCAATAACAATTCATTCAGAACATAGAATGTAAATGGAGTGGTATGGTGGCCTCACACCTCCAGGGCTGAACGAATGTGGCGTGTACGTCCCTGAGTGGTGGAGACCGAATGGACCGTGTATCGTTCCTGAGTGGTGGAGACGGAATGTAGCGTGTACCGTCCCTTAGTGGTGGAGACAGAATATGGCGTGTACCATCTCTGAGCGATATAATCTTGAAGCTGCTTTTAATAAATACTGCTTTTAACAATACTGAAGATGATGACAGTATTTGATCGAGAAGAGTACCAACCTGCACAGAGCATCCCCACTGTCCCAAATCACATGACCACATTAAGTAAACAAACGTTTATCAATTTTTGTTTATTTATAAGGTTTCAGAGGAACCAACCAAGTAAGTGTAAGAACAACGTCTCAGTACTCATCTGGTAGGTCATGACATCCATATAGAGGCTCATTTCAAGTCAGGAACCCCTTTCTGTGCAGTAGGGTCCTACAACAGCAACTCTGGGTAAAACTAAAACCAAGACAAATGTTAAACAAGCAGTAAAAAACAATGAAGTGTGGGTAGTTGAGAACTGAGATATCCGAGTGTCACAAAATTCTAGAGCAATAATGCCAGCTATATGTCTGCACATAACAAGCCACTTCCTGTTAGAAATATAAAACTTGATATTTCAACAATATTCTACTGTGCTGCATAAAGGTCAATCTATACACTGTACATACAGATATATTTTGAAAAACAGTTTTCACAGTTTTAAAGACTTTATTTAAAGTATAAACCATTTTAAAACACTTTACATAGTTTTTTGTCCGTGACTATAATTTGCTCAGAAGCAAATTAAAATGAATATAAAAAACTTAATGAACAATTATTACATATTTTACAAAAGTAAAATAACTTAACTCATCAATGCTCATTTGTCTTCAATAAAACTAGTGACACTTTCATGATTGTCATATAGTTCTAAGAAAAAAGGAATAAATTAAAAAAGCACAAAAATAAAAAATAATTTAGATACTAATTTTCTTTATTCTGTGAGAGTGTTTTTTTTACTGACCATCCTATACAGAGTGCCCTGGTGAAAGTCTTACGATTCTACTGCAACGGGAACTTACAAAACTACCGCATCTAAGCTACACCCTGAACATCTGTGTTGCTGACACAATGTAGAACTTTTTTCCATTCTTAAATAAAACAATGTAAGACGGTATTTGCCGCAAATATAGCCATGGTGGTTTTTTTTTCCTTTTACTTTTTAAAAACATATTTTGTGATTTTTCTTTTCTTCTAAAGGAGTTCAAAGTTGGTAAATGTTCACAGAGCCTCCTGAATTACGGCTCGATTCTGTTGGACATGATGCCTGAGACAGTGTGACTGTTTGTTCTAACCCCGAGATCATGACAGCCTGCTCCCTGTTCCAGTAGGTCCTGCGATCGGTGCTGGGTCTCACCACCTGTCTTTCATGTCCTCTTAACTACACAACCCAAAAAATATGGGTGAAAATATTCTTTTTTAAAAAGGGGATGCTTTTTTGAAGCAAGAACAACTTTGTTTATCTTGGTTTCCTGGTCTTGATTTTTTTTTTTGCCTGTGGCAGTTACCATTATAATTGTTTTTGTTATTTGAAATGTCCCTGCAGTGTTCAGAGTGTTATCCCATTTGTTCTTTTATTCTCCGTAGGAGAGGAAAGCTGGAGAAAGAAGGGGCAGCGAGAAGGGGAGAGGAGAGTCTTTGGGATGCTGTGGTCTGTTACCTCCTGCCCATTTCATTCTGTCTCAGGAACTGGATGTTGGTGCTGCTGTCCGCCAGCTCGGGGTACTGCTCAACGGCCAGCACATAGTAGCCGTCGTAGCCCTGCACCTTCCCCGTGCTGAGAAGCTGCTGCCGCTCCCCGTCAGTCCACAGCCGGCTGCCCTCTTTGCCATCCCGCACGCGCTGCTGCTCCCGTGCCCAGGCACCCCAAAGTGCCCTCTGGTGAGCGAGTTCCAGTAGCCGTGTGCGCTCCTCATCCAACACATCGGCACCCAGGGCGTAGCGCACGCTCAGCAAGAGTGAGGCGGCGCGGAACTCCACGGTAGCCCCACGTCGTGATCGCCCGCTGACCGTCACGTTCACCCCACTCTCCAGCATCTTGCGCCCGTTAGTCAGCCCCAGCGCCTGCAGGTCCCCGTCTGCGGAGCCCACCTTGACGAAGAAGTGGCAGTCACGCCCATCCTGTGTGTAATGCGTCCCCTCCAGGTACATGGCATTGTTCAGCACCAGGGCCACCTTGCGGCTGTCCTCGCTAGCCATACCCGACACGGCGGTCACCACGCGGCCTTCCTTCATGGATAACATCACGCCCCTCCCGATGATGGGGGTGTTGGTCCCAAACCAGTACCCGGGCTTATCCTGCTTGGTCCGACGGCCTTTGTTGAGCAACCGCCCCTCCAGGGCCATGAAGGCCTGGTTGTGTCGCTCTGCAGCCTGCTGCACTCCTGTAATCAGCTGCATGGACATGGTAGAAGATCATTAGGGTGCCAGTGACGGGGATACTTATACCCGGGATGAGATGCCTATTGTACATGTGCCCTGCATTTTGGTGACAGTGTGTGTGTCTTCAAGGTGAGTGTTGCCATGGGATCAATAGCATCCTCTTTGTTGCTATAGGAACTCACCTGCCCATTCTCACAGTCCTGGGTGGCAAGCAGTTCGTAGGGTGGCTCCACAAAATACACAGTTTGTTTGGGGAAGCCTGGGATGATGTTACTGAGCTGGAAGCCAAACATCACCAACCAGCTCTTAACATCTGGAACAGAGAAGGGTAGAAGATTAAGATAGCTGCCATCTGCCCACTCATCTATAACCGAGAACCCATGTGATGGATCAGCAAGTGTTTCAGATAAGGTCATTTGCAGAATATACAGAACAGCTCATACAACTTTTAGGACTGTAAAAGACTTCAAAGGATTTCTAGATTAATAAAAAACATATTAAAAACATTTTAGATGACTAATGAGTTTATGACCCATTATATATAGAAGTAAAATATCTTGCAAATATTGTTAATCTCCCAAGATATCAAGATAAACAACAATGGTGTGTCTCTGTTGTACAGCAATTTAGGGGCACCTGTAGCCTGAGAATTTAACTAAGCTCACCATCCTTTTAAACAAAGCAAATTCTCCCCTTTAACACTCTCCGTACCTGTGACATAATTTTTGATGTCCAGCATATCACTGAGGGGATTGTTGTTCTTAAACATGTACAAGTTGAAGGGGGCTGGGTCCTTGCCAATCTTCTGCCAAAGTGAGTAGTCAGGGGTGGTCCACCTGCCTGCAAGGACGTCATAGTCACGCTGGGTGAAGTGCACTAGCTTGGTGAGAGGGTCATACAGTCCTCCGTGAAAGCCAACCACCAACTGAAACTCAGGGTTGGAGTCGTGGTAAATCTCGCCGTATGCTGTGTACTGCAGTTGCTTAATCATCTGTCCGTTGCTGCTGAAGACAGCGAGGGGTGTGCCGGTGTTGTCCGAGGCGATGTAGTACTCCTCCCCGCTGCTCACCTCCATGGCGAACAGATGGCCCTGCAGGTCATAGTACAGCGAGGTGATCTCCGAGCTGGAGTGGTTGAACACATGGGTGACACGGGCCGGGTTGTTCAGGTCAGCATAAAAGAACTGCAGGTGTTGGCCCAGGCTTGTCTTGCTGGAGACCCGGCGGCCCAATCCATCATAATGGTACTGCACACTCCAGCCTCCAGGCATCCGACTATAGGCCCGCAACAGCAGACCTTTGGAGTTGTACTCAAAGACATCGGAGCCACGCTGGCTCAGGATCCCATCCTCGTCAAGGCGGTACTGCACATCGCCCAGACGGGTTATTCGATCGCGGAGGTCGTAGCGCAATGGCAGTAGGCGGGCACTGTTACCTGGATTGAGCAGGTGCAGGTTGCCATTCAAGTCATAACTGTAGCGCCAGGCGGACCAGTCATTCACCTTGACACCACTTAGCTGCCCGTCACCATCATACTCGTAGCGGTACTGTGTGGTGTTGGCATATGGCCCAATTTTTAGTTCTCGCTTGATGACGCGTCCCATGCTGTCATATTGCACTGTCATCCAGTACATAAGGGAGCGGAAGATCTCGTACTGCACCTCCTTGATGCGCCCGTGGGTGTCAAAGTGCTTGCTGAGGGTCATCACGGCTGTGGTGATGATCTGGTTGATGTCATAGTATATGACACCAAACTTTCCAAAGTGCTCAACTTTGCCAGATATCTCATCATAGCGATAGAGATCAACGGGCAGTGGTGTCTCACTAATGACAGGCTTCATGCTGGCAATACGGAAGCTGTTGTCATGGTAGGTGTAGTCAAAGCGGGCGTTGACCATGCCTTCCTCGGAGAAGCGGTAGATCTGCTTGTCTACAAGTGGGCCCATCTTGCGGTAGCGTATGGTGCATGAGAAGCTGCCACTCTGCAGGTTCACCATTTTCAGGACGCCAGTGGTCTCGTCATAGCCAAATGTAACAGCCGTGCTATCATACAGGACCTCTGACAGTTTAGCTAACTTGCCATACTTGTAGAGGACCCGCCTACCGGTGCCCAGGAAGAATGTAGCCTGAGGGTGGCCGTCCTCGCTGAAGTCGTGGATGACCGAGGCATTGCTCTCAGGTGGGCTGTACGTATTGCGGATGTATCCAATGGACACGTGGGTGGACATGGTGTGACGTGCAACGCTGGGCATGGTGACAGCCGTAACACGCCCAGAGGTGTCAAACTCAAAGACGTATTGTCTCTGACTCTGCAACAGCAGAACCATGGACTGCGAAAACAAAAAGACACATCAGCACTACTGTCATTGTCTTCATTGCCGTACTATGTGAGAAATGATGGCATGTTGATTTCTGAGCACGTTAACAACACATTACTAATTCACGATGTTCAGGGTTATAGTTTGGGGATTCACGCAATTGACTGGCTACTCACCTTGTCCAAGTAGCTGTAGCTCCAAACCTTGCCGTCGACAAAAGAACGCGACAGAATGCGTCCGTAGGGGTCAAATTCTGTCCTCTCACTCATGCTGCCCCGTTGCAGGCCGACGAGCTGCCCGGTGCTGGAATAAGACACGTTGACCACGGCCAAGCTGCTGCTGGGCAACCACATAGCCGGACGTCCTTGGGTGTCATACATGATGCGCAATGTAAACTTGCGGTGGTCATCGTATATCTTTTCTGTCCGGGTGTTTCGGTCAAAGTCAATAGATAGAAGGTTCCTGCCATGTGCCTAAAGCAGTCACAGGGAAGACCCAGGTCACAAAATACCAGCATTTATTAAAATACTTGGATAGCCACAGCAACAAGGAACCTGAGCAGTGTTTCCCCCAGGTTTACAGCTTGGGGGCGTTGGGGGGGGCTTTGCAGACGGACACCGACAGGATTCATGTTCGTGACAGCAGTCAAAATAACAACTGAACTAAATATCAGAACATTTATTTATTACAATTATCCATAAAGTGTGCAGCTTTTGTCACTGCAGTATATCTTTCTGGGCTTCTGGAAGAACATTTCTAAAGCCTCTTGATATGAGAAGTCAGAAATGTCTGGCCCATTTATTGAGATCCGCATGCAGGGTGCAAGATGGTCTCCATGCAGCCTATTGCGGATGTTTGTCTTGACCTGCAAGTACATTAACTGTTAGGCTTTAAAAGTGATAAAGCAGAAAATCCCAGAAACTCTGGCTGATACTTGCAGGAGAGCGAGTGTTGCCGTCTTCACCACCCTGGGATATTTGTCTGCTTTTCAGGTGATTAACGCAACATATTTCCCGACATGAGCTCTCTGTCCGCTAGTGGGAGTGTGCTCACCTGTGTGTGTGTGTCTGTGCGCGTGCATCTGGGTGGAACTCCGCCATGCGCGATACAGAGAGCAGAGGAGAATTGTAAACGCGCAACCGTGTAGAGACAAAAATGACAAGCTATTGTGTAAATAAGATAAATAACATAAGGCTATTTAATTTGTTTAATAAAAGGACAATGTTCTATAGAAAAGGTAACCTTAAATGACTTCTGTTGTGATCTGGCGCTATATAGAAAATAAAATTAACTTGACCTTCAAAAGGGGGGCGGGAGGTGCCATTGGGGGGGCGGGTGCCCCCCCCCCCCCCCCGAATATAATGGTAGGGGAAACACTGCTGAACTGATACAGGGAAGGCGATATGGCATCAGCCGCACTCACCCTCAGCTTCCTGCCGAAGACAGTGACCTTGCCCTTAGTCTGCTCTTTGCGCAGTCGCCATTCGATGGAATTAAGCCCATTATCTGTGGGCAGGGTGATGTTGCGGCGACCGACAGTGGGACTGACGGACCCAGCTAATATGTGTGGTTCAGTATGGAAGCTAATACCCATTCCATTAGCGTACATCACCCGCAGGGTACCATTGTTACACAGCTGGTAGCTGTTCCTCACTTGATCTGTGGGGAATAATGGGGGTTCACAGGAGAGAGGGAAGGAAGGGGTAATGTAAAGGAAGTCAAACAGAACAATTGTGCGCTGCCTCATTTTTAAAGTCTGGTCACAATAATAAATGCTTCATCTCACTACGCCTGAGGCAAAAGGAAATCCGCGTTATCTTCCTCGGATCCACTCAGCTGTTCTAACAGCCCAGTGCAGGAGATGCCTTTTCAGGTAACAAACCCAATACATGCACTTGTCTTTCAGAAAACTCACCGGATGCCTTTTATTTCATTTACACTGAGTAACAAGATCAAATGCGGCTTTCAAAAGAAACCCGTTATAAACTGGAATCCTTCAATAAAGCGAATTTGTAGTCAAATTTTCGGTACATTTCTGCCAAGACAGAGTGCATTCTCAGATAACTTAGTGATTTTAGAAGGATGCTCAGGTGGTGTTTTTTTAATAAAATTATTCTCCTATAGCACAAGGAATAAGCTTTGCAAGCTTTTAAGAACAGATTTATTGCATGGGGGCTGCATGGAATTACAGAATTAGATCAGTTTAACATAGGCAAATAGCTCTTCCCCTGTACTAGCCCCTTGGGTGGAATTTCAAATAAATCTCAAAACTTTTTACTCTGCTAAGTAACTCTGTTAAGTTCCAGACACATGGAATTTATTTTTTCTGTCACACCATCCTGAGGGTCAGTGGGGAAGGAGGGGATACAATCATTCTTCTGCCTTTTCTGTCCATAAAACTGGCAGAATAAGCTGTGGTGTCTGGGCTAACGTAGTACAAGGAGACACAGATTAGAATTTACTGAATCGCAGGTAATGAATTTTACCACAACAACATTCATCACAGGAGCACATGGGGGTAGAGGCAGAGACTTCATGCATGCATGAATGCTCCCCCCCCCCCCCCCCCCCCCCCACACACACACACACACACACACACACACGGGCACACACAGACACAGGGATAAGGATCCAGCACTGATGTTTTTGATTGTGTACCTAACTTGTACACAAAGAACCCCATGATCCGGAAAATGGAAGAGTATAAGAGTTGCGTGTATGCATATTAAGATAATTCTGTAGTCTGTACATACAACCTTCAGTACATTAAACAACATTCATGGCTTTCTTTGTTAAGACTTACCTTGGACTACGGTGTAGGACGCTTCCACAGATGACAGGTTTGTGATGACAGTGACATCATCATCTCGGTTGGAACTTTCAATGTCGATGTTGATGGAGCGCTCGATCTCTCGGTGCAGGCTGGTGACTGTGCCCGTTGGGTAGGTGACGTTGGTCAAGCGGCCTTCACTGTCGTATCTACAGGAGGCAGAGATACAAAAATATTCCCCTTACTTGCAATCAGAAGTGACCCTCACTGGGACTTATTCAATAAGTACGCAGGTGCCTTCCAGCAAGCATCGTGCTGTGTTCAAGGGCACTGCAATTGTGTCACGACTGCAAGATTCACAGAACTTTATGCAGTCCTTTTTAAGAAAGCTGTGCAGAGGCTGCAGTGTGCAAGTGAAGACACTAGGTGGAGGGAGTGAACTGCAAATGCAGTTAAAAGATCCTAACCATGCCTGAACTCCATATTTAAACAATCCAAGAGCAGAAATTAAGATAGTATTACAAGCTGCAGTCTGTATTTCACTCTCTCTCTGCCTTTGGGCTGTTAGAATTGTTTGAGGTAGATCTTTGACCCATGTTTACATGCATAAACAGCCATAACAACCACATGGCGCTTAGCATTGTCGACTAATGGAATATGTTTACATTAGTCAAGCAGTAAAGCTTTCATTGTTTTTAATTTCCCTTTGAGAAAACAATGGAGAATGTTCAGCATGCTCACGATTAGTCTACATACCAAACACATACTTACTCATAGAAAGTAGTCCAGCCTGTTTCATCCGCCTTGGTGGTCAAGAGACCGGTGTTCCCATCATAACCCAACAGCGCCACCTCCTGGTTGAAAGCAGAAATGGAGCGAAGGCTACCAGATGGATCCAGGCCCAGTGTCACCACCTGGTTGTCTGGCAGTAGGACGAGCCTCAGGAGTCCACTGCCCCCCTGCCCCGCCCCCTCCCGCCGAATACGTAGAGTGTTGTTGCAGTTGTCGATGACGGTGGCCAGCTCTCCATCGGACCCATAGGAAAAGTTGTAGAGTGGCTCCCCAGTGACTAAACTGATGGTCTGTTGGTGTTGCCCCTCCTCACTGAAGATGTACAGCTCCTGCTCCTGCGGTGAGGCCACCTCATACTGCCCAATCAGCGTGGGGCCTGGCCGGTTACCACGAACGGCCCGGATGCGGATGTTGTTGAGGTCGGCGATGAAGAGTGTGCCGTCGGGTGACACGGCCAGTGATGTGGGTGTGTTGAGGCTAGCGTCAGTGGCATAGCCATCGTCTCCTGCGAAGCAGTTGCAGTTGACGTCGTTCTTGCAGTCACACTCCGAGGCTGCCCCAGCGAGCAAAGAGATCTCGCCATTGGTGCTGACCTGCCGGATACGGTTGATCTTCTTCTCATCCGTCTCAGCAATGTAAAGCACACCTGTGTGTGAGATGCTGATGGCTGTGGCACTCTCCAGTGCTGAGTGGATGGCCAGCTTGCTGAGGGAGTAGTCGATGCCGGGCACCTGGCAGTGCATGGGTCTGCCGGCGATGATGCTCACTTGGTGGTTCTCTGTGATGCGAAGGATGATGTTATTCTCCAACACGTACAGCGAGTTGTCCATGGGATTCACTGCCAGGTCGGTAGGCCACTCAAGACGAACCTAGAGATGGGGCCAAAGAGCAGCTGTTATGCTGCCTCTCAAGTTTATACTTTCTTACTTGCTGGGGTATTTTAAACCAGGAAACCACCAGCTGTCAGTCATGACTCTCTGATACATCTTACATCAAACAAGGACAATCTAAGGAGTGGACATTCCTCAGATCAGGCAGCCTGGGAAGGTGAAGGACATGTTTTGCACACAGAGTAACGGCAGCAGGCATGAGAGGGAGTATTCTTTGAAGGCAAAGAGGGATCTCTGACCGCAGATATCTAGGAGGGGTGCTTACGGCCCTCTCTATAGACTCAAAGACAACCCCGGGTTACATGACTAGCTATGCCTGTAATCCCTGATATCAGATCTTCTAGAAGTTGCACAGGTACAGTTACTAAACCTTGGTCTGGACTGGGTGAGCTGCCTACCCTGAGCACCTCATGTCACTCTGTAGCTCGTCTTTGTCATTACAATCGATCTGATGTGGCAAGAAAGCAGGATATCCCAAAAATCTCTGGTGCCTAACCTGGCTGACATCCATGCTGGTGTCGCAGCTGAGAGGTCGCACAGCGGTAAGGTCGTTGGCACCTAGCAGCGTGGAGATGATGCCATTCTGGTCCACCTTGCGGATCATAGTGGCGTCTACAAAGAACATCATGCCGTTCTTATCTACAGCGATCCCTGTAAAGGAGAGATCAGCTAGTCAGTAGGCAAGACTCACAATACTCACTGATCACCCCATTCATCATCTCCTGCAAAGTTAACTGTCCTTCCTGGCTGCTGATCTATGATAATGACTAGCTGGCAAACAAGGATGTCAGCGTCTTCCCCCCCACCACTAGTCATAAACTCCGAGTCAACTTGTAGCCTCAGATTGGCACCAGAGAGAAACCACTTCAGAGAGACACGAGAGATTTTTGCAGACATGCTCCCTGAGGAGAATGCTCAGGCTAGGTGAGCCACATGAGATGGAAGTTGGCTGACTTGTGCTTGACTTTGCAAACCCATCAGGAACTTTGGAGTGAGTTGTCTTCAATCTGACAGGGCAGCTCCTCGTTGTTCAGGAAAAATGCCGCATCGGAGGGAATAAATTTGACAATGACAGCCTTGACAGTTTGGTGTCAGATGGGAAGACACTTTTCCAGGCCATGACTCGATCAGCTGGCTAATTATTCTGTTTTCCTCCTCCAGGAGGATTCCAGGAGACACCCAGTTCTGTCCTGCTCTTGTTTCTCAGAATATTTCACTTGTTTGTTAATTTACTTGAATGCAAAGAACAGATAAAACAATGGGCTGAATAACACCAGGTTACCATTGGAATTTTTCCTGGGACACTTGGTTTATTGAGAGTGCAAAGCAAGTCTTCCCAAACGACGGCACAGTCAGACGAGGCTTCGCTGCTGTTGACTCCACCCACAGCACCTGCTGAGGGCTGCTCTCATTACTTACTGTCTCTTCCCAGAGAAGGAGAGATAAAACAAAGAAAACTCTGACACCAGAGACTTTGATTCCCCACAGCCGGCCAGCAAATTAATTAACAGCTTAAGGGTTGAATGTTCTCTTTGATTGTGAGGCCTGACCGTCTATGGAAGAGTTTTACAGAGCAATCTGGGTGTTGCCTTCACAACAAAAACGTGTCACGTGAGAAGGTGAAGGTCTGAACCGTTGTACATCCCCCATGCTACCGTGATTTTCCTAGAAGAAATGCTCAAAATACAGCACAACTAGGAAGGAATGCAAAGAAGATCCAGCTAGAAGCTGAGCATTACTTCCCAGTCCAGCAGGACGCCCCAATACCAAGCCAAGAGTCTCGCTCCAAAAGCCAGTTAAGCTCCGCCCTGAACCATGCCTCCTCCCTTCCCAGAACACGACACCCCAGCCATAGCTCACCCTTTGGGCTCATGAGGGTAGCTTCCACAGCCTTGTCCCCATCACCACAGCGCTCATCGAAGGGTAGACACTGCTCCCCGGTCCCCGCCACTACCTCAGCATTGTCCGACAGCAGCCGGCCACCGCTTAGTGATCGTGCACGGTAGATCCGCCGTGAGTTTGTGTCAGAAATGTACAGGGCACCAGTCACTGGGTCCACCGCCAGAAAGTACTTGTGCGTGGGGTTGTTGCTGTGGGGAAGAGGCACACCAGGTTCCCTGGCTCAGAATCACTGTTTCTGCATCACACACTTGTGTTTACAGCTCCACTGAGCGAGTCTAGCTCCACTACTGGCAGATTGATGCAATGTGTCTGTACTCCATTGCAGTAGAAGAGCTAAAATGTGATGGGGGAGAATTCAAGGCTGGGGTAACATGCAATTCAGATGGGACTGTCACAGAACATGCAGCCGTGGCAGGAGTGGGGGGTCTTACCTGTGCCGAAAGTCTTTGTTTCTTGTAGGGAAAAAAGAAAGATAATAAACAAAGAGATGTCAGTAAAGTGACAAGCAGACAGGAAAGTGACAAGCAGACAGGAAAGTGACAAGCAGACAGGAAAGTGACATAGAGGCTAGATAGTTTCCTGTATTACATTGGCCAGGGATAATGGGACGTTCCATAGGTGGTAGGTCCAGCTTGTACTGGACAAAGCATTACCGGCTTACTGGGAGCACAATGAGCATAGCCTGTACTGGACAAAGCATTACCGGCTTAATGGGAGCACAATGAGCATAGCCTGTACTGGACAAAGCATTACCGGCTTAATGGGAGGACTCTGACCACAGCCTGTACTGAACAAAGCATTACCGGCTTACTGGGAGCACGCTGACCACAGCCTGTACTGGACAAAGCATTACCAGCTTACTGGGAGCACGCTGACCACAGCTTTTACTGGACAAAGCAATACCGGCTTACTGGGAGCACGCTGACCACAGC
>JAODJW010000002.1:15023742-15039890 GCA_026777045.1 Hyperopisus bebe | reverse complement strand
TCCTGTAGCTTGTAGGTGTCAAAAATGATCTGCCTCAGATTATTTTAGTCTACTTAATGATAAAACACCTAGCTTTCGTTAGGAGGCAAATAAATAGTTAGAATAGCCTAATTAGGAAATGGAATTAAAAGTGCCCCCCTTTTGTTGGAGCTAATCAGCATTGATTTACACTGTGCACTGATGACTGGGAGTGATGGCTTCACAATGGTGTGATCTGTCCAGCAAAAAGGCCGTGGCTGGGAAAAAGTGGTTTAAGGTGGTGGGGGAAGGTGATGTAAAGCAGATGACAGGGGACTTGGGGGGGGTTCTTAGCAAAGGCGTGGCCCACCAGATGGGTGGGGGGGCTCATCTGCACACTAATGGCGGCAGCCTGTGGGTCGGGGCGGCGGACGGCTGGGCCCGATTAATTACCTGCCGGCCGCTGACAGGTACGGTGCCCTGGGCTCGTTAAGGCCCCCCATCAAAGGGAGTCACTCATTAACGAATTGCGGGAGGCAGGAGACGGAGACTGAGCGGCTCCCACACCGCGGGCTTGCGGCGTCTGGCCTAACATCGATTTGCGTATTGATTCACGAATTTGCCCATCCATGTTTTATGAATGGGGCTGTTATTCCTTCCTGCTGTTCCAGGTCCCTGGGGGCTGATTCCCCTGTGCCTTCCTGAGACTGACAGCTGGGCACTGAGCACGGCCCTCTGGCTCTGCGGCCCCCAAAGCGGGCGGCCCTCTGGCTCTGCGGCCCCCAAAGCGGGCGGCCCTCTGGCTCTGCGGCCCCCAAAGCAGGTCCTCGTTAGCCTGTAATCATCGTCCCGGCTCTTCGGGAGCCAGATCTCACACACACACACACACACACACACACACACACACACACACACACACACACACACACACATCCAAATATCCCTCCCCCAAAAAGTTGGTGGATGGCAGGGGGTGATGTGTGTGCTGTGTGTGCAGAGCTCACAGGGGGAGGTAAATGGGCCACATAAGGGGCACTGTGCCCCCCACCCTGGCAGCAGGAGATAAAAAGCGTGCTCAAACCATGCTTCCCTCAGTCTGCAACCCATGGTGTGACTGTGCTCACACCGCACAATGCTTCCTGTCAGAGTGCGTTAGGTGTGCATCTGTCATGTGCTATGGTCAGCTGGAGGCAGCCTCACATCCGTGGGCAGGCATGTGTCCTTCAGCAAGACGGGTAACTCCAGCCCCACCCCCACACAATCTGGGGTACTTACAGCAGCATGCACACTGCTGGCATGGCATGGCTTAGCATGCCTCCACATCCCTCACAGCGATCTCTCACAGCAGCGTTCCAGAAAAGTCTCGGCTCATTAGCACAGAGCGAGTCCGGGCAGCACTGTGACCCAACATGTAAAAATATCAAGGATCCCAATTAGAGCTGCAGGCGTCTATGAGGGCAGCATCCCGGTGGTGTCTCGAAAACACCCTGGGATACGGCGTCTGTTTCTCAGGATACACTCCTACCTGCCAAGTGACTATCCAGCACCCTCTGCCCCGCCTCGGCCTGCCCCATTAGCCAAGATGCAAACTCCAGACTCACTCCATATTCCGACACAGGCAAATATGCACCTTGTGTTCCTCATGCAAAAGAATGGGGGAAAGCTCTCCCATAAAGCCCGTAGGGCAACAGGCTTCTGGGCAGAGAATCGGTCCTCTTAGGTTAACAAACCAGCTGTGGAATGTATCTTATAAAGCGAATCCATCGAGGCCCCGGCAACCAGTCTGACAACCTGACCGTAGGCTGACCAAAACAAAGCGATTGTGCGGAGAGAGAGAGCAAGAGAGAGAGAGGGGGAAGAAGAGAGGGCGGGAGAGAGAGAGGGGAAGAAGTGAGGGCGGGAGACTCGCTTCCAAAGCATTCTCCGCTCCACTCCCCAGTGACGACGCCGAGAACCCAGACAATTAACGGTGGAACAGAGGTTTTTACAGATAATTAACCGTAAATTCAATAAGTGCTAAGCGTTGTTCTCACTGTGTGGCCCGCTCTATAAACAAAGACCCACTTAAACTATTAAAGCAACCAAGGTCACTGGGAATGCCCATCAGCCAATCACATGCAGAGGCGTGTCCCGTTCACTTTTAAGAGAGTGTAGGATCGGAGAGGCATGATAAACCCAGCTAGGGGGTTACGGTAATTTTTTACAAGCTGGTTTTGGAGTAGAAGGATGATGGGGTGGGAGGGGGAATGTAAAAACATTGCTGTCCTCTGCCTCCTCTTCCTCAAAAAGAAGGAAAAAAGGAAGGTGTCTATAAAAAGCTCCAATGACCAGGGAATCCCAGCAGCTGTAGATGAGAGTGGCTTCTTATGCCCACAGGCACATCCCCTCCCAGGTGCGAGCAGCGATGGTAGCGGCCATCTTCAGACACTGTTGCAAGAGGTAGCCATGGCATGTGGGGTTCTGGGAGTTCCCCAGTACCAGGGCTGGCTGGGCCCAGAAGCCAGCAGGTCAGCTGGAGCAGCAGGTCTGAAGGTCTGCTGATTTATGCTGCCTGTCACCCCAGAATCACCCCCCGGAAGCTTCCAGTAGCGTCCGCTTCAAACAGGCACACGCTCTCAAACAGATGGCACCCCTCCACACACACAGACACACTCTGGGTGTTAATATCATGAACGCTGGGAAGGTGCCACCAATCTCCAGATGTACTGGCTCTCCAAATGTTTCCTCTGCTAATGTCTAAAGTGTCACCATCCAGCTCCCCCTTCCCCTCCCCCCAGCAGCCTATTCCTGTGCATAGGGGATGGGGGCTCTGAGTGCTGCCCTCAGATTAATGTGGAATTGGAGCTGGCATCAGCTGCTGAAAAGGTGGTTTGACTGCGAATCGGGCTTTTGAAGCCTGTGCAATAGCTGCCATCTTTAGCTTTTTACAGTGGCCCTACTGCCTCTGCACCCCGCTTCCAGCCCCTGCTCACTCCTACCTCACTGCGTTGCAAAAAGGAGACATTACACACCCAACCAGTGGAGGGCAGTGAGCTCAGCTGTTATTCCTGAGAGGTTCTTGTGACCGGAGAGTTATCCATGCATCATAAACATGCGAAATGAGACATGGCCAAAAAGACACATCGCATGCTTTTATCTAGACAGGGGTATATGACCTGAGAATGGTTCTACAAAATACCATTCTGCCTCCTCAAGCTAACCTGCCCAGTATGGGGAATGGAGATTGGCTTGTGCTAAGGGTACTGGGGCACTCTCTGGGGTGTCCTTGGGCTCTGGGGCAGGTTGCATGGATGGTACTAAGGGTACTGGGGCACTATCTGGGGTGTCCTTGGGCTCGGGGGCAGGTTGCATGGATGGTACTAAGGGTACTGGGGCACTATCTGGGGTGTCCTTGGGCTTGGGGGCAGGTTGCATGGATGGTACTAAGGGTACTGGGGCACTCTCAGGGCGTCCTTGGGCTTGGAGGCAGGTTGGATCCATGGTACTTATTATTTTGCGAGTGGTGGAGGGGGGCTGGCCTGTTTCTCTCAGTACACCGACATGACGGGGTTAGAGGGGTGAATCAGCTTGCAGGTGGTAAATGGATAAATGGACTGCATTTGTATAGCGCTTTTTTCCAAAGCGCTTTACAATTCATGCCTCACATTCACCCATTCATGCACCCATTCACACACCGGTGGCGGAGGCTACCACGCAGGGCACCAACCAGCTCACCGGGAGCAATTTGGGGTTCAGTGTCTTGCTCAAGGACACTTCGATGGGGACAGGAGGACCCGGGGCTCGAACCTGCAACCCTCCGGTTGCCGAACGGTAGTACTACCTCCTGCACCACCATCGCCCCATGAGGTGAGGATATCCCATGTGACTAAAGGTGCATCTATACTGACAGACCCCCAATTAATGAAATCAGTAATAAATGGGGAAGGCAGTCTGCTGGCACGCAGGTCTGGCAACCTGGTGCTGTCCGAGGTGCTGAAACAGGTCTAAATTTGTTTATGGCCCTCCTCCTATGAAGGTGTTCATGGTGGAGGGGGGGGCTCCACATGGCCTCCTAAGTTCTGATGCATCCAACCCCCCCCCCCCCCACCCCCCGCACGCAGCTGTCAGCCTTTCCCTATGTTCCCACCGTCTCTCTAACGTGACCCAGCTCAAGCAGCAGCCAGTGAAACGCAGGCTACATAACGCAGTTGGAATCAGCCAATCACAGGTTGGAATGGTGAACAGTTAGCATGCTGATCAGTTAATTGGGCTGTCTGATTAGGGCAGAGGAGCTCCAGTGATCACACAAGCGTATTCGGGGTCTGACCCAGATCCTGACAGGAGAAGGGTGACAGGGGTTAGGGTTAGATACTAATAGCCTAATATACTAATATACTAATGTGACTAATAGATAGCAATAAGTCCAAGTGTCCAACTGCACTCTATCATCAATGTGACCGGTCAAATATGCAGTTCCACAGGGAGCAGTTCTTGGTCCTATATAGTTCACATTTTATATGTTGCTATTAGATAAAATAATAAGAAAACATGATGTTAATAATCACTCCTATGTCGACGACACCCAAATATACATTTCAGCTGCGCCTAATGATGCTTTAATGCTAATTGCTTTAATGAAGTTAAGACCTGGAAGACTGAAAACATTTTGTCATTAAATGTAGAGAAAAGCCTGGCGACCTGCACAGGGTGTGCCCTGCCTCTCGCCCGAAGATGCTGGGATTGGCTCCAGCTTCCCCACAACCCAGATGGGTTAAGCGGTATAGAAAATGGATGGATGGATGGATGTAGAGAAAACCGAGGTTATATTGTTAAAAGGTTCTTGACTCAACCTACGATAATCACCACTCCCCGCTCTGAGCAGCTCAGCCCGTAACCTAGGTGTCATCTTAGATCAGGGGTGGGCAATCTTATCCGCAAAGGGCCGGTGTGTATGTGATTTTTCGCTGCAACTCCCTAATTAGATTACTAATTAGAGGACTGATTGGCTGATGAGTCCTCACACCTGGGTTTGAACAGCTGACCTACAGGTTATTCCAAAAACCTACATATGCACCGGCCCCTTGCAGATAAGATTGCCCACCTCTGTCTTAGATACAAGCCTCTCATTTTAATCACATGTGGCTTGCCAGCCTATGTTTCGGATGTCGAAACAGTCTTTAAATCTTGACTGAAGACCTATTACTAAAGTTAAGCTTACCCGCAACTTAACTCATAACACCATAACTATGGCTGCTGGTACTGATGTACATGCAATTTTTATCTACTATGCTTGTCTATTAATGTGACAGTGCATGTTCTGACCTTCAATGCTCTCTGCCTTCCCACATGTACAGGTGGTGCCTGGGGTGGGGGCCATCTGAGCTGGAGTCCTGGTTCAGTTCCATGGAAGGGTGACATTATGGATGTGACCTACCAGCTGTAACATCATGAGAGCAGCCTTCAATCTGCCGCCCTACACAAGCCAGCATGGAGAACTGACTCAAGATTGATTTTGGCTTTGATCTTGGACCCTCAAAGTTTTTTTTTTCCTCCCCACTTGGAAGGTTTTGGTTTCTCTCCTCCATTATCATCTGGTTTTCTCTTCCTTTCTTCCTTCCTTCTTTCCATTTCTCTGTCTTCCCTTTTCCCTGTTCTTGAACTATTGTGTACAAATGATATAGGAATGTAAAGCACCTTGGGGCATCTCTGTTGTGTAAGATGCTAGATAAAAAATAAACTGGCCACCATCCTCTGTGTCACACAGAGGGACGGATGGAGAGACGGATGTGTGTACCACATGTGCAAGACACCGCACCTGGTCTCCAGGGGCACGTTGCTGTTGAGGACCCAGCTGTCCTGAAGCTGCACCGACTCAGGTGTGGTGGGCCCATCGCCAGGGGCGATGGCGGGGGCGTGGGCAGGGTTGCGGCGGGTGCCCCCAGTGCTTCGGTTCAGTGAGTTGGCTGAGGACTGGTGGTGCGAAAGCGTCTGGTGGTTGTGGGGCGGTGGCAGCGGGGGCCGCAGGGTGGATTGGCTGTGATGGTTTGTAGGACCTGAAAGAGAACAGGGGGAGGGGCATTGTGAAATGTATTCTTCTGATTGGCTATTTCAGGTCACATATCGATATTTGTTCTGCTTCTGTATTTTGGGATGAAAGAAAGCATTACAGTGTGATCTCGAAAGCAACCCCGTCTCTTGTAAATAAATTATGCCAACTCTGTTGACAGCTTATCACACAAGTCAGTCCTAAACATCAAAACAGAGGCTTCGCACGGTGAAGTGCGCGCGGTAATCAGCGAGCCAACACAGCCGGCCCCATGCTGTACATACTCAGCTTAAGTTCCCACAGCAGCCAGAGCAACAGGCCTTCTTGAAGACTGATGCTGACAACATGGGAGTAGGACTCATTTTAGGGCTGGCTGGTGTCATGTGACTCCGATCGGCTCCTCGTTTAAATTGTGCAGAAGAGGCTGTCTGGTTGCAAAACTAATATTAATGTAAAATGACTCAATTTCTCAGAAAACACAGTAAGGCACAACGTGAATTCAAAGCAATGCTCAGTCCTAAAACATACACCTACATCTCTCCCCACACAGAAGAAAGTGCATAAAAGAAAATGCTCTTCCCATACATGACCGGATCTAGGCCACCTCTGGAACCCAGGGCCACTGCCGTCTGTATGCGTACTCTCGCACACGCGTGTCCTAGGCCACCTCTGGAACCTAGGGTCACTGCCGTCTGTGACCACGCTCTTACACACGCATGTCTCAAGCCTCCTTTGGAACCTGAGGCTCAGTTGCCTGTGTGTGTGCTCTCCTACACGCATCTCCCAGGCCACCTCTGAGAACACAAGGCTGCTGCCATCAGTGGCCACGTTCTTACACACAGATGTCTAAGGCCACCTCTGGAACCTGGGGTCACTGCCACCTGTGTGTGTGCTCTCCTACACTCATCTCCCAGGCCACCTCCGAGAACTCGAGGTCACTGCCCTCTGTGACCACGCTCTCCCACACCCATGTCCCAGGCCACCTCTGGAACCTGGGGCTACTGCCATCTGCCTCAGATCTTCAGAGACCCAGCTCATTAAAATGACAACTGGGAATCGGATTTAAAAATAATCACCAGAGCCATCCGTGACACACTGATAAACACCTGGAATCTGAAGACAGTGACATTGATAAATTCGATCTAGAGACCAGAACAGATACACAAATTCAAAAAGGAAAGATAAAAAAACTGGTTTTGAAGTAAACAGGCTGAAATCTGTGATAAATAAAAACATATTTATAAAATGTGAACATTTTTAATCAATAAAGAAAATTCACACTATAATTACAATTTAATTACAATGTCATTAAAAATTACAGAGGATTTAAGCTTCTGTAACCAATAACAATCCTTCAAACATAATTCTGAATATACTCAGTGACAAAAAGTCTAATTTGGTACACGTGCAGACCAATGATGGGCATGTAAATGATTCGATTTGCAAGGAGTTGGTACGTCTAGTTACCAGACACAGGATGTCTGATAGATGCATTAGACAGCATGTCCAGCACTTGACGGAGTTTGATAGGGGTCGCATTGTGGGTTTTCATGAGGCTGGGTGGATTTTTTGTGGAATTGCCCAACATGTGGAGCTTGCAGTTGTCACAGTTGCCCGATGTTGGAACCAATGGGTACGTGAGGGCTCCCATACAAGTCATGAAGGTTCCGGTCGCCCAAGACAGACCATTCACCATGTGAAGATACAATGCAGAGACAATTTGCTTTTAAAATATTGTCCTGTATTGTTGTATTACAGGAACATGCAATGAGGTATTATTTTCATTTGTGTACTGTATTCCCTGTACATAGGGTTGTCCCATTCCACAATTTCTAGACTTCAAACGATTCAAAATGCAGCTGCTAGACTTTTAACTGGAACAGAATAAATACAACACATCACTCTTGTTCTAGCTCATTTGCACTGGCTACCTGTGAAATACAGAGTAGATTTTAAAATGTTGCTATTTGTTTTTAAAGCACTCAATGGATTAGCTCCACAATACATTTCAGACCGATTGGCTCCGTATTCAGCCCCCCAGTCGCTTAGGTCATTGTCATCACAGCTTCTCTCGGTTCCTCACTTATGCTTCAAAACCAATGGTGACCAGGCTTTCTTTGTAGCTGCCCCCAGACTTCGGAATAGTCTCCCGTCCTACATAAAGTCCTGTTGTTCTATTGATGAGAGCTATTTCCAAGTCTTTTCATTTATATATTATATATCTCATTGTTACTAAAATGTTATTTTATTTCTATATTTTACTATGTATGCAGTATTTGTTAATTAATTCTTTCCAAACTGGAAAGCACTTTGGGTCAGCTCCTTTTTATTCAAATTATTATGAATAAATTACTTGAGTATTTAAAATATATTCTTGCTTTTAAATAAAGATAATATACTTTCACTTTCTGTTCGTAAGTACTGTATGTAGTTCTCATGAAAAAAAATCACACTAAAGTTTGCTGTTAGATCCCTTAGCATGTCTCCCGCTCTGTAAACGGCAGAACCCACGCCCCAACGCATCACCCTTGCTGTTATACATCTTAGCACGTCTCCCGCTCTGTAAAAGGCAGAACCCACGCCCCAACGCATCACCCTTGCTGTTGTACATCTTAGCACGTCTCCCGCTCTGTAAAAGGCAGAACCCACGCCCCAACGCATCGTCCTTGCTGTTATACATCTTAGCACGTCTCCCGCTCTGTAAAAGGCAGAAGTAAGGGCAATTGAAGCTTCATTTTAAATGCAGTTTTATTTTGGTTAAAAGTCAAATTTACAAATTACATGAAAAAACATCTCCTAATCACCTGGACCTGATCATATCTACACAAATACTGTAACTAAAACATATAAATGATTATGGGTGGCATGGTGGTGTGGTGGTTAGCACTGTTACCTGAGACCCGGGTTCGAGTCTCTGCCTTGGTTTGTGTGGAGTTTCTTCTGGGTACTCAGGTTTCCCTCCAAAGGCTAACTGGAGTTACTAAATGGCCCATAGGTGTGACTGGTGTGTGAGTGTGCCCTGCGATGGGCTGGCCCCCCATCCTGGGTTGTTTCCTGCCCCGTGCCCATAGACTCTGGACCCCCTGTGACCCAGAAGGATAAGCAGGTTGGAAAATGGATGGATGGATGGATGGATATAAATGATTACAATTACAGATCAGTGAGAACTGTTGGGTACAATAATAACTATGTGACTACAAGGATTGACAGGAACAAAGTTTGGAGTACAATTACAAAGGTGAAATTGCATGAGTGGAGAAAAAGTGACTTAGACTGATAAGCATGGAAACACTTTGGACTTGCGTATGGGACTCACTGGATGCCCTGGGACAGCAGCCTCCTGGCTCTCACTGGGCTTGGCATATGGGCCCTGACAAGAAGAGCAGCTAATAATATCTCCAGTGAGGGGGTCTGGAAAGCACGACACATGGATCATTCTAGGCCGCACGCCCGCCCTCACAGTCTAAATACATATAAAATACCCTCTTCTCTATCTTTATATCATTAGAGAAGATTGGCAGCAGATTACACAACTTAATGCTTGATTACAACCCAGCAGTAAATCTAAAGAATTGGGTGAAGATTTTACTGGGGGAAAAAAACGAGTCTTCACTGCTGATCTGTTATCCATCTCTGCGACTGAATCAGATTGTACCATTAGCTGAAAATGATCTCATGAAAATGTTTCAGCCTACCTGCGCTCTCCATTAAAATTTGGCACAATCAGTTATATAATAAAACATTTTTATTACCATATAAGTTCAAGTTTTTAAAGCTTTCATCCTAAATCTTTAGTCGAATTATTTTGCATTCAAACTGATGTACTGATGTGCAGGCCGGGGCAGTCACTGTATCACTGCGTGACACATCACAGAATTATTTTTGGTTGTTAGTTGATTAACGGGATACCGTTAACCATAACTAGGTTATTCTGACGCAAGTGACTGCTGTTTCCAGGGCTGTTACAGAAGAATGCGGTGCTGACGATGTTGCAGAAACACGACTTCTCAGATCGGGTCTTTGAGGACAGACAGTGAGAGCAGCCATAAATAATGTCTCAGTTCCTCACACACTCCCTTTAAAAGCCACCCGCTGCTTGCATCATCGTCTTCCTGTCTGCGAATCGGTGCATGTGAAATAGCTGTGAAGTTATGCCATCCGTGTAACTACCGAATCCCCCCCCCCCAACTCTGTCTTTTCCTCCCACATCGGCCTCTGGGGGCAAAAAAAAAACAACTCAGTTCCTCCAAAAGATCTATCAAACTTTTTTTGGTGGGTAGCCGAGTTATTTATTTATTTTCCCTCCCCAGAAACCTGATGTAAAAATACACTGTGGTGTGACTTACGAGATACGGGCGGGAGGGCTATCTAACTGGCTTTAAACTCCACTCAGGTCCAGTGTGGTTTTGTGATTGGGCTCAAAGGCAGTTCACAAAATGGTGGAAGAATCCGGAAACCCAAAAAGCATGTTGCAAAATGCAATAAAGAGGCTAATAGCAGTCACGGCTGAAGGCAGTGCGAACATGGCGTGATGATGCTCTGGTGCCGCCCCCATGCTCAGATTACAGCACCCCAGCATCGTGGGGCGTGGGGCCCACGGCACGGATTAAAATAGACTGTTAGACCCGAGTGAAGAAATCTCTGCGAAAAAATGCAGGCGAGAGCACAAACATCAATCTGGAATGAACACACAATCGGAAAGTAACAGGACAAGGCCAAGACAGTGGCAGTTTTACAACGGCTCCAAGCTGCTTAAAAATGATCGAAATGCGGTCATTAGAAAACAGTCTCAGTGAATAATGTTATTTTCTGCTGTCTTATGGACAGATAGAAATCAGTCAGCCCCAAAGAGTCTTGGTGTCTCACAATTGTGCAACAGTACTTCATTGCGCCCTCCAGCTGATAAGCAATGCATCACAACCCAACAAATTCCATCCAAGAATGCGAGCAACTGCAGTTACACAAAACACACAAACTATGAGGGGAAGAGAGAGCACTATCAGAGTGATGCATGCAAGCTGACGAGGCCCATCACTAAAGGCCAAAATAGTTGCTGGGTGGTCACATGGTCACCACACCATTGTGGCAGTGGGGGTAGCACAAAGAGATTCATTAATTCATTTCATCAGAAGAGCAGTGATGCGCTGGTGACTTGGACTGCTTTTGAAGCAGCAAGATGGCGGAAGCAGTGCGCCTTACATCACCTGAGCTAACCGTTTATCGATATTTCTGATACTCACTGTCAGATGAGGGGGCAGGGGGCAACGCTGCTCACTCACCACTAAGAGCCAGACCGAGAACCTGCTCAGCTGGAGGCCTCCAGGACCCCCTACACACACTGAGCCCAGCCTCCTGACTGCTTAAAGTGATGAAACGACGTGCTACTTAACTCTGTCCCCTTGATCTTGTCTTTGCCAGGGACTTAATTAAAATCTAGCACAGCACTGCTTTACTGGGAAAAAGCACCACATTAATACCAGGGTTAAAGCAAGGTTTTAAACAGCCACAAAGGAGCGTGTGCCTCGTTCAGCCATCTCCTGTAATCAGGAAAGTATATCGACCCCCAGAATTAGTCCTTGTGTTTAGTATGTAAACAGGCCCATCCAGAAACACCCCACAGACTCGGGTACACACCCACATGACAAGTAAGCAAGGGCTCGAAGGCTCTGGCGCAAAAGGAAGCAGCTTTGCAGGATGTCAGTTTAACAAAGCCATGGTTAAACATTCCTGACATGACCGACTTCTGGATCCTTCCCCTCGCAGGAGAATGCTGCTCATGGAGATGCCAAAAACAGCAGCGCAGAAGATGAATAATACATGGACAGTGGCGGCGTTAAGGCCTGCACTTTCCTGCTGCAAATCGGCCCGCGGTTCCCGCCGGCTGCTCTGTGGGTCTTCCCTGATGGCTCCAAAAGTGGGCCGACTATGCCATTCAACATCTGGGGGTGGGGATAAGGACGTGGGTGGACCCAAGGCAGCTGGCCAGCGGGGGGCTCTTGACTGCCTCTGGGAAAAGGTGATAATTTGACAAAAGCAGGGACAAAATAAGGCCCCGTTGTATGTGGAGTGCCAGACCCTGTCAGCCATCCTGGCATGAGATACCGGCCACCCCCATGGCAGGGAGGGGGGGGAAGTCCAGCTCAGAGCTCCTGGGACCTGTGGCTTCCGGAATTCAGACAGAGCAGTGGGTAGGTAGCAGCCACAGTGAGGTATGTCTGCATGGTCACTGCAGAAGCATGGCCACTGGACCCTACAGCGCAGTGAGCAGCAAGGTGCAGATACAATGCGTATGCGTGATATGGCCACTGCGCAGGCCTCCACACTGGATCTCACAATGCAGTCACAAGCAATGTGCAGATACAGTGCATATGTGTAACACGGCCCCTGCAGAAGCCACCCTGCTGGACCCCACAGTGCAGTCACCAGCAAGGTGCAGATACAATGCATATGTGTAACACGCCCACTGCGCAGGCGTCCCTGCTGGATCCCACAATGCAGTCACAAGCAAGGTGCAGATACAGTGCGTATGTATAACATGGTCACTGCGCAGGCTTCCCCACTGGATCCCATAGCACAGTCACCAGCAAGGTGCAGATACAGTGCATATGTGTAACATGGCCACATGCCGCCTGCTCGCAACATTCACATAGAATGAACACAGTTAAGCATGGTGCACAAAACCGCAGCAAAGACCACACAGGGTTAAACTTCAGTGAAAGAACCTGACCTGATTTTTGCTTTTAAAAAACATTGATTTAATTAAAATGGTACACAGGTACAATTGTGGCCACACTTTGTCTCTCCTCGGTAGGTGGCATGTCATTTAATGTTAGGGCACCCAGACTTTGGCACTGTCTTCCACAGCCTCTGTGCAAAATCACTTTCAAGGCTATCTCTCCACCTTCAAAGCTGATATTAAAATCCACATTTTCTAAAAATCTTACTCTGATTTTCAGGCTGCCACTTCATAATGTCTGTATTATTTGTTTTAAATGTACTTAATTTCATTTTGCTATGTTTTTTTATTTGCTTTGTTTAAATTGTTCTTAGTGTATCTTCTTGGTTTGATGAAAAACATTGTAAACTTTTGTAAAGAGACCTTGAGCTCAGAAATGGCGCTATATAAATTAAACATTATTATTATTATTGTTATTATTATTAGTATTATTATTATTATTAATAATAATATACATAGTAAATACAATTACAATGAAATCTATATGAATCAATTCACATCTAACAATACAACTGTCATTACTATTAAAAACAAAAAACATTTACAGCATTTACATTTTATCACTAATTATACTATAACAATTACTATTTAATATAAATGTATTACTACTACTAATAACAACAACAACAACAATAATAAAATATAATAATAATAATAATAATAATAATAATAATAATAATAATAATAATAATGTGCAGTTTATATATTTGGGCACAGCACAATCATGCAATAATTACATAAATGCAAAAAAGTATAAAGAACACATACCTGCAGTTACAGTGCCAAACAATTTGTGAAAAACTGTGTCTGGGTCACAGTGTTTCAACCACTATTATCATATATATTAATAATCAATCAATGAAATCACAATTCTACTTTCTTCACATGTAAACACGTGGCATGCTTAAGGGAAGGTAATGTAACGTTTTACAAAAATATTTTGAATAATACTGTAAAATAAAATATTTTATATATTATGAATTTAACATATTACTCCAAATCATTCCATTTTGGGGAAAAAAGAGTCTAGTTAGACACTTTGCTCGGAGTAACGATCCACCGCTCCGAAATGACTCTATATAATCAGCTCCGTGTGTCTGCATGTGTCAGGGAATAATACGGCTGTCGGTACTGCTGTGGGCCCCCTCACGCACAAGCGAAAGCGTTAGATAGATAGATAGATAGATAGATAGATAGATAGATAGATAGATAGATGGATAGAAATCATACATCCTACAGCAATGATAAACATAATATGATAATGATAAAAATAATCATTCTGTCAAGAATATGCTTATATGAACACACATTTTAATTTAACCAAACCTGTTATATATAACCATTAGGATTGTTTTGCTTATTAATATATACCACTGTAAATGATGCATTGTTGTGAAAAAGACAAATATTATAATTACTTATAGTATTTTTAATTTGTTATTTCTAATCACTACAGATGCTATGTCAATAAATTATAATATTATTATTCACAACAACATCAACAACAACAACAACAACAATAATAATAATAAGTAGCTCCTCCCAGTTTGCAGCACGCTCAGCCCGGCACATCGTTACGTGCGAAATCAGAAGGATCTTGGCGGTAAAAGGAGCCTCACGATCAGCGGCGTCAGTCAGGAGGTCGGCGGCTACACGCCGCTATGCTGTCAATTCACCAGGATCCGCGCGGAGATACCAACGCGTCCACGGGCACGACAATAAAGGCCGAATAAATAATAATAATAATTGTTATAATAGGAAAAAACGGAGAAACTCGAAGACAATAGGTTTACACAGTAAAATCGGAGGCCGGCGCTGAGCCCTGGACAAAAGTGAGGAGTATTTTTACTCCACCGCAAATGGAAGCACAGGTTTCAAAGTAAACCCATTAGGATAAAATCTCACTCAGATACATCGCAATTTCCAATTTCATTTCAAAGTTTTCCCCCCCTCTTCCCCCGTTTTTTCCTTTGAGCAATTATGGTGTCAGTGTTAGCGCTGGAGAGGGTGAATTCATTTAGTGCACGGCTACTCTGGGAATGATTGATGTCGCTCCACCAAACGGTAAACCAATTAGAGCAATGATGTAATGTCATTTTAAAAGCGCCGTAACCACGCTGATCCCCAAACCCGGACCCGCGATCAGACTTAATAAAGATTTATAGTGGATTAAAGGACAAGTTAATGGCATTAACAATAGATTGCATTCCAACAAAAATGTTATTATCTCGCTTTTTGTTTAACTAAATATTACTGGCACATAGTGTGGATATTTAGACGCAGTGGACGCTACTCCCAGCGCTATAATTACTAGTGATGGATATGTATGTATCATACCCGACAGGGGCTTTTTCCACTATAAGACACACGGCTCAGTCCTGTACGTTATTAAACAGCCTCCTGTGATAAGAAGCTGCTGTTGTTGCACGTTTTGCGGTTATGGGCTTTTCCGGTTTCCTGAAAATATAAGGCCTTCGATTTTTGAGCAACTTTTCGCTGTAATAGAAATTTAAATCATCAACAATTTTAAACCTAAAATACAAAAAAAAAAAAAAAAAACTGTTCATATGTGTATATATGTATGGGGTAAATGCAGAAGACACATTTTGTTGTTGTGTGCTGTGGTGTGTCAATAATGACCACTAATCACCTAATTGTAACACACACACACATACACACACACACACACACACACACACACACACACACACACACAGATATATATATTTTCGCCCCAGTTACTTTTTTATACTTAGAACTGAAACTAAAAACAGAATGCAGCTCTGAGAATAAGCCAGTGCAGTTATTAACTCATCTCTTGTCTCATTCTACGGATGCTGCTTAATTGAAAATGACATAACGAACCGGTTAAGCTTCTTCTTTTCTAAGTAAAATCTTTCCATTAAAATCTAAATAACCATTTTGTAGCTTCACAAACATTACTGCTGACATTTATTAGAGCGCTGATATTACACATGGCTACTTATCATCTACTTATGATATGATCATGCTGTAAATATAATTATGATTACATATTGCATACAAATAATCCAGGACACCCCCACCCCCCAGTACTGTTTATGTTCACAGGCACATTGCAGAACCAGCCTTGACTGGTGTAAAGAAGGCAGATCACCAAAATGAGACATTAAAAACAACACGTGAAACATTAAGGTGGTCTTAGCAGACTGCTGTAGAGCTGCTGTCCCAACAGCCAACGTCAGACAGCCGCAGAGGGGTGGAGCACATGTACAAGCGGCAGCTCTTACCCGTGGGGCCAGGCTGGGCTGTGGGAGCGCAGGCCCGCAGCAGGTACGCGTTGGGGGCAAACTCATCATCCGCATGGCTCTCCAGGATGGTGTGCGTGGAGCTGCTGTTCAGCAGGGGCACCTGACACTCTCGGACAGCCGGGGCCGTGGGGTGGAGGGG
>JAODJW010000002.1:14967511-14979513 GCA_026777045.1 Hyperopisus bebe | reverse complement strand
GGGGCACTTCCTGCTCTTATGACCCTGGACTCACATTCGCTTCCATATTTTCTAGGCCAGAACCCAGAGCACTCTCCAGGTCCATGGGTTTATATTTAGCAGATCAGCTTGGTGTCCAGAATGGAGAATGTTGACAGCAAGCAGAGAGGCGGAATTTGTCTGCTAGCACGTGGCATCGGCTCGCTTTCTCTTCTCTGGGCGCCGGTGGCAGACTTGGCAGGGAGATGCCAGCCTCTCATGATTTTCCGGTGTTTGTCCAGACCCGGTCGGACATTCCCGCCTTTTCAGTGTGAGCCGGGGGATTGTCAGAGCCGGCTTGCGCCATGAGCAATCCGGAAGATACGGGAGAGCTGCTCCCGGGCTGACAGGCCAGGTGCCAAAAAGCCGTGAGCCTAACGCCCTCTCCAGCATGCCATCACATCCCATGAAACAGGTCGCGCTGAAGTGTTTTCACGTTACAGTTTACCGCCAGATTACCAACCTACAGTGCATCTGCGGGATACTATTAACATGAGCATAAAACCCTTACCTCACTGCACTTCTCTGTGGTGAATGGTCTGGAAAGGAAAACTAGAAGAGGACTCGAGAGGATGGGAGGACCATAGAGAGTCATCAGGAAAGGCCAGTGAAGGGGAGGAAAGGAAGAGCTGTACAGCAAACTCAACTGTTGGTGCTGGTTGGTATATAATAGAAAAGTATGATCTGCCTAGCTGTTTCCCATTGTAAGTGACGGTGACGATGGGTAAGCCACGGTGAAAGCTTAAGATCAGACTGGTTAATCTTTTGTGTGAAACCCCCCAGAGAGAAGGACGGGAAAGTCAGTCATTCTGCAGAAGAGGACCACTGGGATAAAGAAGACTGCAAGCGGGAGAGAAAACTTGGGATGGTGAAGTCTGTGGCATAAGAGGGATGCTGGTAACTGGACATTAATGTAGCCGATGGTTGATACTTGAATGTTTTTGGTTTTTTGCCATACAGCAAACAAGATTAAATGTGGTATCCATGAGAGGAAGCTGGAAATGATCGAGGCATGATGGTGGGTGACCACGCTTAGGGGGAGCTGTTGGGAAAGAGTGACGTCTACTGGTTGGTCAAGTGCAATGGCTTTGATGGCAGGGATTGGAAGAGGAGGCGGGGATAATTGCCAGGGGTTCTGGAAGGGTCTTTGGAAATTAGCTCCTCGCCAACTAAGCCGCGCTGATCGGCCAAGCGATCAGCAGGCAGCCCACCTGTCACTCCACCCACTACCCCAGGGGGAATCACAACCGCCAGGCGAGACGGTGGATGATCAAACAGCCGTTTACATCCATCTGGAGCTTGACCGCTCTTGCTGTTCCCTCTAGGAGGCAGGACAAAATTGGCCAGGCTCAATCAACAAAATGACAAGATATTTCGGTTTCACCACATTGAAAAGAATGGTGGAAATGGGAGGGCATAGTCAGACAAACAATGCAAATAAGGTTTGAAAGGCCATAGGGGTCCAGATTAGTCCAAAGTTTAACCCAGCATAGAATAGTTACATTCTGAATTCCTATTAGGTTAAGTCAGGCAGCATGCAGGTACAGCATAACCAGCATAACCTGCACCCCCCTCAAGAGATCAGAGACACCTGGGGGGCTCGTGCCTGAAGGAGCAAGCTTCACCCCAGTTAATCCATGGTAACTCACAAGGGTTGGGCACCAAATCCCACGGAATCCTCCTACCCCACCAGAACACCAAATGCATGAAGCAGGATGAGGAGCCTGATGGAGAGGAACATGCAAGGCTATCAAGCTGCAGTCATTTTCAGTGACTCAAATGTGCGGGGAGAAACCTTGCCTCCTCTTTTACCCCCCATGCCATGGTCAAATAGTAGAGCACCGATTGGCTGCAGCCCCCCCCCATCTAATCGCCAGAGTCTAACTGGCCCAGGAGTGATTAACTGCCAACAGCTAATTAGATATTTAGTAATTAGCATCAGATGCATGAGGAAAAAATTTGCATGATGATGTGCGGCTGCAGGATTGAACGCTCAAGAGAATTATCGTGAAGAAGAATTATGGTGAAGATTTTAAAGGAAAGAAAATCCTAACAAACACACTAACAAGCAGCTTCCAACCACCCATCAGGTGTAGAGTCGAGCTCAGGTCACCATGCAAAGAAGGCCAGCACTCACTATAAAGACACCAATTCTCTTAACTGTAGGTGGAAATTCAGTTATAGAAATATCATACAGTACTACACAGAAGTCTTAGGTGGTCAAAGGAAATGTTTAAAGCCATTTATATGGGCGGTAGGTGTATATTGATCAGAACAAAAACACAACTTAACATTAGAACATACTGTATGTGAATTAACAGTAACAATAAAAACGAACTGGATTTTATTATGTTCTCTTAAGTTACTGATATCTTCTTGGATTACTTGAAGAACACTGCTTCAGTTCCAAAACACCCATTGAGCGGCACCACAACCACTCCATGTACTCAATACACCACCAGCTCACTTAGTTAACTAAACTAATTTTAAAAAGTCAGTGAGATACTGATTAGCTATACAAGGTGTGCTAGTGGTCAAGTAAAACGATACATGGCTGTAACGCATGATTCCTGCAAATACGGGGGTGAACTTAGGAACGGCTTTGAAGCTACCATATTTACAAATATAACATCATAGTTTTAAAACAACACAAAGATCATTTAACACAGATGAATACTGCACAAAACAACAGATACAAAATGTGAGGTTTTGTCACACATACATTTGTACATATTCGTTTCTTTGAAATCACCCTCTTCATTCAGTCGTATTTCACCATTAAACAGGAGGTCCCACAGAGAGGCTTGGCATCTACTTCTCATCAATTAAAAACAGCCCCTGCTCAGAGAAAGCAGGTCCACGATAGATCCATGTGGCAGCAACTGGGAGAGTGCCCTGAGGAATGGGCGGATACTTCCGGATCAATGGCCAATTACCCAACTGACCTCGCTCTCTAATTGCTAGGGAAGGCTATGAAGCAAGGGAGCCTCACTCCCCAGAACAGAGGAATTGCATCAGAAATGCCAGGCGATAATCACTGTTGTACTTTGACTTTATCACATGAGCATCTTTTCATTCTTCACAATTGTAAGTAAAACAAACAAGCCAAAACAAAAGCCAGGTCCCTAAAAACCCACCCCGCTGATGGCTGAAAGACATCATGATACTGAGCCAGCATTGCCCCCCCCCTCCCCCAACCTCTGCTGGGAGCCTACAAAAATAATTTTTAAATGTACCTGGTTTGCACCTACTTCAGTAAACCAAAGGACCAGCCTTTATTTGTATCACAATTAAAACTTACCTACAGAGCAAACTTTCCCGTTCGCTCTGTCTTAAACAATTCCTAATCATTATATTGTAAACCCTTTTCCGCATTTCTGGCCCTGTGTATTTAACTCAGTGGTTTTAGTTTAGGGTTAGGGTTAGGGTTAGGGTTAGACTAACTACCGTGCCAGACTTCAGCGACTGCAAATAATTAATTACATTTTTCTGATTAGTTAATAGTAGCCATAACAGACAAATAAAATGTTACCATAAATCCAAATAAAAGAATGAAGTCGTTGCTGTTCACACCTTTATTTAGAAAAAACAGGACAGCACACTTTATAAGCTGCGGTACTTTTTTAGTGACTTGGTCTATCGCCCCCATCACTACATCACTATAGTTAGTAAGCATAGCCATGAGTCTGAAATCGCTTACTTCAGTACTTAAATATATTTTGAGTGCGCAAGTGAACTTGTAATAGGAAGCTTAAGGATTGAAGCATGCGATTTGAGACACAACAAGTTATACTAAAGAAAAGTAAGGAAAGACTGGGTGAGTAAGGGGGGTGGACTGTACAGGAGTGGACTTACCATAAGGCGGGGGTAAGGAGCGGACTTACCCCAGTCCCAGCCTCTGGAAATGGTTGTCTATCTGCTTCAGCCAGATGTTATGTGGGCGTCCGCTTGGCCTGGTCCAGCTGCTCGGGTCCTCAGCAATGAGGATCCTGCGAGCCGGATCACCCTCAGGCAAACGCACCACATGGCCGTAATGCCGTAACTGACGCTCCCTCACAATGCAGGTAATGTGCCTCATTCAGGACTCCTCTAGCAACTGCTCATTCAACACAAAGTCAAACCAGAGGTACTCAAAGATTCACCGATGAGACACAGAAGGAGTCCAGTTTCACTAGATAGAGTCCATGTCTCACAGCCATACAGCAAGACAGTGAGCACCATGACTCTAAAGACTTGGACCTTCGTTCTCTTGCAAAAATACTGGGAGTGCTGTACACCTTTCCAGCAACCTCATGATCCCCCATGCTCCCCCAATCCATCTACTGACTTCATAGGAAGAGTCATCAGAGACATGGGTGTTGGTGGTAGGTGAACCTCTCATTGTGGCCGACATTCTCTCTGCAGACAGACATACTACTGAATGCTGTGCCCAAGAGGTCATTAAAGGCCTGAATTTTGGTTTTCATCCAGGACACATGCAATCCCAGACACTCAGACTCCTCGCTTAGTCTCTCGAGTCATGGATCATTTCAATGCTTAACTACAGACACCGTCATACGCCCACTCTCTCAACCCGCTTGTACTGTGGATACCACATGTTTGGTCTTACTTGTTGTACTTGAAGACACAATTTTTTTTAAGAAACGAAAAAGTATTTATTACAGTGTTATTGCAAAATGGTACACTGTTGCTTTTTCTGAAAGCAAAACCCCAGATAACAAACAAACACTGCTCCTGTTTCCGAGGTAGCAGTACCTTTGGTCCAGATCCACAACATGGACACAGTTCATAATCTACTTGCACACTGATCTAAAGCCAGATCGGACACAGATCCACAGCGGATCTGAGCCTGAATCTACCCGGATCCAATCAAAATCAATGGTTGTGTCCGAATTCAGAGGCTACATCCTTCTAAGGCAGCATTCGAAGACCAAATGCGTCACAGCGGTGCGACATGACTGTCCCATTTCAGGGGCTGCATCCTTCTAAGGCAGCTTTCGAAGACTGAATGCGTCACAGCGGAGCAACAAGGCTGTCCCATTTCAGGGGTTACATCCTTCTAAAGCAGCATTCGAAGACCCAATGCGTCACAGCGGTGCGACCAGGCTGTCCCATTTCAGGGGTTGCATCCTTCTAAAGCAGCATTCGAAGACTGAATGCATCACAGCGGTGCGACAAGGCTGTCCCATTTCAGGGGTTGCATCCTTCTAAGGCAGCATTCGAAGACTGAATGCGTCACAGCAGAGCGACAAGGCTGTCCCATTTCAAAGGCTCCTTGAATTGCGCTCTAGAAATATGTCCTTCTTCTACATACACACCAACCCTTTGCGGATAAGATTGCCCACTCCTGGGTTAGGCGATAGAAGCGGCACTTGCAGGAGTGTGACTCAAGGAGGGAAGTAGCTGGTTATACATATAGGAAATAATCCAAGGGCTAAACTGTCCTACTTGACAATGCTTTGTGTTCAACCTCTGAAGAACGTAGCCTACAAAGACTACTCCTTCATAGACCAAAGCCTTTGAAGGATGCAGCCCCTGAATTTGGATACAGCCATAGTCATACATTTCAAATCCCATGAAAAGACAACTAGATAATGGGAACAAAGCTATGAACAAGACTAAAAATATAAACAAGAATTAAACAAAAAAAAAAAAAACACTGTTACGCTTAATTGGCTTCATGCACTTCAAATAAGAAATCCATAATAATACATTAATAAATTATATCAAGGGTCAAATCCTGTCCTGATCCTTCTGATGTGATTATCTGCATGTGCATAACATGCAATGTTGATATTATATATCCAGGAATGAATGGGCAATATTCAGGATGCAGATTCTGCACAGCGACAGAGAGCAGGAGCAGGACACTCTGCAGACCTCCAGACGCCTTCTCTTCTTCCATACTGTCCCATGCTGTTCTGTGCTGCCCCGTGCTGACCCATGCTGTCCCATGCTGTCCTGTGCTGTCACATGCTGTCACATGCTGTCCTGTGCTGTCCCGTGCTGTCCCGTGCTGTCACATGCTGTCCTGTGCTGTCCCATGCTGACCCATGCTGACCCATGCTGTCCTGTGCTGTCCCATGCTGACCCATGCTGACCCATGCTGTCACATGCTGTCCCGTGCTGTCCCATGCTGACCCATGCTGACCCATGCTGTCCCATGCTGACCCATGCTGTCACATGCTGTCCTGTGCTGTCCCATGCTGACCCATGCTGTCACATGCTGTCCTGTGCTGTCCCATGCTGACCCATGCTGACCCATGCTGTCACATGCTGTCCCGTGCTGACCCATGCTGTCCTGTGCTGTCCCATGCTGTCCTCAGCCTCTTAGCAAGAGGACCTGTGTAGCCATCTAACCATCTAAATGGCTTCCTGTCAAAACACTGGATATTTGACCCACTGCTCCTCCCCACCCCCACCCTACATTTTGAAAATGACTTGACTGCACAGGCCCCAAGGACCGCCTGAAATAGAAATCATCTCCGCGGCTCTATTCCTCAAGCGCCAGGCGTCGGGGGAGTCGGCTGGGTGAATACCGGAGAGCAGGACAGGCGAATGTGGCACAAAAGGTGTAGTCTCAATGGAACCCGCCAAACCCAAACGATGCTAATGTGCAGCACCATGGACAGGAAACACAACCAGCCTCCCGGCAGAGCCCCAATGAATAATGACAAAGACCAGGTTTTGTTCTGATGTGCTGCTTCTAGTGGGCGAGGGGAGTGTAGGAGTGTGATTTGAGGTAAGCGATTCTGGACATGAATATCAGTCTGGGACAGGATTGACACACGCGGTCCTTTGGGTGGGGGCAAGGGAGGGGGGCTTCCTGTGGTTGCCTGTCTCTGCCTATCAAAGGTCCAGCGTATGGAGCAGCAAGCACGGAGTGGCCCGCGGCTCAGGGGATCAGCCGGGGCAGAAGGGAAGCGAGACTACCATCCCCCCTCCAGCAGACCTTCTGCTCGCAGCCGGAGAGCCGAACGCCACTCGGGAAGGCTGGGATGGAGCGGCTGGCATCCCATAATGCAATTAGGGGACCTGCTGTATGTGCACATAGTGCCAGGACTCACCCCATCTGATAGCCCTTAATTAAACGCCGATATGAATGCGATATGAGTGTGCCGCAGATAATCCCACACATGTCACGGCCCTTACTGCAGTGTAACAGCAGTGAGATCCCGCACACGTCACTGCCCTTACTGCAGTGTAACAGCAGTGAGATCCCGCACACGTCACGGCCCTTACTGCAGTGTAACAGCAGTGAGATCCCGCACACGTCACGGCCCTTACTGCAGTGTAACAGCAGTAAGCCCAGGCTTTGGAGGCCTTCGATTGGAAAACACACAGATTCAAACGTGCTCCATTATTGCAGTGAGGTTCCGATGTACATTCTCACCTGGCTCGGTACTCATCCCCATCACAAAACTCCAGTCACATTTGCACCGTGTAAGGGCACACCTTGATAGGACTGGTATTGGTGGCATCCGAACCACCTCCTGGCCGCGTTTTCACGCTCCTTCCAAGCTGCTCATCCAGCACTGGAGACTCCTACAACTGGATGAGTTCTGCACCAGCAGTCACTGGCCAGGTGGAGCCACTTCTCACTGTTTGCCTGACTGGTTCCAGTCGGTTTGTGGTGGGGTGGGTGGTGACCGACCGTCCTGGCCAAAACAGGACCTTCCAGATGATGACACCTGAGAGAATAGCTGAGAGCTATGATACACCTACTAAAGGTTAGACTAATAGCACCGGAGGCTAAAGTGGTTATCTGCAGTACACTGGGCTCATGCGGCGATGACTGTGGTGGGGACACAAACGTGAATCCCAGGGGGTCAGCAGGTCAGGAGCCCCCCTTCATGAGGGCCGTCCCTCCAATATATCATTATAAACCTAACTATGTAATTTTAAATTATATAATAATATGTATTGAAAGCACTTATGCAAATTACAAATGCAAAACAATTTGGAATTTTAAGATTTGAAAGATTCTGTCCCTCTTCACCCTGACGGTGGTTTGGTCCACTGCCTGCTATCCCCAGTTCCACTGGCACACACATCAGCTCGACACGAGTGTCTGTGGGTCAGTGGTAGCTGACCACCAGTAAGTAGCTGCTTTGCAAACGTTCACTTAAAACAGCAGATCTGTCAAGCATGTTACTTTAGTTCTGCCACTCAGTAGAGTAACACACATTTACATTTGTGACCAGACTGCTTGTTCGCTCCGTTACCTCCTGGCTGAATCTTTATTAGCTTTCTGTTGTGCTGTAAATAACCTGCATGTTGTGTTTGTGTGTCAGTGAGCCAAAATGGCAAAAAAACTACATGAACATATGATTGTTTTTCAGTGCATTGAAACACCAAAAAAGTAAAAAAAGCGTCCCTAGTAATATCAAAGGCAAGTTTGATGAAATCTTCATAAAACAATGAAGTGCTTATGAGGTGTTGACATAAGGCTGTTATTAGGCAAAACAGATAGAGAGCAGAGTTGCCCTATAATTGGTGAAATTATTGTAGAAACGCTACAATAAATAAAGAATATTTTGGTTGATTTAGTTGGGTTATTCAGTGAGGTATTTCTTCTGCTTTTTGGCATACATTCTGCATGTCTCTGGACACAGGTCATAGTCATTCACCTTCCAGAGAAATCTGAAAGGATCACTTTCAGTTATCCAGCAGCGGTCAATGCACGTGAGCTATGGAGAAATTAATTGCTTACGACGGGGGAGGCAAGCTGAGGCATCTACAGTGGTAATCTGGTGGGGGTGAGTGAGAGGGGGAAATTAACAAGGGGCAGCACATAAGCACGGCACAGATCAGAACAAACAGCAGAGGAACAGAGCACCAGATGTAATTAAGGAGCTATCCTCTATTTATTTATTTATACAGTAATTGGCATTTTGTATTGTAGTTGCCCGTCATTAATACTCACTTCCGCTCCAATATGTAAATATCAATTCAGAACAACGTAATTAATTAATAGCTATAAATCGTCTCTTAACGGCTTGGTTGCTGTTTGAGTTGCAAGCGAGGGACAAAGGGAGGAGAAAATTGAGCGACTGGAGAGAGAGGAAGGAATCGGCCAGTCTGCCAGGGAGCGATGACTGGCTTCGCGGAGCACAGAGCCCCCCTCCCCATCCAAATAAATGTGTAAACAGGGTGCTGGCCCCTGCTCGGGTCTCCCCACTCCCCTTAAAGTGCCATCCATGACCCTGTGTGCTCTGCCATCGTTAATATGAAGGATAATACCGTGGTAGTGAGGTCCCAGTGGAGAAGGAGGGCACTAAGAATAGCCGCCACCACCCAAAGCCACCGTTATCCTTCATATCCATACTGTAGCTACCCTCTGATGGCCCATATCCTGTGAGTCTCTCTGCCCGCGTGTCCTCTTCTAGACTTTAGTCCTAAAAAATCATTTTGCCGAACACCTCCCTCCAGCCAGGCAACATCTCCTCCCTGAAAATCAGGCACTTCAAAGCTCCTCTGGCATTTAGGCTATCGAGAATGAAGGTTCTCAGGGAGGACGTGGATCCCCCCCACGGAGTATGTCTGCCTGACGGTGCCCGTGTCACTTCCTGCAGAGGGGTCCGTGCCATATTGAGAGACCACTGTGACATGGCATACTAACAAGAGAGGCCGTGAATGAATGACCCTCCCCCCCCACTGTGACATATGGAGAATGCCACTGAGGGCCAATGGGTCTACTGATGACGGGATGCTGAGACAATCCCAGGGAGACACCTGTACAGAAAGATTAACCCTGACAAACAACATCCTTGTGGTTGTCATGGCCATCTCCAGCAACGGGGAGAAGGGTCAGACCCAGGAATGGCAGAAAGATGTCAGGAAGGTAGAGTCGCTGAGAATGTGCTGCCCCTGACCATGGAGGTGGGCTGACCACGGCGCTGAGGCGCTAATCGCGAAGCAGGTGCTCGCTGATCCTCCCTCGCAGATGCTTCCCTGTGACAGGCTACCCCCCCCGTGACAGGGACCCCCGGATGGCGCTGCTGCAAAGTTTTACTGGTATCCATGGAAACTGGGGGAAGGAAACACTTGATTCCGTGTTGTCTGCTCTTTAAAAGATTAGCGGTGGAGTGTGCGGGGTGTGCAGCGAGGTCGGGCAGGCGTGCATGTGGGGGGAGCGGCGAGTGCAGGCGAGTGTGTGCCAGGGGGGAGTGGCGAGGGCGGGCAAGCGTGTGGCGTGTGCCAGGGGGGAGTGGCGAGAGCAGGCAGGTGTGCATGCTGGGGGAGCGGCGAGGGGGGGGCGAGCGTGTGCCGGGGGGGAGTGGCGAGAGCAGGTAGGTGGGACAATCTCCTGGACACTAAGTCCACTAATTACGGAAGCAGGGTGCCAGGCAGCCCCACCATAAATGAAGGGGGACTTTATAATGACATACCCACACATACAAGCTGTCTGGTATCACTCCATACTGCCCCCCTTTATGGCAGCCCATCACCAACTACGTGCCCGCCTCCGTGACCTCCCTTTGATCTAGGGGTGTTTCCCGCAGGCTGTGTTTGCGTGACCACAGGCAGGTCAAATGGATGTCTAGTAGAGGCGGCAGGAATGGGGTCCCATCACATCCCGTCATGTTGGGCCTCTTGGCCGTATTTGGGCACCCTGCCTGCCTTACACACCCCGCCTGCTTAACACAGTGCACAGCATACACACAGGGCACACGCAGAGGGCACAGGGCACAAGGTACACGGCACACGCACAGTATCTGTGTATGGAGATATGGAGGCATGGCTCCCGATGAGGACTGTCGCCAGAGCAGGGCACCTCTGACCCCGGCTGTATCTGAGCCGAAATCAGATGGCCCCCTGCCGCAGACGGGCGTAGCCATGCAGCAGGGAGCTGGCTGGCATTCTGGGGGTGACATCTGAATACTAGAAAGCTGGTATCAGCTCAGAGCAACAGCAAAGTGCACTTCAGCTCCGAAGACAGACAGACAAGCGGATAGCTGGGCGGACAGTTCAATGCCAAGGCTGTTCTCTGAGCCGGCTTGGTGTTCCGTCTTACTGGTCTTGGGATTTCAGTCCGGCCAGCGAGGACCGTCGAAGCTCCTTGCTGGGGGGCAAGTAGCCCCAATGACTGCTCAGTTATTACGTTCATTTATTATGTTATTCAATTGCCTAGCAATTATTCAACAATTGGCAAGCAATAATTTAATTCTCGAGAGTTTAAAAAAACTAGGGGTTTAAACATAGGTCTCCACGGGTGACTGTAAAACAGTTAAAAAAAGGCTGAAAGATGAAACAGTTCTTGACACAGCATCCACATTACACCTTACTCTGGACAACCTTTGTCCGGTTGGTTTTTACGCCGTTAAGTTTGTCAATGAGGGAACAGGTGTGTGAAAGAAACTGAAAAATATATGGTCGTTTATTTCCCAGATTCCAGAGTAAAGCATTCTTTTGCCTGCACTTCAGATATACAAATGGAGTTGAGGACCTTTCATCTTTTTATACTTATTTAATAGATCAATCTGGGTTAAGCGTCTTGTTGCTGGATTCTAAACTGGTGACCTCTTGCCCTAATATGAGTCATGGTCCAGCTTAGACCGTCATTGTCAGCGTAGTAGAGGGGCCATGGGTGAGTGTGGGGGGGTTTGAGGCATAAGCTAAAAGGCAGGGCCATGAACCCAGACAAAGGAAACACCGGCACCGATTAGTTGAGGGAGGCCTAGGCCCAGCTGCCGGGGCACGGGAGCCAGCGAGAGGCTTGCAGCTCCCAGTGACATCTTATTTCATCCTGGTATCAATTTCCCAGCGCTAATTCGTGGTCCTCCATTTCCATAATAATGGCCGTCATTTTGTACACTTCACACAGGAGTCATTTGATGTGGTCGTCTGGGGAGAGGCCGCTTGTCCTCCTCAGCAGCTCCATAGAGGGAATAAACACTGAGCCCAGCCCCCTCGTTAACCCCGTGTGATCAGCTGTTGTCATTAGTCCTCTGTATTTAGTCCACGTTTCAGTTTGTTTCCCA
>JAODJW010000002.1:14937344-14947942 GCA_026777045.1 Hyperopisus bebe | reverse complement strand
ATACTGTTTTGATTGACCTGCTACCCGCCCGTGTGTAATGAATTACCCGCCCGTAAAATTCCAGAACATTAAAATCCACCTGTTTCAGCAACTATCTGCGGGTACCTCACCCAGTGCAGGGCTCTGGCAGAGGGGGAGTTGGCCAGCGCAGACTGGGAGCACCAGTGTAACCTTACAAATCAACTTCACAAATATGCAACACACTCCATTTTTAAAGCTCGTACAAACTACTGATTTTTTCAAACAGGAGAAATGGCATATCCATCCATCTGCTGTGAACAGCCATTTCTCTGTCAAGGTCAACATGACCTTGATACCCATCCTGGAAAGAAGAGGACCTTAAGGCTAAGTGCTGCCTGCAGAGGCGAGCCAGTCGACAGCGTAGGTCACGCAGCCCACTCAATCTCACACAGATGCTAATCCAAAGTCATCTATTTGTCTGACCTGCAAGTCCGCAGACTGCACGAGGATGCTGAAGCATCCCTATGGATAAACAGAGTGAAGGTACAAGCTCTCCACTGGCATAAATATCACAAGGATGCGGGGGTACCATACCATACAAACTACCATAAAAAGGTCACTGCTGCAGTTCTTCTTTCAGGGACGGGAACATCGACAAGATGCCACCAGCTAAAGTGTAAGATGGCGTCCCAGTCCGGAGCCCCTCGGCTGAAGGCAGAGGTGTGACTCAGAATCCCAACGATGATGGTCGCCATGCATTCCCGGGAGACAGGGGTGACAGGCCGTCCGTCAAGGCTGGCAGAGCGGTGGAGAGGAGGGGTTGCAGCCATCCTCTGGGAATCACGGCACAGGCACTGTGAGGGAGATCAGGCAGGAGCCCTGGGCTGTGGGACGAGCTGCTCGCCTCAGCTTTCAGTACAGTCTGCTCCTCTAGAACAGACTCCTTCCTTTAATGGCTGACCTTGAAACATGGGCTTAGTCCAGGTTCTATTATTACCTTTAAATCACGACGCATTTACAAAACGCTCCGCCGTGAGACGCGCTCCCTCATGCTGCGTGAGTTATCACTTTAAACAGCAGGCGCTGAGCTTTTTGTCATCACGGTATAAATTGCGATATTGACTCCACTGGCGCACAAAGTGCTTCCAAATCCCAGTCTCCTACATCCGAATCCTCTGCTCTACATCTACATGGAAAAGCACCCCTAAAACAGAACTGAACACAGATGGATTTTTAAATTTCATTTATTGCTTTGCATCACCAGTTTCTCCTGGGAGGGCTGGTGTGACACTGATCAGTGGTGCGGAGCTGGTTTCCTCTGCAGAGAAGTGTAGGACAATGACGCCGGATGGTTCGCATAGAATATGTGTTCTATAAGTCTCATAAACAAAATAGCCATGCTGGTGAGGACAGGCTAGGGGTGCGAGGACACGACAAAGCTTGTTGAGAAGAAATTTAAACTCCAAATCCAATCTCCTAATCTCTTAGTTCATTTTTCACCACCCATTTCAAGGAACTGCAAAACAATTTATATTGTATTTTCATAATAAACATGTTGATAGTTCTGTGGCCCCAGTATCTCATTCTGCCTGTGTGGAGACCGCATTCCAACACCGTTCCATGTGTACCTTAAGATAATCTGCTTTACTGAATGCAGTTGGTAAGTAACTCCGGCTTAATACTCACGTTTATACTGGTCCAAGAGTGACACATGGTTAGTGGAAATTCTGCCTCTAAATTTTATTTCTGCATAATGACCCACAGGAAAAAGTGGGTAGACTAACTGTTGACACTGTATGCATTATTTTCTTTAAAAAATAATGCAAAAACACTGTTCTCCCATGTGTACTGAGCACCTTAAATACACAAGCATGCAGATGTTCACAGACTTATGCAAATCACGCAAATCATTTGCCACACAAAAGCATCTGTGCTCCCCTCCCGCCACGGGGCTGAAAAATGGTTTTGTTTGCAGAGTCCATCGCATAACACCGACTGCCAAACATCGGCAAGCTTCAAAAGAGCTGACTGGAATGGAATGAAAGCACCGTTTACAATTCGCATGAAAAAAGGGGAACACCTAAGGAAACAAGCAAACACGCTTTTCACTCATCACAACGTCCAACGGCTCCTCTTCTACTGCCAGTGAACACAGCTGTGACGGAGAAATATGGGGTCACCCCCCCCATCAGCATCTGCATCTGACAAACAAACAAGCAGGCAAGCAAACAAACAAACAGGAAGACCCAGTGATTTACAGACAGACAACTAAAAGCTAACCCTTTTTGCCAAGCTGGCCGATCGATTGGCGGACTGAGACACATCTACCAATCAATTCACTTGTTAAATAGCCACATTTAAGACAAACACTATCTGAGAAGGGCACCAGATATTACACAGATGCACTGACTTATTCAGGAAGTGTATGAGGTACTAGAAACTATATGTATCCTCAGCTGAAAGTTTCACGAGAGAAATTGTCTGAGGCCTAATCAATGAAAACTCCATCAACTTTCAATGTGACATGGTCATCCAAAGAAAATAATTGGAGGACTTACCAGAACTCGAGGCAGGATTTGCTAAGCAGAACACGATTCTGTCATTTCAAGCGCAGAGATCAGTATACTCATGAACAGCTGAGCTGTTTCCCTTAGAAAGATGTCAATGGGAAAACGAAAGCAGAATTGAGATTTGTTTATATGCAATGAAAGTAACACATTTAGATGTTTATTTCCTTGTTTTATAAAACAAGCTGGAGCCGAACCAGATGGTTTGGATGGCCAAATTTCCAAAGTTTCCCCTAACCGTGTTTATGTTTGAGAGGAGGGAATCTTATTACCACACTGTTCAAAGAAATGCAATTAAAAGAAATCAAAGCTTGGCTATGGTGATATGGGTTCTGAAACAGACCTTAACTAAAGTAAAAAGGCATTCGAGCAGGTGTCTATGTTTGAGAACGACAGGCTACCTGGACACACTGTTACTGGATTCAAGGATTCAAAAAATTTTTTGTCATATGCAAGGTATACAGTCCATCTGTAACATGGAGTGAAATGCAAGGTGGTCATGTCCAACATATAAGGAGAAGCAGTAAGGCAATGTTACAGTATAAGAAACGTAATAACTTAGGAACAGTGTAGTTACACAAGTAATAAGAGGAAAGAGAACCAGACAGGTGCAGCATAGTTCCAAAAAGTGCATAGTGCATGAACAAGGAGCCAATGATTAATTACAACAGTTGATTAGTGATAAGTAGTCTGATGGCCTGAGGGTAGAAGCCCCTTTCAAGCCTCTCAGCTCTCACTGAGAGACAGCAGAAGTGCTTTCCTGACCTCAGCCTGGTGAAGAGGCAGTTATTTCAGTGGGTTGTGTCCCTGCTAATTTTTGCTGCCCTGCTCCTGCTTTGTCTGAGGTAAATGTTCTGTGGTGATGGCAGATCAGCCTTGCTGATGCATGCAGCTGAATGTACCACCCTCTGCAGAGCTTTGTGGTCCAAGGCAGAGCAGCTACCAAACCAGGCTGTGATTCTTGTGGTGAGAATGCTCTTCAATGCTTCCGAGTAGAAGGCTCTCAGAATGACTGGTTAGACCTTGAATCTCCTCATCTGTTTAAGATTCTACAGCCAATGCCTGATTTTAGATATCAGAGTCTGTACATCATTCAGTCTGGTAAGGTCACCAGAGACTCCCAGATATCTAAAGGTGTTCACCCTCTCAGTAGGGAACCCTTTGAGGTCGAGAGGGTTGTATGCATTGTACCGCTTACGTCTAAAGTCCACCGCCATCTCCTAAGTCTTACAGGTATTGAGTGAGAGTCCATTCGCCTGACACCACTGCGTCACACTGTCCACCTTCCCATGTAGGCCTTCTCTGAGTTTTTGGAAAACAGACCAATCACAACAGTGAGATTGGGTGAAGTGGTGGCTCTGAGGCTAGGGATCTGTGCTTGCATTTAGAAGGCTGCTGGTTTGAATCCTGTGGATGTCAGGAGTGGTCCTACTCCTTTGGGCCCTTGAGCAAGGTCCTTAACCTGTAATTGCTTTGTCCTGGGTATTATGTTAATCTACATCTAGCCCCACAAGCAGGTCTTCCAACTTGCAGGGAATAACTTGGGGGTTGGTGGTAGGATTGGCAGTCCGGCCACTGGAAAAAAACACTCACACTGGTCTATTCTGACTAAAATGCTGCTGAGGTATCACCTGCCACATGGCTGGACTCAGGTTCTCATCCCTGAGGTGGTTTGTTGTGTGGTGGGTGTGGCACTGTGCTATAATCAGCGTGTGCCCCCCCCTTACCTCACAACTATGTCATGCTGTTTTATGTCTTACCGTCACCATGGGAAAGTTGATACTCCCAATATGCCTGGGAAAACTAGACCAAGAGTTTCTGATTTTGTCAAAAGATGAACTCTCACAACTTGTTGAGAAATGCAGCTCCATTTGCTGGTAGGAGGGCTTTCTGCAGACCGCCCTAACCCAGGAATGTCTCAATCAAAAGACAAACCAAGAGATCATCCTTTGAATGGAGTCATTCTTTCAGTTCTCCAGTGCTGCTAATGCACTTGCCATCTCTGTTCTCATCTGTATGCCCTTAATGGTGCCTAAACATCACAAAAGCTGTTGTGAAAAATGGAAGAAGAGGACAGTGGACAGATGGGCGAGGCTGAAAGACACTGCTTGACAAATTATATAATGGAATCTTCTATTTTTAAACTGTATCTGATGTATGATGAGACTGATTCTACTGTATTCTGTACATACACAGACACACACACACCCACACACACACACATACACACACACACACACACATATATATATGCATACACGCCTAGGCAGACAGATATGAGAAGCAGCAGTCCCATAAATAGATCTAAATATGTGAAAAATCAGGCCAATTCTCCCATCACACTATTAATTTTAACAGAAATTAATCTTCTGTATGAGAAAAGAAAGTAGAGTTGGATAGGGGTTACTCATGTCTGGCCATCTGTCTCCAGGAAGCCTGATCAGAGCTTTGCACGATAGATTGGTTGAGAGGTAATGGATGGGATTCACTCTCATTATGCTCCTCCTCCTCACACAATTGCCAGACAGGCACCTATCAGAAGGAGGGGCGGGGCCTTGCCAAGGCATGCCGAACGACTGGATGGGTTGTACAGATGGTGGGGGAAGGGAGAGGTTAGGGCAAAATGCGTCTCAGAAGAGGAAGACTGGAAGGGGATGCGCTAAAGGAACAAGCTAAAGCCACATATTTTTTGCAGCTGCTACTTTGATTACATCCATCACTGTTGTTCTATGAACAAGAACACGACTGTTATATATATGATGCTTCTGACTAAATTTTAGATCTGTTCTGTAAATTTTAGATCTGTTTAACGCCTTTGGTCTGGAAGGAATTTATACCAGGACAGATTACCAGTAAAGAAATTAAACTTATTTTTTTTATCAGGCCAAACAGAATCAGAGCAAACATCTGTTCATTATTTAAAACGCATATATTAAGTGAAACAATGCTTTACTGCCTGCGGATTCTGGTGTACTTAAGAGGAATATGAATGCTGATGTGGATCTGTTACACACCCTGAACAGGAGGCCTGTCTGCAGCCCACATCCATTTGTAAGCCGATCCACTGGGAGGCGGAGCCTCTGCAAATGCTGCGGCAATTAGTGCAGAAGTGATTATCAGCCCCAGGATGAAAGGCATGCACTGCTCTGAGGTGTTCCTTCATGGTTAACAGCTGTCGAGCTCCTTGTCAAATTGTCAGAGCCAGTTTTCATATGTTGAGGTTTGCAAGTGTGGGATTGGTGGCCAACGCGATTTGCGAGAATTCAATTAATGTTTTTTTGTCTCCTTGTTAACCTCGATTGACACCACCTACAATGTGCAAATGTGCAGCAGTGTGGGACAGCGTTAACGAGAAAGATGAGAAAAGATATGCTCTGCAGAGGTTTCTCAACATGCAAAACAGCCATTGCGCTATGTCACTTACGCACCCCTGCCTCCTGTATTCCATCACTTACATACCCCTGCCTCTAGTACTGTATCACTTATGCACCCCTGCCTCCTGTACTCCGTCACATTCACACTCCCGCCTCCTGTACTCCGTCACATTCGCACCCCTGCCTCCTGTACTCTGTCACTTACGCACTCCCGCCTCCTGTACTCCGTCACATTCACACCCCTGCCTCCTGTACTCCGTCATATTCGCACCCCTGCCTCCTGTATTGTAGTCATATCGTCGGCATCCGTCCGTCTTGGGAGACGATGGTGTAGCTTCTTGTGAGTCTACCTGCACCGTCGGGAATGGCTGTGCAGTCCGACTCGGGAGTGGCAGTCCCTGCTGCACTTGGTACAGGTGAAGGTGGATGGCTGTTTTAGCTTCTGTTGCCGTTGCTTCCGCCTGGATCTTTTCTGGGTGGCATTCTCGTTGCGCTCAGCCTCTGCGCATGATGTACCCTGCCTGACTGCGAGCCTCCAGGCTGGGCGGTCGTCAGTTTGACTTTGCCATGAGCTGGGGTTGATGGAGCACTGCTTCATGTCCTTTTTGCAGACGTCTTTGAATGCAGTTTTGGGTGCCCTGTTGTCCTTTGGCCTACAACCAGCTCGCCATAGAGGAGGTCTTTGGGAATGCGGCCTGCGTCCACTCTCTTGATATGACCGAACCCCCTGAGACGTCTTTCACTGAGAACTGCATGCAAGCTGCTTATGTTGGCTCGCTCCAGCACCTCAGTGTTGGGGACCCTATCCTGCCACTTGATCTGCAGTATGCGCCGCAGGCACCTCATGTGGAAGCTGTTGAGTTTCCTTTCGTGCCTTGCGTAGGTGGTCCACGGCTTGCTGCCATAGAGGAGAGTACTGAGTACGCAGGCTTGGTAGACGCGCAGTCTGGTCTTCTTAGTGAGGCTGGAGTTGTTCCACACTTGCAGGTTTAGTTTGGTCATGACTGTGGCTGCCTTGGCGATCCTGCTCTTGATCTCCGAGTCGATGGACAGCGAGCTGGAGATGGTGGACCCGAGGTAGGTGAAGTTCTCGACAACCTCCAGGGTGTATCCGTCAATGGCGATGGAGGAGTCTCTGTGCCCTGAGCCATGACGTTGGTCTTCCTCAGGCTGATGGTCAGTCCAAACTCCTTGCAAGCGTGGGAGAGGCAGGTGACAAGCTGCTGAAGTCTGTCTTCGGTGTGTGATGTCAAGGCTGCGTCATCAGCGAAGAGCATTTCACGGATGAGTACCTCTGTGACTTTGGTCTTGGCACAGAGACGAGCTATGTTGTAGAGCTTGCCATTGGACCTGGTGTGGATGTAGACACCCTCTCTGCAGTCCTTGAAGGTGTATTGGAGGAGCATGGAGAAGAAAATGCCGAAAAGTGTAGGCGCGAGGACGCAGCCCTGCTTTACTCCTCTGCTGACTGGGAAGGCCTCGGAGGTTGCGCCGTTGTAGCAAACCATGCTGTGCATGTTATCGTGGAAGGACATGACCACTGCAAGCAGGTGCGGGGAGCAGCCAATCTTCTGCAGCAAGCTGAAGAGTCCGCTTCGACTGACCAGATCAAACGCCTTTGTGAGGTCGATGAAGGCGATGTAGAGTGGCATCTGCTGCTCCTGACACTTCTCCTGCAGCTGGCGTAGTGAGAAGATCATGTCCATTGTTGATCGACCAGCCCTGAAGCCACACTGGGACTCTGGGTAGACGCGGGAAGCAAGGGCCTGCAGGCAGGCTAGAGCGACACGGGCGAACACTTTGCCAACGATGCTGAGGAGATGCCCCAGTAGTTATTGCAGTCGCTCCGGTCTCCTTTGTTCTTGTACAAAGTGATGATGTTGGCGCCTCCTGTACTCCATCACTTACATACCCCTGCCTCTAGTACTGTGTCACTTACATACCCCTGTCTCCTGTACTCCATCACTTACGCACTCCCGCCTCCTGTACTCCATCACATTCACACCCCTGCCTCCTGTACTCCGTCACTTACACGCCCCTGCCTCCTGTACTCTGTCACTTATGCACCCCTGCCTCCTGTACTCTGTCACTTACGCACCCCTGCCTCCTGTACTCTGTCACTTACGCACCCCTGTCTCCTGTACTCGGTCACTTACACACCCCAGCCTCCTATACTCCATCACTTACACACCCCTGCCTCTAGTACTGTGTCACTTACGCACTCTGCCTCCTGTATTGTGTCACTTATGCACCCCTGCCTCCTATACTCTGTCACTTATGCACCCTTGCCTCCAGTACTCCGTTACTCACGCACCCCTGCCTCCTGTACTGTCACTCATGCACCCTTGCCTCCAGCATTCTATCACTGATATACCCCTGCCTCCTGTACTCTGTCACTTACACACCCCTGCCTCCTGTACTCCATCACATACATACTCCTGCCTCCTATACTCTGTCACTTATGTACCCTTGCCTCCAGTATTCTGTCACTTATGCACTCTTGCCTCCAGTAATCCATTACTCATGCACCCTTGCCTCCAGTATACTGTCACTGATATACCCCTGCCTTCAGTACTCTGTCACTTATGCACCCCTGCCTTCTGCACTCCTTCACTTACCCACCCCTGCCTCCAGTATTCTGTCACTTACATACCCTGCCTCCTGTAGTCTGTCACTTATGCACCCCTGCCTCCAGTATACTGTCACTGATATACCCCTGCCTCCAGTATTCTGTCACTTACATACCCTGCCTCCTGTAGTCTGTCACTTATGCACCCCTGCCTCCTGTACTCCTCCACTTACCCACCCCTGCCTCCTGTAGTCTGTCACTTATGCACCCCTGCCTCCAGTACTCTGTCAATTACTCACTTTGCCTCCTGTACTCCTTCACTTACCCACCCCTGCCTCCAGTATTCTGTCCCTTACTCACCCCTGCCTCCTGTACTGATTTTCACACCAAAATACGAGCTGACGGATTCAAGTTTTTTCACAATCCTGGGATGATGGTTGATAGTGAGTGTAATCTGTAGACATGGTGAACAGTTACAGCTTCTTCATTACAGCCCAACCATCCAGGGAGGTCTCTCTACCCCTTTGCTGATGAAGAATGGAGGCAGGCTCACCAACAGACAGGTGGGTGGACAAATCATACTTACCATTGGACCCTGTGAAGAACAAACTGAATGGATTTTCAAGGACTGCTGACTCTAAGCATGTGAGTGCTCTAGGCGGATTTACTCTCTTGTTCACTTTCCACTTCTCAGCATAGTCTCTCCCGCGATTACCACCTCTCATACTTCATACAATCTCTCTATCCTCCCCTCATATTCTCTTTTTGATCCTCTTCATAGTCTCTCTCCCTCACATTCTCTTCATACTATCGCTCTCCCTCGCTTTGTCTTTTCCTTCATACCGTCTTTCTCCCTCTCTTTGTCTTTCTTCCTTCATAGTCTCCCTCACTTTCAGTCTCTCTTTCTTCCCCTCTCGTGTTCCATCTCTCCTTCACTTTCCATTTCTTTCTTCATAATGTCTTTCCCTCACTTTCAGTTTCTCTCCCTTCACAGTCACTCTCTCTCTCGTGTTACATCTCTCCCTCACTTTTCACATCTTCCTTCATACAGTTTCTCTCCCTCACTGTCTGTCTCTTCCATCAGACTGTCTCTCTCCTTCATTTCCTTCTATCTGTCTCTGTCTCTCTCTCAAAAAAAAAACTATTTTTTGAGCAAGGCTTAATTGTGCATTTGTGTTAATAAAGAGGTTTTTTAAAAGTCAAAGTCTCTCTCTCTCTCTCTCTCTCTCTCTCTCTCGCTTCCTCCGCTCTGCTCCCACCTGACTCGTCGTCCGACTTGTTATCATTGTCCGAGTCGGTGAGCGTCAGGGCAGAGTTCTCCCGGCTTGACAGGCCTGAGCTGCGCCGGGACTTGCTGCCTGGTCCCCCCCACAGCTGGATGGCTCGCTCCGGGGACATGGCTCCCTCGGGGTCGGAGTCAGCGTCCGAGCCAGCACTGAGGGAGTAGCCCTGCTGCAGCAGGCCCAGGTCCGGGCAGTAGGCGCTCTGGTGCGGCGGTGGCTCACAGACCCCCAACTCAGCCAGCCGGAAGTTCCCTGCGGACAGCGACAGCTGTGTCATGGTGTCTTCTCAGGTCACACTGCTGAGGGGGAGGGGGCGGGGTGATGTGGTGGCTATGAGGGGCTGGAAATGTTACAGCTTAGAGGCTGGAACAGACTACAATACTGGTAAGAAGGAAAGCCCATTCACAAGGGTTCCAGCGTGCACTGGAGATTTTCGTTCAGAGCAGCACTGCCACGGGGCCCCAGCAGCCGGTGGAGGAGTGGGGGCTAAACTGGCAGAACCAGAATGTGATGCAAACCAGACCCACTTTTTGCCCTGGATGCCGCAATCTCATTTATCCACCCAAACAAACAGAAAAATGTGAAAGCTATTTAAAGACGGGCTCTCCTATTGTCGCTCCAACCAAATGAATTAGACTGGTTAGGATTCTAATATTTAACATTGTGGTGGGTGTGAAACAGGACAGAGAGGAATGCTAACGAGCCGAGTGAGAGGAAAGGGAGCTGAAAGAAGATTCATAATAAAGTCATAATAGTGCCATGTTTACCCTGTGAAGTATGACTGTGAAGTCCTCATTTACTAGAGGTGTTCCATTTTTCATCTTTTGCATGTGCACTTTTCCTT
>JAODJW010000002.1:14914491-14926193 GCA_026777045.1 Hyperopisus bebe | reverse complement strand
AGAAAGAGATAAGGGTGTGGAGAGGAGGAGAGGGAGAAAGAGATAAGGGTGTGGAGAGGAGGAGAGGGAGAAAGAGATAAGGGTGTGGAGAGGAGGAGAGGGAGAAAGAGAAAGGACATCCAAAATGCATTATTGCCGTTTAGCGGCTCCACCTTCCTGGATGCGAGCAGCATGCTGCGACACAAAGATCATTCACATGAATAATCTAATTTCACTCGTAAAGGGGTGGAAATGTCCTTCGGGGTCTCAGCACCCTCAATTAAGAACTTCACACGGTTTTGGGCTACACACAGGGGTAATTTCACAGCCTTCCACGCTCCTGGAAGTCCAAATTAAAGCCCATTTGGTTCATGGGGGAAGAAAATTGCCATGGTGCCATTTTTACCTTCAAATGACAAAAAAAGCACTTAAGAGTTCTGAGAGCCTCCAAACCATACCGCCGAAGTAATGACACCTCCGGAGCAGCAGGGGGCGTGAACAGGCCACAGGGGGACAATTAATCCACCACTGCCACTAATCGTGAATGGCACAAACTGCACTACAGCTAAAGAGCTCTGTACTGCCCCTGCAGGGTCCTAGTCACCCTGTTTTCAGGGAGAACATCCATAGTGCTGCTCCTCGCCTAGGGCAACCTGTGCAGAGTCCAGACCTTCATGCAATAGCAGCTTATTAGCACTCTGACCCAGAGGGGGCACCATATTGCAGAGCAGCCAGCCGAACACAGCGTGCTTAAAGAGCCTGCCCTCTATCACCCAGGGTTTACACAAAGTGGGCAGCCAATTGGGGGCCATAGCCAAGGCAGTGGGGGCTCTCACTCAGCTAAAGGGGGGGGGGGGTAACCCCAATGACCTGGAGAGAACAAAAAAACAAAGATAAAATAACGAGAGATGGAGAAAGATGTCTGAAGCTGATGAAAGAGTAGAGAAGGAGACAGATGTGAAAAGGAGGGGCTCAACACAGAGTACGTTGACCCATGGAGATGGCGAGCCACAGACCTGTAAGACTGCAACTAAATATTATTTTGAAAATCGATTAATCTGACGATTATTTTTTTCCGATTGATCAATTATTAATCAATTTTTTCCCCTAAGGTGAGAGTCAGCATAGTACTGCATGAGTATGTACAGAAGCACAGTAAATAAAACATACATAATCTTTTTAAGTTAATGACTGCTGATCTAACAAAGCATAATGAAATGGACATTGGATGATGCTGCCAAGTGCTGAGAATAAAAGGCAAGTGCAATTAATATACTATCTGTCCAGATATTAAGTACTAGAGTTGACCACCTAAACCAAGACCAAGTCCTGATTGAGACCAGAGTGAGTCGAGACCGAAACAAGACCAAGACTCTGAAGGGCCGAGACCAAAACCAGGGCAGGGACTTAAGATTAGGAAATGTACAAAATAATATAATAATTGAAATATTTTAAGTAAGATAAACATCAATCGCTGATTGAAATAAAAATAAATAAATGCAGCACTTGAACCTAAACATGCAGCTCAGCAAGTTTTTGGAAACTTTCTAAACATTTCTAATTTAGTCCAAATCATGGTGCTTTAGATAATGTATTCAGTGGTCCACTTTTTAAATGTAAAAGCACAGGCTACCGCTGCTGCTACTAAGGATATTATTAAATAACACTCTGATGTTATTTATTGTTGATTTATTGTTATTGTTCATGTTATTTATTGACACATACGTGACGGGGGGAGAGAGCACGGGAGCGAGTGTGTCTGCATTTATCACGGACAAAGTAAACATTTATTGCGGAGAAAATGCCTTTTCCACATTTTACGCTAAAAATGCGCCGGCTTGCGCTCTTGTGAAACGCCATAGACTTTAGTGACTGAACGACGCAAATAAGACGATTGGTGAGGAAAAACCCGTGAACGGCAGGCAGCAAATTTAGTTTTAAAACGTGTCCGGTTGCGTGCGCATATTACAATGATGAACTGTACATAAGTTAAATAACATTTAGGCTATTTAGTTTGTTCAATAAAAAGACAAGATATAGACCCGTTCTATAGGAAAGGTAGCCTTAAATTATTTCTGCTTTGATCTGGCGCTATATAGAAATTAAAATTAAATAAGATTATAACTTAAGGCGCCCCCCTAATAGAATGCTAGGGTAAACACTTTGTGGTATATGTAGCCAAATTTGATAATAGTCGATTGTGTTGACATCTTTCCCAGGCAACCACGACTTCACCTGTGTTCATGTGCACACGTGTGCGTGTGTTAAGGGACGGGGCGGGTAACGCGCGGTCGGCAGTAACGTCATTGGTTGCACTTGAAGTGAGAAATCCAATCCGACAGTAAACGGCTCATTAACAGGAGTATTCTCGGAGTTGTGGTCTCGGCTGTTCTCGGCTGTTCTCGAAATAAAATCCCGAGACCATTGCAAGAACGAGTACAAATACGGCTGATTCAAAGACAACACCGAAACCTTCAAAAGTTGGTCTTGAGTACTACAACATTTGATATTACTATAAATTTCTATCATGAAGAAATGAAGCAGTGGTGTAATGGTGACAAGAAATTTAAGGTGGGTAAACTATATGCACAGCCGTAAAAACGGTGGATAACTATTTATATCCTTAACATTAGTGATCTCAAAAAAGGTGAGTAAACGCTGTTTTGTAAATTTAAAAGGTGCGTAAATGGCGTTTATGTGCATTTACCCTCCACTACACCACTGAATGAAGGATTTGCGTTTCCTTTTTGTTTTATGGCGGTCGGCATCCAGCATAATGGTGCTTTACTGCCACCGCGGCTTTGGTTAGTTTACTGCTCCCAAATTAGAGGGTAGCCACTGTACTTATGTGTACAATAATGTAAACTCAACTAATCGATTATTAAATTAGTTGCCAACTATCTTAATAATCGATTTTAATTGATTTAATCGATTAGTTGTTGCAGCCCTACAGAGCTGCACAAATCACACCTGCATGCGGCTCTGGGACGTGTCCTCTGCCGTCTCCACATCATCAGATAAACACTCCAAAGCAGTGTGCTCGGGAGAGGGCTGCAGGTGGCCATCTTTACACAAGTCAGATTCCCGGGCAGATTGCAGAGGGTCTGCTCCCTCTATCATGGGGCATGGGAGACAGGCGCGGCTGACCAACCCCTAATATGCCCCAGTCTGCTCCCTTTTAGAAAGCAAAAGGGATAAAAATAAACCCTGCCTCCCCCACCCCTTTGCGCTCTATATCCTCGTCAGTCTCACGACCGGACGTGATGGATTAACAAGGAGGAGACTGCCCATTCCAATACGCAGCATTAGAGTGCTCTGACAGCCATCCGCCCTGGAATGATGACTGATTGTGCCACGTTGGGGGATGGGGAGGCAAAGAGGGCCAATGAAATGAAAACCCAACTGGGCTGCGGGTTTGAGTCAGAGCCCAGGTCTGCTCCTGGAACAGCCCCCTGCACCCTGCTCTCCACAGAGTGCTGCCCAGGTTAGCTGGTCTCTGCGTGTGTGCGGTTCTGATAACCCTTTCTGGGTTCGGCTGCTTGTGAGGCAGATCCCAGCTGGCCTTAGCAGCTCATTTCGGAACAATGAGGAACAATGTTTTTTTATGAGAAAATTGATGTAGGGACAGACAGTGAAGAAGCTTCATGATGAACAATGTCATCAAAATCCATTTCTTAACTACAGCAACACGGTGCCCGCTTGGGGGTCGGTGGGGGGGGGCAAGGTTGGCAGGATGCAGGTGTGGGAAAGGCAAGTCTGGGCATTGCTGAGAGCGCCAACATCACTGGCCTGAGGCAGCATCAAAATCCACACACCCGATCCGGAAAGTGGGCAGCGAACTGGAAACACACAGTAAAAGTCGAAAACAAAAATCGAATATCTGATAAGGCAGAGCAGATTAAAAAGAAACAAAAATCATACTCACTGCCACTCTGTGATTACCTCACCAAAGACATTATTACTATTACCAGTGTGACTCCAACATCTGATTCATTCTCCTCTAATGTATTACTGCCACTGACTCATTCTCAACCACACAAAGCAAATTAGACTCAAATTAAACAGCCAAACCTGCTTCAGAGCACGAGGACTGTTTCTGCAGCCAAATAGCGTTAAAAATGCCAACGTGTGACAAATGCTGCCAAAAACTGCGACAACGCACTGCTGAAATGCTCCCCCTCAACCTTGCATCTCCATTCTTTTTATTTAGTGTTTATATGAAAAAGTCTACATTTTACAGAGGTTACATTTCAGATTGATGTGTGGTTTGAAAATTAGACCTCAGTTTGGTGGGATTATGTTGTTGGTCTTATGATTATTATTTTTAGCATCTTGACTGCATTACTTGTATTTATGTCAAGTCAGCAAAGACAGAAAATATAGATTTTAAGCTAAACCGGGAGTTTCAAACTTCATCAAAGTATTTCCTGCATCACAGGTATTAATATCACGAGCATAGGAGGTCACCGTGACCTTCTGTCACCCTGACGGCACTTAGCGCGCCAGCACGCTGAATTAGCAGCACAGACCTTGGCGTCTCCGCGGCGGCGGCGGGCGTGCTCGGCCTAGCATGTGTACGGCAAGCTGCTCCTGACGGAGAGGGGGGCATCTCCGCCGGCTCTGAGGAGCGCCCCCGGGCCCTGCTCAGTCCTCCCTGCCATCTGAGCTCCTGACTTACCAAATCGAGGATAATTTAGCCTCATGAGGTTACCCGCTTACTGGCAGGGAAACCCCGCTTCTGGACTTTAACAGATCAGGGGAGGGGCTTTTCAGCTTCAATTCAGGGAAGACAGTCACGTAAAATAAGATGGACATCAGCTCCAGAGATGGAGACCGAGACATGTCAGGGGAACTAAGAAGCACATGGGCAGAGAAAGGTGCCCCTCCAGTGGCCGGTCACTCTGCTGTCCTTTATTCCCCGGAAGACAGTCAGGCTCCACCTGATCATGAAGACATTTAACCAGCCCAAGCAAAATCCTGAAATGACGCAACTCTCTCCAGTGTTTAAGACTCCCAAGGCCACACCACAAAAACAGGAAGGGACTGGGCTGGGCAATGCATCCGTGAAGGACATCAGGAGACTGTTTGTTCAGATCCCAGGAGGGGCCGGCCCGACCGTATTAGGAAAGTCAGCTGAATAACAAAGTGAAATCTCCAAGTCATTCTGGATAAATGCAGCAGTTAAGCAATGGCAGCGTGTGGAAATGAAGGATAATCAGGGAGCAAGGTCGCCGTGGCGATGGCTCTGCCGTGGGACGGCCGCGGAGCCCCCGCGGGATGCTGCTCTCATTAGCATAATTCCACAGCTGGCTTTGCCAGTCACCATGGCAACGTGGCTGGCCTCTCCAGCAGACAGCTGCAACCCGCACGTGCCCGTCTGCGTGGAGGAGACATTTGTCATACCACACTCCAGTGTTCAATATTGCCCGAATCTGCATGCACCTTGCAGGAATGGGTGCTGCCGCCACCTCCAATCCATGTACACCCCCAGAGGTGGCCGTGTGAACTGCAGGAGAAGATGCCTGGGGCAGGTCTCTGGGTGGGGGCCTGGGGGGGGCTAGCTCTTCGGACCACTGTCACATTAGTGTTGCCACTGGCAACAAAGCACACGCGCTCTAAGCTGGCAAGGCCGCTTGGTACCACGCAGCTGACAGAGCATGAATAATCACAATTGTGCGCAGGGTGAGAAGCGCTGGAGAGCGTTTGTGCGCATCCCGTCGTCATGGGAGAGGAGCACACCTGAGGCCACACCCACCACGGGCAGGCTGCGTCACCCCAAACCCCTCACACAGCGAGCCCCCACCCCACCCATCTGAAAGGAACAAACAGCTTCCCTTAAATGCATTATTCAAACATGCTTCCATTATTTCTTTAAAAGCGCGGGCAGACTGTTAGCCGCTGACAGGAACACGGCGCCCCCGAATGCTTCCCCCGGCGCCTGCGCTGTCATGTTCCAGAACCTTCTGTTACGGGCGAGGGAGGCGAACATGACAAACAGTTTCATGCCCGCTCCCCAGCCCTCGGGATCAGACCTAAAGGCTGCATTTCTTTAATCTTCGTTGCTTGAACAGGCACGTCTGGCCGGTTATGGCGCCCTGCTGGGGTCGGAACCCCACCCATGTGCCACACCTGCGTGAGGGAGCGCCCCCCCCCCGGCCCGGCGTGTCACCGGATAGCGGCAGCCCAGGCCAGATGGAGCCAGAGGGACAACCTGTCGGGAGCGGCACGTGGGCCCAGCATCACCCCCTCGCCGGCAGGCGAGCGGCATCACGCCCCGCCCACCTCTAACGGACTCACGGCACCAGCGCTGCGTCGCTGACCGCGGCATTACGGCCAGACAAGGGGACATTAAAGTGAGAATTCATGTCACAGATGTTCACACAAAAGACAGTGGGAGGGGAAAATCAAGACGGTGACGCAGGAAACGAAATGTGTGCGTGCATGCATTTTTGTACATGTGTGTGTCTGTGTGTGAGTGCATGTGTGTCTCTGTGTATGTTTATGTTTTTGCATGTTTGTACTTATGTGTGTGCGTGTGTGTGCGTCTGTGTGCTTGTTCGTGTGTGTGCGTGTTTGTGTGTGTGCGTGAGTAGAAGAATGACCATGTGTACAGTAGACTGGGGAGTACCTCTTCTGTGAGAAATCGGAAGCTTGGTTGATAAGCAGCTCTCCTCACTGCACTTCACACAAAGAGAACAGAATACTCATGTACGGTGTGCGTGTTCATGGCAGAATACTCGTGTTCACGGCAGAAGCCGGGAGGCGCAGTTAGGGCCTGTTATCAGCAGCACTGATAAAGGAGAGTAATTCAGCTGCGTGCCTCCAGTAAATATTGGGCTAAGAGTAAAGTTGTAAGCCCTTGATAAAGGTGAGCTCTCAGCAAACAGCCGCGTGATTCTGCTCCTATCATGCGCTAACGGTCCACGGAGGCCGGGGATGCAGGCCCAATGCCACGGAGACACCGGGAGCTTCACTGGCACAGGCCATGCACTCCTAGCACCAAAGCGGGCCGATCGCTCTGGGAAATGGGGACCCCCAGACAGTTGGCACCTGCCCTGGCACAGGCCGATAGAGCAAAGTGCACCTGCTCCCATAAAAACATGGCATCTACCCCTGAGATGTTACCATTTTCAGACCAGGAGAGAAGAGATGAGCCTGATTGAGATGTAAGCCGGGGGCAGACGGGAGGGGGGGATACATGGAATTGGGGCTCTCCAGCCAGCTGCCCCTGTGCCGTTGCCACGGCGACGCACGCAGGATTCGGCCGCCCCAGATCTGCCGTCCCACGTACCAAGATCGCCTCTAATCTCAAAGTTGTTTATTTTTAATACCTAGAAACTTCTTTGTTCTCCCTCTGATCTCCATCGGCGCCTGATTCGCACTAACGCATGAACAAACATGTAATCAACAAAATTAAAATAAATAAAAGGTGAGATTCAGCTGCTGATTGGGCGATGGCGCGGAAATGCGGGGAGAGCAGGGCCTGGGTTTGGCCCCCGGGGGGCTTTGCACAGAGGATGCTTGCTGCGCAAATTAGTGCCCTTTTTTCATTGCCGCAGAGAGGCAGCCAAATGAAAAAGACTTTCCTGGAGATGTCACTGGCAAGTTCTGGTAGCGGCGAGCCGGGTATGATGGCCTGGGGGCATGCAGATCAGAGGGGTCAGGCTTGGGGGGGGGATGCGTTGCCTCTGTGGGGGTGCGATTTGCCGCTCTTATCTTTTATGAGATTACCCCTGGCCCCCACTGGCCAGACAAACAGCTAAAGCTTTTCCATTCACAAGGATAGGAGTGTCACATTCAGGCAGAGTGGTAGAGGAGGACAGTATTCATGCTGATGTAGAACGATGGATGGAGCTGGTGTCCTGCCTCAGGGATTCCTCCCCCCTTCATCATGGCGTCTCACTGCCCCTGATATTCTACACAGAGCGCCTGACAGTTACAGCACAGCAAGAAGGATGGACGCCAAGCAGATGGGGGTGCGATCCGCTGACACAGGGCGGAGTCAACACTCCAAGGGTGGAATGAAGACCCCCCTGCTTACATCCAGCGCGTTAGTTTGGCAGGGGACCGGAAATTGGTGTGTAACTGCCCCCACCCTGCCCTTACAGCATGAGAACACAGCATCCCCTGCTCTCGCTAGGCCCCCCGTCGCGTGGGCCTGACCTCCAAGCCTCATGAGGCACCACTGGCAGTGAGCTTGTACCACTGGCAGTGAGCTCATACCACTGGCAGTGAGCTCATACCACTGGCAGTGAGCTCATACCACTGGCCGTTGTGCCTCTGTACGTTTCTGGGTCTTTCTAGCCATGATAACATAAATGAGTTCCCCATGGCAGCATTCGCTGGTTGATTGTGGTACGACAAATAAATCCTCAACATACAAATGGAGTTGGTTACAGACGCTCAGCTTAGAAGATCAGATGCAATAATTTCAACTGACGACTCAAATAAATAAAAGATAAATAACGAGGTCAACAGTAAAGTTCAAAATCACCTGGCGGATTCATCACCCGGGAAGCCTGCTGGGTACAATGAGCTATACAGGTGATTCAAACAGACATTACCAGTCAATCGCTGATGGGCTCTGAGCCAGTGGCAGGATGCGATGTGTACGTGTCTCACACTGAACAATGTAAGGAACAGACAGGAGTAGATCACAGGCAGTAACACGCAAGGTGGGTGGTGGGCATGAGCCACACAGGGTAGGGCGGGTCGGGCCGGGGACGGACCTTGTCGGGAATACTCGTCAGCTTCGCGGTGCACAAGCTCAGCCATGCAGCCACCGTAGTGCAGGCGGGAGTCCTGGTCGTAGGCCTTCAGCGTCTCGCTGGAGCTGTAGGATTTCTGTGTCGGCACACGGCACTCCTCACTGTCCAGCGATGATGTCGTGAACTGGAACTCCTTCCCACAACGGCTCCGGGTCAGGGAGCGGTGCCGGCGGTCCTTCAGGTCCATGACCCCCGGGAGGGGGGGGGGAGGTTACCGCCGGCTCTCCGTGCAGCGCTGCTCAGTACCCTGCAGGAAGCAGAAAAGCGGGCTGATCATTATATGGCCGCTTTGTGCCAGGGCCCAGAATCCTGCTCGGCACTTGACATCTGGGTCTACATTGGGGACTGGGAGCGGGCGGCACAAAATTAGTCCCAACAACACGGAGCCTCCACAGGTGTGCCCCTCAGACGGTGGGTTAAGCGTTGGAGTGGCCAACAAGTCTTGGACAGAAAATCTGTTCTGGCGCAGCGCAGATAACACCTCGCCGAGAGCACGTGTCAAGGCGCCCAGTGCCCATGAGGACTGGTGACACGCCGCCGGAAGGACAGGAGGGGAGAGCAAATGACTTCGGGGCATCACTGGTCTCCTACTCATTATCACGGCAAAGAGGAACCTCGCTCCCCCCGTTGGGGTGACAGAAGGATAATCGCAGAAATCTGGACCCCGCTGGAGTGGAGCGGGCATGCCGCCTGCACGGGGCCGCCCACGCCCACCTACCCGCCGCCCGCTCCACGCTGGCGCTGCCACTAAGCCGGCCTCATGCGGCACCCACGAGGCCCCGGTGCCTCTCAGCTGCATATGTCAGAAGGAGTCATATGAATCCCATCACATATGCTCAATACGGAAACGCAGATCGGAGGCAAATCTCCCCCTGCCCGCATCTCAGTAACCAAATAGTTATATTTATAAGTTGTTTTTATCCACAGAGGCTTACACTTGGCCAATTTGTACAGATACTTTATGAAGGCTGTTACGGAAGGCTGTTATGGAAGGGCTAACATTTAGGTCAGAGCAGATAACCGTTTGCGGACAGTTATTACTTGCTGAGCTATGTGTTCATCCTGGCCATGAAACAATAGCAGATCAAACCTGAAAAGCAAAAGACCCCGCATGCTCAGGACAGACCTCACGTGCTCAGGACAGACCTCACGTGCTCAGGATAGACCCCGCGTGCTCAGGACAGATCCTGCGTGCTCAGGACAGACCTCACATGCTCAGGACAGACCTAGGTCAGATCTCTGGATACCATTCAGGCAAACATCTTGAGGGATGAAGCTGGCCAGCGTGGAACCCCCTCCATCCAAAAGAAAAAAAAAACAAAAGAAAATGACATGGAAAAAAGAATCCCATTACAGCTCACTATCGCACGTTTATAGGACACAAACAAAAAAGAATCATTAGGTTATAATTTGCAACTGAGCCTGCTAATTACCTGCTGGGAGAATGAGCCAGGCATCCTAAGTGGGGGAGGCTGGGGCCAGTCAATACTTTTAATAAGGATTCATTAAAAACAGTCTTCAAGGTCATACTGAAATTTGCTCCACTATGTCCACTGATTAAGAGCTGCTATTAGCGCTCGTAAGAGCCTCATTACACAGAAAGCAGTGGTCAGAAGATACCATTACACGTTTAATGATAATGTATTTACCGTATTTATGGCAACAGTCAGCCACGCTGCCAGCTGGACAGATAGGTGCTTCAGGGAGCAGGTGAGAGGGGTGGGGGGTGGGACCATTTCACCACGCATGAGCGCCCCACCCGACACGTCTGACACCACAGACGGAGGCCCAGCTTGGACCACGGCCCACAGGCCTGCCTCTGCCCAGTGCGTGCGTGTGTGTAGCAGCCGTGAATAAGGCCCCCGCGTGGCCGGCCAGGTCAGCGCAGCGCACATGATGGGGGCTACAGGTCAAAATGATGCCACTGCCACAGACACGGGCTGCTCCTGTCGCTACTCAGCAGCCTTTGGGGAGGGTCAGCAGAGGGGGGGGTGGGGGTGGGAGGACGCCCCAGCCAAAGCTTTGGAGCGAGCACAGATTTACAGGCTGCGAGTGTAACAAAGACCTGAGATGCACGCAGGGGGCAGGACCAACCAGGTATGCCATCAATCTCAGCCAATCACGTAAGGCCCCTCAAGGTTAAAGATATAACATTCTCACCGTTGACCGGGTGCGTGTCCTGAGAGTGACTGTCGCATTGTGATATATCAGTGATCAGCCTTCAAGAATTTAACAGCTTATTTGCCTAATTTATTTGACACGTTGCTGAATGTGAACAGAGGCAGAACTATTTGGGTTCAGAGGAAAATACGGGGGTGGGCCACATATTGACAGGCGTGAGCTGAATCTGGAATCACAAGGCAAGGGAACGCTGCATGCAGGTTTAAACCATTGAGAAAGAATATGAGTGTTTCTAAACAGCTCCAAGAGATGGCATTAGTGCAAAGAAAACAAGTTGTCAAAAGCTGAGCAGTATCCAGTCAACCTAAGAAGAGAACACAAATATCACCAAAAAGCAAAATGGTTACGTTCTGAGTCCATCAGCCTTTGTCCAAATAGTATCGGAGCTACACTGAGGGACACGGGGATTTTTCTGGCCCTTCCCTCTGCAAATATGGACACATTCTGCTGCCAAATCCTTTCATCCCTGAGCTTCGAGACGTAATAAAACCGGACGTTTCTGCTCTTTGCCATTTCAGCACTCAAAGCAGTACACATCAAAAACAAAGCAGTCAGTAGTCAGAAAGGCTACCCCCCCTCCATTCTGCATCAGCTCCATCCTGGGCCCCCTCCCTGAGGAATATATAAACATCATTCCATGTTTCATGTGTGTGTATGTGTGCCCCCTTGTTCTCCGTGTCCATCAGTGGCGATGTTTCATGTGTGTGTATGTGTGCCCCCGTGTTCATCGGTGGCGATGTTTCATGTGTGTGTACTGTATGTGTGCCCCCGTGT
>JAODJW010000002.1:14902958-14914391 GCA_026777045.1 Hyperopisus bebe | reverse complement strand
GGCGATGTTTCATGTGTGTGTATGTGTGCCCCCGTGTTCATCGGTGGCGATGTTTCATGTGTGTGTATGTGTGCCCCCGTGTTCATCGGTGGCGATGTTTCATGTGTGTGTATGTGTGCCCCTGTGTTCTCCGTGTCCATCGGTGGGGAGCTAGAGATCCAGGCGGCTTTATGTCACTTTAGGGGACACTAAAGGCATTTCGTATTTTTTACGAGGACAAAGCATCAAAAAAAAAATCAATTTCTTTTTATTGGTTACGCTGTTGCCCACTTCTGCGTTCTTGCCTGCTTGCTGGGCAAAAAATATTTAATTGGCAAACTGGTGACTCTATAGCGGGGGGGAGGGGAGGTATTTTAAAGTGTAGAACAACAGCACCGCCTGAAAACAAGCCACTGACGCCTTGTAAATACACTGCACTGCGCTGGCCCTCCTGACTGCGAGGATCAATAGATGCGCCATTTTCCTTCCCTGTCCATGCTGGAATTCTGGAAGAAAGAATGGTCCCAAGAGCTTGCAAATTCAGGCCCATGCAAATTCGTTCTCACTTACTTCACTTAAGAATAAAAAAGGGATTAAGGTTCACACAGAAACCTTTAGACTTAATTAAATGCACTTATACCTTGTTGGGTATTTCAGAGACCTCTTGAGGTCTCCTTACCTGATTAAGAGTAATATGCATAGCAGAGAGGTGAAGATTCTCACTTTTCATTAAAGGGAAACTGGCGTACAACTGTGCAATAACGCCGAATCAGGCCCGACATGTGCAGAACCATGTAAGGGGCGTGTCAGCTGTCTGTGATGAGATAATCCATGAATCCATGCTCGTTCGTGGGCGGGGGGGCATACAGACCAGAGAATTGCGCAGGGATGGTGCCTCACCTGTCAAACAGAGAGCCAAGGCCGCGTTACACAGAAACTGCATTGCATTTCATTACATGGTTCATAAACAATTGGTCAAACACAGAAAACCCTTTTTCCTAATAATGTAGGAAAACTGGAATTTTTTGTTTATAAGGTAAATGAGGTGCTCGCTAACGTTCATAAATGTAACACTGGGATTAGCTTCCTCTGACTTTAGCTGAAGCCATGGTACATTTTCTGGAAAGAAACAAGGAAGGGGAACAGAGGTGTTGCTTGACAAACCTAGCTGTACCTTGAAATTTTTACCGTAAAAACTGCGGATCAGCTAAGTCCATTTCACACACAACTCTGCTTTTCCACTTCCCAGAAGATAAGGCAGCTAATCGTCTTAACAAGTTGCGTTGAGTGTGACCGTAACCATTTCCGGACCAGGACCATATACCCATATAAAAATGTAGGCGGCTGGAACCTCCCCCAGTCTATACAGCTCCCTGACGCATGCAGATTAATGTCTAGCCTCCAGCAGAGTGCTGTGCAAACTGGCTCTAGTGTATATTTTTCAGGACAGGTCCCAGTGCATACAATGCTGTATGTACATTAGCGTTACACTATCTAATCTTTTTTCTCTTGTCTCCCAGTACACAAAGAAACACATCCTAGTGTTTCCACTGCTCACTCCATTGACTAGAAAAAGCCCCCACTAGGCATCAAAACCCTATGGGACAGCAGAAAATCAGTGGCATTTATTAAGGGAACCTTAATTCTTCACTGAGCTGATATGCTTGCCTTTATCTACAGTGAGGGCAGCTCTGGGGCAGGGAGCGGGTCACCCAGCAATCGCTAGGGTTAGGGGTCGTAATCTAGAGCACAACATTACTCTGTCAGCTACAAACTGGATGAGATACACGGCGCCTGTTATAGACATGGACACACCCGAGATTGGGATTCAAACATGAAGTATTCATAGCTTGATCACCAGCTGAGGCTGTACCCTGCCATCGACATGAACGCTCACCTGCGCGTCATACATATTATATACATCCTGCCTGAGCCAGAACCTTGTTATCCCATCACAGGGTGCTAAAAGATTTATTCCTGCATGGCTAAACAGTGGATTCAGCATCTAGCAGCGAACTTCCAGAATTCCAAAGAGAGCAAATGCAGGTGTGTCTTTACGTCATAATCAAACAACGAAATTCCTGGATAACACTAAAACCTATTATTTCCCGACTGGTATACATACACGCAGGCAGGAGTAAGCGTCAAAGAGAATACATGCACACAATGACACGTCATAGATGGGATCCCTGTGCAAGGAAAGCAGATTGTAGCTGTTGTATGTGAAATAAATGAGGAGAAAACATGAGCGAGTGTGTGTTAGTGTGTGTATTAGAGGTTTGAAAATGTATTATTTATAGTGCATTAGCCCTGTGCACCTACTCTACGGCTTAATGTCCTGTAAACACTAAAATAATAACAGTGTCCTCAATGCAGCCTCCCAGCACATTTGGGCACAGACATGGATCAGGCTGCCCCCTCCCCCCAGTCAATCTAGACTGAATGGGCAATACCCCTCCCCCAAATCACACCATCAGTAATTAATCATGTCCAATTTTGAGCAGGGCAGAACATCAGGATGGAACCAGTTCAGCTGGAACATCAGGTGAGGGTCGGGTCCAGATTCAATGCTGGGACTGGTCCTGGAGGACTGGAACTCCATCAACTGCCTGGCAGTGCCCCAACCCCTCTATACCTCTATCCCCACCTGTCACTGCCTCTGTGCGTGCTCCTTCCGTACCTCTCTGTGCCCACCTCCTCCGCACTTCTGTCGCCACCCCTGTCCTTGCCCCTTCTGCACCTCTGTCGCTGCCTCTGTCATCACCACTGTCCCTGCCCCTTCTGCACCTGTCACTGCCTCTATCCCTGCTTCCTCTGCACTTCTGCCACTGGCTCTGTCCCTGCACCCCCCCACACCTGTCTCCGCCACTGTCCCTGCACCCTCCACACCTCTGTCCCCACCGGTTCCTACCCCTCCACACCTCTGTCCCCACCTGTTCCTACCCCCTCCGAACCTCTGTTCCTGCTGCTGTCCCTTTACCCCCTGTGCCTTTGTCGCCGCCTCTGTTCTCGCCCCCCACTAACCTCTGTCGCTGCCTCTTTTGCCATCGTGCCCTTCTGTCCTCCAGGCAGGCCATAACAGGATGTGCCGACAGTAATGGCCTGATCCGGGATTCAGATTCAAGCAGCATGGCCAAAAAGCGGGAGATAAATGTCAGCCACAAATTGCTAATTCATGTGCTCTCTTCCCAAGTTTCAGCAGCCGCCGGACGTGCCAACAGCGGAGCCCTACCACTCCCAGCAGGCACTGCAGATTAACCAGGCATGTGTTTCTTTGTTTCCAACAAGCTGCTAGTTCCTATTACCCAGCTGCACGTGTGGTCAGGGGGCATGGCACCCCAGCCTCACCGTAGGAGGACGGCATTGGCTGCCAGCTGCTTGTGCCAACCCCGTCCATCGGCGTCCTCAGGTGGCAGGGCCGAGACCTCAACTCTCAAGTTCCTGGTGACCCACGAGGCACCGCTGCCGTTTGTCAGACTAATCCTAAAGTCTACATTCAGAAGAGTCTGGAAAAAGGCCTTTAAGCAACAGAACGAAAGAGATTTGAGGGAGAGGTCAAGTAGGCAGGCGGGCATGGGCTATGGTGGCGGTGTAACATCACAGCTGGAGTGATTGGGGTGCTAACAGGCGACATAATTGAGGCTTGACTGGCCGGTTATAGTAGGAAACCAGCCAGCAAGTCAATCTCCCTCCTCTCTTCTCCAGGGCATGACACACTCCTACCCACTTTACATATAGGTGAAGATCGGGCTGAAGATCACATTGAATGTGACGAATTAACATATTTAACTGCTACACCACCAAGTGTCCAGCAGTGTAACTGCAGCTCTGGACTCAAACCTAACACAGGCACATATGGCTCAGGCGACAAGAAGCAGATCACTCTGTCAGTACGAGCGAACTTTACCGGGGATCGTTCACGGCCCCTGAATAAGGCCACAGCTAAATGGACGCTGTGGCGACCTGTCAGCCCCGGTCTCCATGCCGGCTTAGCGTTCGCCAACGGCACAGCGTGACGCCACCGTCACGGGAGTGAGCCGCCACGCCGAGCAAGCCCCGGAGCAAGGAGGGGGAGGAGCGTCATTAAAACAATACCAGGCTGACAACCCCATACTTTTCATGGAGGGAAAAGGGTAAAGATTAATAAATCAGTGTCACAGCTTGACATTCTCACCATCTGCTGGATAAAATATTCAAATCTGCAATAAATGCCACCGTGGAGCACAGTGACATGGCATAATTAACACCCTGACGAAGGTGACATGCTGAGGTTTTTCTGGGTTCCCCCCTCCTTTTCTGGGTGCTTTTCCTTTTTTTTCTTCAGCAAACAGGGCAGACTGAGCCACATGCCCAGTGCTATTTAACTGTCCATAGAACAAATAATGAGAGTGGCAAGGATCTCGACCCTGCGGCGCTAAACAAATGGCAGCTGGATGGCCGCTTCGCAGGCCTGTAATATCGGAGTTCCCCTTCTTCCTTCTGTCTTTCACAAATTATGCTTATTATAGTTTTGGCGATAGGCAGGCCAACCTCTGACCTGTTATTAAGATTGGGAACAATAATAATGCCATCTCTGGTGCGCTGACCATAGATATTAAGTCCAGCTCAGGGGCAGAGCCTGGACCAGTCCGCTGGGACAGTGGGACATTGTGGACAGTGAGACAGAGATTAAAATTAGCCTAGGGGCAGATCCTGGATCAGTCCGCTGGGACAGTGAGACAGAGATTTAAATTAGCCTAGGGGCAGAGCCTGGACCAGTCCGCTGGGACAGTGGACAGTGAGACAGAGATTTAAATTAGCCTAGGGGCAGAGCCTGGACCAGTCCGCTGGGACAGTGGGACATTGTGGACAGTGAGACATAGAGATTAAAATCAGCCTGGGGCAGAGCCTGGACCAGTCCGCTGAGACAGTGGGACATTGTGGACAGTGAGACATAAAGATTAAAATCAGCTCAGGGGCAGAGCCTGGACCAGTCCGCTGGGACAGTGGGACATTGTGGACAGTGAGACATAGAGATTAAAATCAGCTCAGGGGCAGAGCCTGGACCAGTCCGCTGGGACAGTGGGACATTGTGGACAGTGAGACATAAAGATTAAAATCAGCTCAGGGGCAGAGCCTGGACCAGTCCGCTGGGGCAGTGAGACACTGAAAGGCACAGACAGGACTTCCCGGGTTTTCCAGCAGAATTCTGCTGCTCGTTTACTTACACACACTAAAACATTTGCTCACATCACTCCTGTCCTCCATGACGGCTGCCACTTTCTTCAAGAATCAAATATAAAATGATACTCATCACCCTTAAAACGCTGCACGGTTTAGCCTGTGACTGTTTGTCTGAGCTACGGCTTCCTTACACTCCAGCCGTGCACTAAGATCATCTGATGCTAACTTACAGTACTCACTGTATCTAAGCACAGCATCTTTTAGTGTAATTGCCACTGAAATTTGGAATGCTCTTCCTCTCAGTCTTCGTGAGGAAAAATCTATTATCCATTTTAAGCTCCTGTTAAAAACACATCTCTCTTCAATACATATTATTCGTCTTCTTGCTTGTAACTTGTAATGTCTTGTTAAATGTGTTTTTTGTTAAATTGTAAAGTGTCCTTCAGTGTCTGACAGATGTTATATAAATAAAACTTATTATTTATTGTTATGCTCAGCCAGGAAAATTACATCAGCTCGTGCATGCAGCAGGAGATGACCACTGCAATAAGGGATTTCCAAATACAAAAACAACCAGGCTTACTTAAAATGAACAGATTATCCCCAAAAGCAGGGAACAGAAAATGTAACTGACCAGAAGTGTGGTTATTTAATGTGCTTTATGTCTATGCTGTTTTTCTCTCACATTCAACTTATGTGCTTATACCTGACAAGTCCGGCGATGACATGCGGGGGTATTAAATCAGCAGTTCAGCTGCTCGGCATGCTGGACTTGCAAGAACTGGGCCGCAATACATATTACGGCAGACATCTGCAGAACAAGGTCTTGTATGGAGTTGCCAGAACACCAGGAGGACTCTCTCAGTCTGTTTTCCCACAGTGGGCTGTGGGTCACCGCACTTGGTGAGCAGATGACATCATAATCACCAAGCGGAGTGGGACAAATGGGTCCAGGGGGAGTCAATTAACAGCCGTCATATAAAAGAGCTCACTGTAGACGGATGAGGCTCCTCTAGGTCCGGACAGGGAAGAGTCGGGAGTCAATAGAGAGGCTCTCCTGGAGGCTGGACGGCTGCCCGGGGTCCGGCGGGGGCTCGCCGACAGAACCTTCAGCTGGGCTCACTACAGAGTGAGCTGTCCGCACTCTCCCCACGGCGGCCTGGGCCATCGGCAATGACAGCTCATTGCAGACCTGCTTCCTGGCTGTATTTCACATTTGGGCCACTTGTTCTCTCTCTCTCTCTCTCTCTCTCTCTCTCTCTCTCTCTCTCTCTCATACGACACACCAGCCACTGGGCTGATATATAACAGCTGCTCTGGATCTGAATTGGAAACGCCACCTTCTCTCCACTTACGTCCCATGGGACCCCCCCAATTCATGGTGACAGCACAATCTTCCCACCTGTCCAACGCAAACTTTTCCAACAAACCCCCCCCCCCCAAAAAAAAACCTAATTCCAACCTTTTCTGTTGCTCAAAAGGCCAGAAAAGCCTGCAAGAGGAAGGTTCTGTTCCTGCAGTTGGTAGAGTGATCATATCACCGGCAGGCCCTTGAACGAGGCCCTGCTCCGGGGACGCAGGGACCCAAGCTGTCCTCACCTCTACGGCGACAAAAGCTTGTGCAAAATAAATAAGAAAAAATAGCAGTGGTGAGCCTAGAGGCTTTGAGCAAAGCGATGTGTGCTTCAGCAGATAGCCGAAACACAGACCTAATGGACACCCACTCCAAGCGCTCTCCAGTCTGTGTAGAGCCTGCATGTACTCGGCTTCAAGGACCCGTCCTCTTTGCTTGCATCGAGTGCCATGCAGTTAGCATGCAAATGCCCCATGAACTGGAAGCCCCATCCATGCCTCTCCCATTAAAAATCTTCAGATCTGCATTTTTAGGCCGTGCGGATCGGCGACCCCTCCCCATCTTCCTGTCGCGGTGGTGAAATTGCCTCAGGGCCCAGGAGATCACAGTTACACCCCCAATGACATAGTTCACTGGTCCAATTAAGTGTGCTAGATTTCCTGTCATTAGAGGAGACATCTTCAGGAAGCGACGCATACCGGATGATATCAAGGTTGAGCCTGAGGAGGAGCCGACAGACGGGCCAGCGGAGAGAGCTCCCTTCGTCACCCTCCCACTGCGGACAGGGCCTCCTTCTGGCTTCCGAAAGTGCAAAGATGACTGCAAGTGAGAGTGCAGCAAGCGCGGCCATGTGGATTTTTTTTTGTATGCAGGAGAATGACGGAGCACTGCAGCGTTCCCGGAAAAATGGCTGCTTCCATGGAAGTGATTTTGAAACAATGACAGAGGGAGCCTTTGATGTGAGTATCGAACCATTTCCTTTCAAACAACGACAAAAATACCAGAAGCTGAAAATCTGATAGAAAAATCTTTAGAACCTTAATAACATCAGAGATATCTAGGACATGACATCACAGTGATGCTACCTGGAGATTAATCAAATTAACTGTAAAGAAGATTGAGGTTTTTTTTTCGTTTGGACCAGTCTGTTCTTTATTTACCCCACAGGACACGACCAGCAGAAAGGAAGGCAAACTGTGGTTTCAGACCAACCTCTAGAGGTCACTCGCATGCAAACAGCCGCTGTGGAGGGGCACAGCAGAGGAAGCAGGCCGTCCTCTGCACAGTAATATCCATGAAAAATGAAACACAAACATTTAGAGCCGGCACGACGTGGGGTCTTCTGCCAATGACATGGTCGGGAGATTTTATGCTTATTGCACATTCAGCAGACAACTGCGTTCATCTCCCAGCGAGAGCCAGGGGCAGAGCACAGCGTTATTGGTTTATAATGTTAGACGCTCCTCAAATAGCCAGCGAGGGAGTCCCCAGAAGGATCGCAAACACTCACGTTTGGGCAGCTGATGAAAGCTTGTTACAGCAGAAAGTGAGGAGAGGAAGTGACACTCAACGGGGGAGGCAGCATCTGCCAGGGAAGGGAGGGCAGGTGAGGAGCTGCTCTCCATTCACAGACATGGTGCTGTCCGCCTGTGCTGCCACAAACAGAGGTGAGGCCTGCTGCTACTACGCTCTACGCACATCTGTGCGGAGTCTGGGTGTGCTCCAACCGACCCTAGACAGACGAGAGGCCTGCCACTAATACGCCCTACACACATCTGTGTGGAGTCTGGGTGTGCTCCAACCCACCCCAGACAGACGAGAGGCCTGCCATTAATACATCCCATATACTACTGTGGAGAGTCCAAGTACTCAGTGCTATGTGGGAGATCGTCCAGCAGGGGGAGCTGTGTCGGCAGTCCTGGCACTTGGTCTAGAGGATGCTGCTGGGAAGTGAGGGCCCATGTGCAAGATGGAGGGGGTCACCTCCCCTTCCCATCCCTCCATTGCCGCAGATGTCCCTCCTCACATCCCATTTGTGCCAGATGCGTCCCACATCTGCCGCTACTCTCTCTATCTCCGCCCACTTCCACACATACTCCCACACACGTAAAAACACACCAGTACCATGAGCTGTCATTATCTGAACACGCAGGTGGACTGATATCGCATGTATGTGAAACGCTATAAAAACCAAGCAGCATCTGACTTGCTGACCACTCTGAAATTTATCCAGAGTCAGGGCAGGGTGCGATAACACCCCCTCTAGTCAGACTGACAGAATGACAGCAAAACAAGAACTGCAATGGGTACAACCTTAAGAGGAAAAAGCAAGAGCTGTATGGAAACAGCAACATGAATATAGCAGCACACACACACACACAGACACAAAAAGACACACACACACAGACACACAGACAAAAAGACACACACACACAGACACACAGACAAAAAGACACACACACAAGTACAAATAGACACACAGATATACACACAAGCACAAATAGACACAGACACATAAACAGACACCACACGCAGATACAGACACAGACACAGGTTAGTAATTATATCTTTGTGAGGACTCTCCATTCATTTCTACGGTGAAATTTTTGAACCCAACAGGGCAATCTTAACTCCTACCCAGCCCTAACCTTAACCAAAAGTAACCAAACAAAATACAAGATTTTTTTTTTTACTTTTTTGATTGCATTCACAGATCTTCGTGAGGACGTGAGAAACAATGTCAAAATAACAGATTTTTACTGCATTGTGGGTGACATTTGGTCCCCACAAAGTAATATAAACCTAATCCACACACAGACAGACACACACAGAGACAAAGACACACAGACACACACAGACACACACAGACACACACAGACACACACACACACACACAGACACACATACAAAGAGAACCCAAGTAGTAAAGTGAGAGCAGGCATCCAGCACCTGATACAGAAGCACAAGGTGCTTCCATACTGCAGCATTCATATTCCTATGGCCTTTCAAAGTTTGCATTACTTCCTATGAACCTCAAACAGATGTGGAACATGAAAGTTGAGCAGGAAACGTAAAAGAAGAAAACTCTTAGAAGTCTGACTTTTACCGGTGATAAAAACCAGACCGGAAAGGGGGTGCAGGGGGCTTGGTGTCTGACAACGTCCTTGATGTTGTTCTCAGTGCTGGTCTGCAAGGGGATTAAGGGGCCTTACCTGAAATAAAGATCTGTTTGATGCTAAAACTCCTCCGGAACCTTTAGCACTTTGCTGCTAAACGGTGAAGAATTTGAAAGGAACTGTTCACTCAAGAAGTGGAAATATCTCTCTGCAGCATTCTTGCGATATCCACCCTGTGCTGAGGAAACGGTTCTCCGGCTACCATTTGATAAGTTCATTAGAAAGGGGTTTGCACATGTAACAGGGTGAGGAGATGGAGGCGGCTGGTCATTAAATCCGCTCATTACTGGTGCTGGAGCCTCGAAATGGGATGGACTGTGATGGGAATCACAGATATTGTGCCACTTCCCCTAATGCCACCTCATAGTTTGTCCCCTGCCAGCAGAATCCTAACCTTGTTCCTACTGGAAGCCACCACGCTGGCAAGGCTTCCCCGTAACTAACATCTCGTCCCCCTGCAAAGCTCTCCTTGCTCAAGTCGGACATCATTGCCCCCCCTCTGGGATGTCAAACGGTTACTTGGTGACGTCAGCTGCTTCATACCCAGGGCTCCGTGCTGACAGCCATTCCACGTTTATTAAGGTCAACGAACTCTGGCGTTAATGTCCAGGTTTGGCTTGCTAATGAGAGTGTTTGATATTGAGGATAATGAGCATGGTGAGACAGAGTGAGACAGAGCAAAAGAGTGAAAGGGAGAGAGGGGGGGAGGGGGGCACTTTGGACTTCATCTGCCTTCAGTATCCCATTGGGAACTGGCCATCATACGTCAAGAAGGTCACTGAGAGCTTAGGCCGTTCACAACAAACAGCTCTCCACATGCACTTTGACAAACCAATATCCTGTCTAAAACCTACTGGACTTCCCATGTGCTTATTTATATTTTTTCACAGGTGCTTTTCTACAAAACTACATTTCAAGCAGCTTTTACGCTTTAGGGATTTCACAGAGAAAGGACAATGTTAAGAAACGGACTTGGCAAAGAAATACAAGTACACGATAAAAGAGCTTTGGTAGAGAGCAACAGGGGGAAGACAAAGGAATTGTGGGATTAATGTTATAGAAGCCTTCCCTCACCCACCTGCTCGCCCAAAGACTATCCTACACCCAACGTTTTTTTTTTTTTTTTTAGCGAGACAGAGAAATGATACGTTTCCTGAAAAGAAGGCAAAGGTACAGTACCATATCCACAGAGACACCCAGCCTTCAGTCCGCCTGCAAAGCTGGAATCACAAACTCAATCTTGCAGGTGTCCCACCTCGGGCTTTGCGAGGAGATTACCTGCTCTCAGCACACCTGTGGGACTGCTTCACTCGTCTATGGAGGAAGCCAAACTACGGTCAGCTTGCTTTATTTTTTATAAAGATTCAGGATGTATTCAAGACGTGTCCAAGCGAGACCTGACACACTGGGGCTCTGGTTCAAGGACATGATTGGATATGGGGTAAATAAACACGCAGAAGAGACACTGAGGCATGCTGCGCTTCACTGGTCGGCCAAGTCTCTAAGTGTCCCCAGGCTAGACCCGTGCTGGCCAGATCACACCAGGGCTCACAGCTCTACTAGCGAATAGCCAAGCAGTAAGTGCGAGCAGCAGAGGCAGCAATGTGCATAGTCTGCAACCAGCAGAGGCTGCATAGTGCATAGCCTGCAATCAGCAGAGGCTGCATAGTGCATAGCCTGCAATCAGCAGAGGCTGCATAGTGCATAGCCTGCAACCAGCAGAGGCTGCATAGTACATAGCCTGCAATCAGCAGAGGCTGC
>JAODJW010000002.1:14832336-14844138 GCA_026777045.1 Hyperopisus bebe | reverse complement strand
CAAGCCCATAAATGTCAGCTTTCATACATCTCCTGGGTGAAACTAGCTTGAGAAGAAAAGCTCGAAAACAAGACTCCAGTGAGTGTTTCACTCCAGTTCCAGGCACTCAAAGAATCAGGCTCCACTGTCCTGAAATGTCCTGAATACGGAAATAACAATCTACAGCCTCTGGCGAGCAACTCGACATAACGGTGTAAATTCAGACGCAGGGCCCTCGCCAGCGGCGTGCTTCGTGTGGTGTAAGGCCGAAGGAAGCACTGTGGCTGCAGCTGAGGCTCAGGTGCCAGCAGTTCGCACTGGACCTGCGGGTCCTGCAGGCTTGGCAACGTACATTAGAGCGTCTCGGTCAATGATAGTGTCTCCCGGACGCTATAACAAACCCCAGACTGCCATCTGCATTGACATCCTCCCTTCACCACCTGGAGGATTACCAGATAGGGCAGCATGCAAGTACCCCTGACCGTGTGTCAGCCCGTGCGATTTCAGAATAACCCAGTGCATTCAGGCGAAGGCTTGAAGCACAATAATGCTGTGTGTGAGAGTGATGCGGACCGTATGGGGAGAGAATGAGAGGGCGAAGGGTTGCTGGGTGAGCGATAGGGGTTTGGGAAGCAGATGGGGAGGTACTTTGGTGTCTGGCTGGCTGGGCAGCTGGAGCATCGAGCGCTGCATCACCGAGGGACTGCGTCTGTCTTCAGCACATGCACGCAGGTACGGGGAGGTTAGGGGAAGTAGGCAATGGGGGGAAGTTCAAGATTAGCAGCAAGGAGAGGATGGATGGAGAGGACAGACTCCGCTCAAGGGGGGACTCTTGCTGTCGGCTGTAACCCCTTCAATCTGTCAATTAGCGGAGGCAAACATAGGCCTGGCACTGTGCTTGGTGGCCTAGACCCAGGTCTGCAATGCTGGGGCTGCTCGACTGCTGCCCACAAGAGTACTGGACTGCATTTTTTTATATACTGTAGCGCTTTTTCCCAAAGCGCTTTACAAATCATGCCTCACATTCACCCATTCACACACACACTCATACTCCGGTGGCAGAGGCTACCACGCAGGGCGCCAACCAGCTCACCGGGAGCAATTCGGGGTTCAGTGTCTTGCTCAAGGACACTTCGATGGGGACAGGAGGACCCGGGGCTCGAACCTGCAACCCTCCGGTTGCCGAACGGTAGCACTACCTCCTGCACCACCATCGCCCCATGTCGCACTAATGCCGTCACATAAAAGGAATTGGGAGGGAACAGTCATGACAACCCATTACAAACATTTAACAGCATTGTTAACTGCACAAGCAAGAGGCTTCTAAAAAAATCTAAATGACCCCCCAATCGGCCACCCCTTGTTCCAGTTGACACACTTCTCCCCTTATGTTAAGCCCCAGACGCTCCTGGGTGCTTTCTGTGGAAGCTCCTTCCCCACACTCCAGCCTACGTCTTTGTGCCTGCGATGTGCAGCAGATCACCCTTGATTTGTGATTAGCAGGAATAGCCTGTTCCCAGCACACTGCCCACCATTAAGAAACCCAGTCGGCCTTTTTAAAATGACTGTTGAACTACAGAGCTTTTAGCAGAAGCCCTGGAGTTTACTGAGCTTAGTCTGTGTGTACTCTCTAGTTAAAGTCTTAGAACCCACTATTAAAATTCACGCTCTGCGTACATTAATGTGATGTAGAGAAGGCGAGAATCCAGCAATCTTACAGGGAGTTTGTATGCTAGTATCTGGTGCTGTAGGGGTGAGGAGACAGAGCTGGGGACTGATAGAAGCCGCAGTGAGTGGGAAGGACGGGCAACACTGCCATCTTCCTCTTCGGATATAACAGAAAAGGCAAGCATTAACTGCAGCACACTGAGTCCATCCTCCTTCCAAAGCCCGTCAGTGTGACCTACTTGCTCATATCTCACCCCGCCTGCCGATGTCTGCTTGCATGAGCCGTAGCTGTCTGCCCCCTGTCCCCACGTGCACATGCACAGCCTTTGTCAAGCATGGCTGAATACATAATTAACACATGGTACGTATCATGCGTTCACTGCAAAGCAAAAACCTGAAATGCTTATAAGGCACTTGGGGTTAAAGGAATGTCATTTCTGTGGGGCAGAAAATGCACATGATGAATGGCAGGATTTTTGGGTTGCCTTTCAACCATTTTTGTGTACACAGGAGCCTGTGTATATGCAAGTCCTCTATTCCACGTAGAGCACATGACGGTGACTGAAAGGGCGACATTTTGGACATACTGTCACTGTGCTTCCATCTAACTGCCACAATACAGCTAGAAAAGCTGGAAAGCCAAGGACAGGATTGAACGGCAGATGCGGATCTCCAGGGAAGGCAGCTACAGTGAGCAAGTACAGTGGACGTCCCGTATGCACAGGAGGCCCAAACTGCAGGTGGCCACGATTCGTTAGGGAAGCATGCAGCTGAGAGAGAGTACCTAACCCAGGAGGGGCCCCATTAGTCAGTGGGATAGTGTGTGTCATGGAGCCATTAAAGTACAGCCTTGCAAGGGCTTATTTCTACAGTCTAATTCTACATTAAAGATGAAATACACAATCCAGTGGTACAAATAAGGGAAGGATCAGAAGCAAATAAGTCTACAATTCTAACAAACATAAAATAAAACAACGCATCATTTAAAGTTAATTCAATAAATGAGGAAGTCAAACCAGCCGCTGCCTTTTATCCAGTATGTGGCCAGTTGAGGTTGGTGAGGACACTATCTGGTTAGTTCTCTCAAACAGCACTGGGTATTAAGATTCTGTGCTCTGATCTGTTCTTCACTGTACTCTGGATTGCAGGGTAAAATTCGCCAGAACGAATTTCAGCGCATAATCGCAGTGTGCCTGGTTCTCATCAGTTCGTTTTTGTGTTCTGTCCCTTGGCTAGTATATGAACTGCCTGCCTGATTGACTAACGGACTGACTGACTCCAGCACCCAGCACAAAACAGAAAGTGCATAAAAAAACAGTGGCACACACTTTCCCCTAACGCCGACTTCTTAACAGAACATAGAAATATACACAGACATACAAACACAGTTACAAAAGTCACGGCAGTTAGCAGTATGTGTCAGCTATGAAATGGGTCTAACAATCAGCACTTTGATGTGTGAATTTTCAAATCAACATAAGGAAACACACAGAATTCCAGAGGCTAAAGAGTTGGTGCCTCAATTGCTGTTGCATCAGTCACAAAAACTGAAAAAATGATTCATTGTCAAGGAGAACCAACTCAAAAATCATGACAGCGCGTGCTAAACAAAGACAAACTGCATCAGCAAAGAAGAACAAAGATCTCAAGTAAAGCTCACTGACCATGACAGATGGACATTTGACAGAATAGTTGCTAAACACCACAAAAGTAAGGCCTCAAAAATTCCCACAGAACTGAATCAGCACCTCTTTCTCAGTCTCAACAAAAACTGTACATTGTGAGCTTTGCAAAGCTGGAATTTCTGGCAGGGCTGCCATTCTGAAACCACTTATATCCAAGGCCAATGCAGAAAGACCCATAATCTGGTATAAGGAGCACAAAGGCAGGAAGCCTGAGCAATGGGAAAAGTGATACAGCCTGATTAGTCATCGTTCATCCTTTTTCACACATCTGGATGGCTTACATTTGGAGAAATCGAAAAGATTACTTCAACTCACAATGTTTGTTGCCAGCTGTTAACCATGGTGGGAGATCCATAACGGTAAGGAGAGCTATCTCTAATCTTGGGAATTTTATTTGATGATTAATCTGTAGGGTCGTATAACAGCTAGGGGATATAAGACCATTTTACAGGACCAGGTATACTTTATGGTGCAAATATCATTCCCTCATGATGTTCTCATGTGCACGCCAGGGTGAGGTCAAACCCCTAGCATGGCTTCCCCATGACCATATACAAAGATCATCAAGCCTTTTATGGAACTGTTCTGGCACTCAGAGTAAAGAGCAAAATTCCACCTCATTTATCCCTCAAAGAACTGGAGACTTTTATTCTTGAAGAAAGGACCGATATCCCAACACACACAGCTCAGGCAAAGGGTGGCTTACTCCTAATGAGGACTTTGATATGACTGTATCTTTCGGTGTTACCACTATTTTGTCCACACCCTTTATATTCGCAAATCAATACAAAGACGAAACGGTCAGCTAGACCTGATGAAAGCAAAGGTGAGGGTTGCATCTTTAACACCAAGGTTGAAGCAATGACATGACCTTGAGATGTTACTCGTGGGGGACAAACATGTCGAGTCACTACAGAATCCTATAATGAATCCTATGCTGAAATCTCACTATTGCCATGACAGGAATACAGCACCATTCAGTACCTTGAAAAGACTTATTGATTTTTTTTAGTTACATGACAATTATAATAACAGTGATGCCCCGTTCAGGACCCCCCCACCGTGGGAAAAGTCACACCACGAAGTAAAGGCTATAGACATGATTAATCTATCATGAAGGAGTTGGCTGGAATGGACTTTTGAACACTTGGCAAACATTGTCAAATATACTTTTAGGTATGGTGTTGACAGGATTCCAAATAAACAAACAAGTAAACAATCAACCAAGAAGTTAGCAGACATGAGCATGTACTGAATGTGTGGCAACAGAATGGTGCACCCGTGTGAGTGAATGGAAGAGGAGACTAACTGACTCTTGAAGAAGTGACCATATTCAACTTTCCTATCTCTTTTAGTTATACTGGTAGTATAAGCCAGAAAATACTTGCATGCATCTAAGCTTGTATAACTAGCTGATAATGTCATAATACAGAAATACTGTGTTTGTGTTGATATCTGGTATTAGTTTTCTTTACAGACACACAATGGGTGTACTCCTTACCTACCTGTACTTCCTAATGTGTCTTACCAACCTTATCTTACCTATTTGTGTGCCCTATCCAACTATTACTGTTCTTAATATTATTTAGCAATACGTATTGTCTTTTTGAAGATGAAACAAACTATATGTACAGATGCACAGTATATTGGTTAACATACCGATATTGCAGGCCAATATTTAAGCTTAAAGTTGATCAATATTCAAGGCAGGGTAAAGTAGAACTAAAGACACAACCACTGAAATAATGGAGATGATTACACTGGATGATCAGCCATTTTCCATAGTGGACGATAAGGGATTTTGTCGGGTTAATCACCACATATTAGAGATCTCAATGCACCAGCCCGTGATGTTTATAATCCATTATTAAATCTGGCTCATAGATCAATTTCTGATTTTATGTCATTACACTCATCTTTTATTTGAGTAACATTTTTCTGTGGTATCTGTACTTTTACTTGAGTAACAAAGTTGAGCAAATTTTCACCACTGCCTAAATGTTTATACTTACTCTTTATAATGTATATATGCCCACTCATGATGTCATCAAGCTTCCAATTCAGGGTCAAACTATTTCTTCATTCTCAAAGCAAACTGGTTTTTTGCTTTGGAACCTGTTTTTATTTTATTGGAAATGCAAACTGTTCAAAAATAGGTTTGCAAACTGGAACGGAACCGGTTTTCTGTCAGTGGAAAAGCACTATAAGTAACATTGTGGCTGGTTCATGCCCTAGGATTAGTGTCCTTAGCACACAGATGCAAACTGCTGAGTACCACTAACTGTGCATCAAAGCGGCACGTGCTCTATGCACCCATGCAGCTCCATGCACACATGCATATGATGCATCAGGACAAGCGTTTGCCCTGTGATTCTGGAGCTAACAATAGACCCTTCCTCCACTCCTCTTCATTGCTTCCATCATCCTCCTAGACCCTTTCCTACTTAGTCTTATTCATAGGCTATTGTTATTTTTGCTGGTTCCCCCTCTCTGCACAAAGTACCATTCTTTTCAAAAATAATCACCCTATAATTGCCCAGAATCCACAGTTGTAGAGGTTATTATTATTATAATTATAATTATTATTATCATTATTATTATAATTATTATTATTTTTCCTTGCATGCCCTGCATCGTGCCCTGGATCAGAGGACTGCAGCACGAGTTTGTCAGCGTGTTTGTCTCTGGACTTCAAGAATAATTCTTCTCTTCTCTTGCCCCTTAGAATTAGTAATCCGCTGAATATACATCAGAGTATTGCACTGGGTTTTTAAAGAAGATTAGTCAGTGAAAGGTGACGTGAAACAAGCTGACAGAAAGGGGGCGATGAACAAAGGGAATTACAAAAAACACCGTCTGGCTCAGTGTTTCCATGAGAGGCTCTCTGTGAACTGTAAAAAGCACAGCTGAGAGTCCGCACCCAATTTCCGTTTTTTTTTATCCTTTTTTTAAATTACAGTGAAGCAAATTTAACCATCACTATGCTTTAAAGGCAATTTAGGCCCAGAAGAATAAGCTGGTATCACCATTATATTTCTCTTGTATTTAAGGACATGTAACTGCTTCCCTCTGAAACACCTTCACAGAGAATGCTGAAAACAGTGAATCCTGCAGCAGGGTGACCCTAAAAGCAGGCCTTGTCCAGGACTACCTAAAGTACTTCTGAGGCTCCGATTACGAGAGACCTTCCCCTCAGGTAATTACTGCATTTTGTGAATGAAGCCTTGCAGAGGCTGAGATGTTCCCCCTATGACATGTGTCAGGATGGGAGTTTCCATGTCACGCGACCAAGCGGCTAAGCGAGCTCACACCTACAGTCTGTGCTGTAGTGGGGATGCTCGAGGTGGAAGGCCAACCAAGCTCACACCTACAGTCTGTGCTGTAGTGGGGATGCTCGAGGTGGAAGGCCAACCAAGCTCACACCTACAGTCTGGGCAGAAGATTACAGACACTCTATAAGACAGCTTTATCTGTGTAAAATCACTAGCAAGAACACCTCAGCAGTCAAATCAGGTACGGAGGAGCTGTTAAGAATTCACTCAAAGCATTTGTGTGCACAAACAAAAATGCTGGAACAGCTGAAAACTTTGAGGTGCAGTGGAACTTCTCAAATTAACATTAGCCTTATATTTAATATTTCCAGTTGTCTTAAAAAGACATAGGAATAAAATCTCCTTCTATCCTGTCCCAGGAACATAGCGTGACTCCACTTAGTTTACTTGTATTTTATTAAAGGTTTAAAACTTACAGCCTGAATTGTTCTCACTTATTTTGCACAGTTGTTCTGCCATCTTTTACCCTGTCCTTCAATACCGTTGAACATTTTGCTAGAGATGGAGGCATCTCAGCATTTAGGGGTACTGGAATTGCACAGATGAATGCAGTTTAGACTCTAATCCAAGCCAGAATGAGTTCTTTCGGGACACTTGGGTTGGGCGAAATTGAAAATCCACCTGCCCAAGATTGGTAACATATTGCAGATGGAGGAATTATTTAGATTCACCAAGCCGAGGAGAGCTTCAAAAATCACATCACAGAAGAAATGGTTTGTCTGTGTATCTCTTGAGGTGAATGAACTTGGCTTTCTCTTTCTGAAATTTAAACAAGCATTGAATGTAGACTATGGATTGTCATCACCGTGTGTGTTATTTACAGCCCCAAGAGTAACAGATGTTGGTCCACCAACAGAAGGCACTGTCATCACTACCTGTTAGTAATGGTGGCTCGATCAGGAATAAGCTTGCCAGTAAGGAAAGGGGTGTTCTGTGGGAATTACTAGTTAAGAGCCTGATGTTCCTTGGGGCTGTTCTCTACAGTTCAGATGGATGTTGTCCTTGAATAAACAGTGACACCTCACACCAGTTTGAGGGACCTACACGAAAAAGGTCACGGCATTAACATTTCCTGTGTACAAAAAGTTGTATTTTTTTCAACTCTTTAATCAGGATCTTCTTGATAATGTTAATTACCACTCTGACCGTACATATGAGACTTAGTGAGAGGTCAAATGTGGATGGATGTTATTTGTAGAATTGAGAGCAAGACCCTGTAGCATATTGCTAATAAGATCACCTCTATGATGCCTGTGGATCAAATGAAAATAAGCGTGAGGCTTTGGCATGCGTTGAAAATTTCAAATTTAATAAGCCAAAACGGCCTGCGGTTCGCCATTACTCTCCTGTAAAGTGAAAGGCATCCTTTGGAGACCACGACTGACAACGGTTTTAATTACTTTGAGTGACGGCACCAGTGAAATGCTGATTAAATGAAAAATGACTCCCACCGAAATAAATGCTTACTTTAGAGTGAGACATGTCATCACTGGAGATTAGGACACGAGATAGTGGCTGTCTACATCATGTCATTTCAAGGAATGCTGAGCTACTTCAGCTAAACAGAGGTTGTTTTAAGTTCTTGTAGGGATCTACTGGTTAGATGCAAGTGGGCCTCCAGGGAAATCTTTAACGCAATTTCTCACAAAAAATCTGCTAAATGTGACCCAAAGCACTAGATCACAAATGTTTGTGCTGTTTTTGCTTTTCCAAATCCAGAGATCTCACTATGCTTTGCAAAAATACCACATAACATATCACTTTGTCTGAGAAATCCCACAACACTTGGAAAGAGGCATTTTATTTTCATAAATCGATCACAGATTTCCTGAGGTGGATAATTGAGGTCCAAAAAGGAAAAAAGTTTTTGTTTCAACCAAACAGTTGAGTACTCTGTGACTGTGACTATTTATACTCAACTAGTTGGTTGAAATAAAATCTTGGTTTGGATTTTTACTTTCTGGACCTGAACTATCAATTTCTGCAGATTTCAAAGGTTACAGCCGTATATTCCCAGTATTAGTGCCCACATTTTTAGTTGTCCCCTAACCTCTTGCTGGAGTCGGCTCAGTGCACATGTCCTTGTTCTGCTTTGACTCATGACCCTGCCACCCTCAGCATTGCAGTCCACTAACAGATCTTTGCCTTCCTACAGTATATACCAATTAAAGCACGACTACAATACTGCTAAATCCTCAGCTGCTTCCCGGTGTCCTTTGCGGGATCTAAGACTCTGTTTCTGACCTAACAGGGTGAATCATCTGAAGTCATGAAATCACCTTCATGGCTGTTTTTTTTTTGTACATTAGGCCGTTTGAAGGTGAGGATCAAAACTTGTCATAAAATCAGGCTGCTCAACTCTTTAATAGATGAGTTATTCTCAGTTATCTGTTTTGTCTCATTTTTTCCTCCAAATTTATGCCCTGGGACAAAGAGAACTGCCTGTGTTTGATTTCCCAAGATGGGAGAATCTCAAAACGAAATGTGCTATGGACCCATCTAATTGGACGCTCGATCGGTGACCGCCTGCTTCAGATTGCTAATGTGCCATTAAGATCTCACGGGAGGAACTCGGCAAGGCTCACACAAAGATGATTTCAAGTGTATGGGCGTGTTTTTTTTTTTGTAACAATTCACACATCTGTCATGTCCGAAATCCTTTGGACCAGATCACGTTTTAGTGAGAAAGACCATGTGTGATTTCTATCGCGTTTCACAGCCTGCTTTTTTGTTAAAACTGAATTTGCTCAATCGATTTGTGCATAATTTAAACCTTGATATCTGTTCCATATCTTTGACAAGCAGTCCTATTGTAATTAGAGGCTGCACAGTTTATTATGATTACAGATTGTAGGGGCACGGGGGGGGGGGCATTCTCTGAATCGTTCCAATGATATGCTTAGAGGGGAGATATACTCACAGATCTCCTCATTTAAATCCAGTGTTGTCATTTATGGGCGCTCAAGACGATTTATTCAGCTGACAATGGCGAGAATTTAAAATGCATATCGCAACCGCTAATGAGGTGAGGGTACAGAGACCCTCTGCACAATCACGCCGAACATCAGACCGTTTGCTCTATTCTGATGCATAGATTAGAGAGTACAAAAAAATCTCGATCATCATTATTTTTGATGATTTTCCCTTCTTCTGTCTGAATTCCATTCCTTTGATTATTCTCCACGTTCCCTGCTCTGCACTGACTTTCAGAAACAGAAGTTTAGGAGAAGATGTAACCTAGAGAAACTGTTTTCGTCCCTCTCTCTGGAATTTCACCTCTTTTTCCTAGTTTGAGAAAGAGGAAGTCTGCATAATGGCCACATCGGTTCCCTGATGAGGACTTGGAGACTGTTCTCTCGGAGAAGCCTTCTGCAGGAAGTGATTAGTGGCATGCACACTTTGGCGGCTGATCTAGCCTGATCAATAAGAGCTAATTACACTGGCAATTGATTGAAAAGGTTTGATAATTTAGGGCTGAACTGCAGGCAGACAAAGAAGCCCTGCAGTAGTACAGATCTGAAACACACTCCTAACATCTCACTTAGTTAACATACCCTTTCAGTTATTTTTACATAGTTGCTGGGGCAACATGGTTTTTGCTCCCACTCTTTCACGATCTTCTCCCTCCCTTATTTCTCTCATTGCCTTTTTACCTACTTTTCATTTTCATGTTTCATTCTCTTTGTTTTCAGTCACACCCTTCCCACATACTGTACACACCAGTATAACCACCCCTGGTTCTTCACTCCCATCCATTGATCCGCACCCAATCGATAGAGACCTTCTTCTACGAATATGCTATGGGTGTCACACACTCCGGTTGCAGATGATCCTCCTTCTGTGACCTGTGTGGTTTTGAGAGTCCGGAGAATGCTTTGAAACCTACTTGGGATGCTTTTGCCAGGTTGTGCTTACTTTGAGAAAAGGAGCTGGTGTATGAAAACATTAGACAGCACTGAAGCTGAACATGGGCTTTCTCCCCTCTAGCAGGCCTTTGGATGACGCTGCTCCCAAAAAACAACTAACAGACATGTACCCACCAGCCGCGTGCCTGACAGAGTTGCTGTGGTTCATAAATGCATGCTTCATAAACGTGCCCCACAGACAGATGACTCATAAATGTGTCCCTCACAGATGCAAGCCGCATAAAAACATGTGCTTCACAGACATGTGTCTCACAGACGCATGGCTCACAGATGCAAATCTCAGAAATGCCTCAGACACTTGCCTCATAAACGTGTGCCTCACCGACGTGTGCCTTACAGATGTGTGACTCATACACGTGCTTCACAACCACGTGCCTCACAAAAAAGTGGCTCTTAAACATGCACCTCACAGATGTGTGCCTCAAACACATGCTTCACAGATGCATCACAGATGCGTAACTGATAAACGTGTCTCACAGACGCGTGTGTGACAAATGCGTGCCTCATAAACATATGCCTCACAAACACATGCCTCAAGACATGTGGCTCATAAACCTGTGCATCACAAATGCGTGTCTCATAAACATATGCCTCACAGATGCGTGCCTCAAAGATGTGTGCCTCACAGACGCATGCTCATCGACCGCCACCCCCTGCCCCCTCCAGGGGTACCTGGGGCATGCACCTGGTGGCTCTTCCTAGAGGGCCCATCAGGACCGCTACTGATACTTCCATCTAGGTGTATCTATGCAAATGCCCTTTGGGTGTGTAACGTTTCATAAGTGAATACACCGCCCCCCCCCCCCCCAGGAGCAGAGCAGGAGCAGAAGAGCAGAAGCACCATGTTAGCAAAGTGACGACCGAAAAAAATACACTTTCTAAGCATACGTTCAGTGAAATGTACATTTTTTTTTACACATTTTGTCTTTACTAATGAGAGATTCAATTTTTCAACAGTTTAACTTAATAAATCACCATGGCAAATACTTAAGCTACCAGTGGTGCAGCTCACTGCTTTTATTAATAACTAAGATGTATATCAGATTCATGCATATGCGTCCCACTTCGTTGGCTCTGTTCTGTGTTACAAGCCCTGATGGAGCTGCAAATGCGAGACCAAAAAAATATATTTAGAACCTACACTCACCTAAAGGATTATTAGGAACACCATACTAATACGGTGTTTGACCCCCTTTCGCCTTCAGAACTGCC
>JAODJW010000002.1:14795361-14815771 GCA_026777045.1 Hyperopisus bebe | reverse complement strand
TATCAGTACATTACACGGTTCAGTCCCAGCTCATCCGATAATGTATCAGTACATTACACGGTTCAGTCCCAGCTCATACGATAATGTTTCAGTACATTATACGGTTCAGTCCCAGCTCATACGATAATGTGTCAGTACGTGACACGGTTTAGTCCCAGCTCATCTGATAATGCATCAGTATGCTGCATGGTTCAGTCCCAACCCCTTCACTTATTTAACCACGGTATGACACAGAACACACAAGCTGAGGTATGTGCTGTACAGAACTGCCTGAGATGAGATTGGAGAAAAGGCAGCCTTATCTCCTGCGTGAAGATACAAGACGTTGATACAAAGAAGAGAGGAATTGGGAAGATTAGTCTACGGCAAGGTCAGGGATGTAGAGACACGCGCCTGCTGGGGGGGGGCAGATGCTGCTCTGAATTCCCCAAAGCTTGTTTATGTTTCTTTTTCACTTGACCTCGCTGCCCAAAACTGACCTAATCCCCCTGTTAGATATTCATCACCTGGGTAGTGGCTGATTGAAATGGCTGTTGGAGGTGGTTCAGGGGGAGAGATCAGCTGGAAGGCCTTCCTGTCAAAGAAACACAATGGCCCCATGTCAGAGAGGGCTGTGTGTGTGTGTGTGTATTGGGGGGGGGGGGGGCTCCATTTCTGCAGCCTGCCAGCGTCACGTCCAGCAGGATCCATCACAGATCAGCTGTATGATCCGTGTGGGCTGCACTGCCTTCAGTATGTCTGCTTAAAGGAGGTGGCACCTTCCAGTGACATTCCACACCCCCCCACTCTGCTTGTAATGGATAGAGGAACTGAGGATAGAGGAACTGAGGATAGAGGAATTGAGTGCAACAGTTCAATCAAGCCCAGAGCAAGTTTGTGTTAATAGCACTGCTCACCCTCAGCATAATGATGGCTGTCACTCAAGCCCTAATCCAGCACACTTACAGACAGAGCAAACAGCCCCAGCAAGACACGCTAATGCCAGTCACCAGCCATCCTCTGTTTGAAGCGTCATTCCAGACAACACAAACGGCCTCTGGCGAAATCCCCCCCCCCCCCCGACCATCTCGGCATGTGCTACGGAGACAAGTGTGTACTTCCTTCCACATCCCACCCGCCACATGGTCTCCCACTTTAGCCATTTATGTTGCCAGATTTACGCAGACCAATTTGTGACTTTAATGCCCCCATTCTGAAACAGGGAGCACCTGAATATTAGAATTTTCACTCTACTGACTACTGGCCCACATCAGCTAGCAGCAGAATAAGGGTCTCCTCCAAACAGTTATTTTGTGGGCACTGGGCTGAGGCGCTGGGTTCCCAGTACAGCCTGCTCTCTGTCTTAATCAGCATCATCTGTCATAAAGAAAGTTCCACATTCTGACTCTGGCCATTACACTCATTTCCTGGTCTAATGTCTGTTATTAACATTCATTATTTATCATAGAAGGACTCCTGACTGCCTCACATTGCTATTCTAAGAACGATGAATCTGCCCAGGTGTTTAGTCTGTGCTTGGATTTAAAGATGTCTCTCTTTTTTTAAAAAAACACAGAGTTAGCTGTAGTTGTATGCTTATCTCTTTTATTGTGTTGACGTAGTATCAGCCTTTGTGTGCATATTACAGAGCGAGTGAGTGTGGGAGTATGTTATGCAGACTATCATGCAGTTAATAAACCTATAAATTCTCAAGGTGCAGATGAAATGGAATTTCAAGCCAACGCACACCGGAGCCAAAACATCAAAGCTGTCCCTCACCACACCAAGTTTTACTGCTGGAGCCCCACGCTGATGCTAGTGAAAATACTGCGGCGATGGGCCAGTGTTAAGCTGGACCCCAGATGCCATTCCTAGTAACATGTCAACACGGCTGTTTAGCCCGGCCAAACTCTGAAAGCAGCGGGGCGTGGACAACCTGCGATGTCTTTATGGAGGTGAATCCAATCACATATGCATGAGAAATCTGGCAAACCATGTGTTAGCTGTTCATGTTTCACCTTGTTAATCACCCAACCAATAGCTATTTATAACGATCATTAATTGAGAGCGAAAATGACACCTGGCCTGTGAGGTCCTTTGGTATTGTGCTGCATCGCAGTGCCTTTTCTTTATATAAAAACTTGGGCCCATAAGGCCTCCTGCTCAGGTTATGCTTAGAGAAATTTCTGAAGGGCAGCTTATTCCACAGAACATTAATGTCATGTAAACGGCTCATAAAACCAAGGGGCATCTGTTGGAAGATTTGCAGTCACCGTGGCGACAAGGAGAGTAGTACAGTTAAAGCAGAGCCATAGCCTGGTTCACACCAGAATGGCCAGAAGGTCCTAGATGGAGAGAGAGAACCATCTATCAGTCAGGGATCCTCAGGAGCAAATCTGCAGAACTGACAGAATCAGGCTCAAAAGCACTCCCCTGATGCACTGAGGATTCCAGATGTTTCTCTACAGCTGTAAACACAATATGGTCACTGGTATCAGGCGCATTCAATAAAACACGGGGCATTTAATGGCTTGGTTAGCTCTTTATCTGCATTCTGATGGTAGATGTTATTGTGCTAGCTAACACCATCAAGAGACCAGATGTTATATTTTTCCTGGGGATGTAGATAAATTAATCTCTTAAACAACAATCACGGACAAGTTTCCCCCGAGAACTTTGCAAAATGAAACGTCAGGCTTGTATATCATGTAATGTATGCAGGCTGCTTTCGCTGTTGAACTGTGGGTGAGGGGTATCGGTCGACATGTAGAGCTCATTCTTTGTTCTGCTTCAGCTGAAAAAACTGATTTGTGGTTGTTTGTTTTTTTACGAAGTAACATATTACACTAACTCATTACGGAATTGCCAGAGGGTAGTTCAGTATAAAGAAGGATTTTGTGTGTTTTTTTTCTCCTGACATACAGAATTAAGCTGAAAATTGCCAGTCTACAACAACAAGAAGCACTCAGCTCTGGACGACGTGGTGGCCGGCATTATGTCTCCTGGGAACCTATTCGGTGGTTCCTGGGGGGCACATTCTGAAACTCAAGCTAGAAAAAGCTACCTTTAACCTCCAAGCGATTACCGCATTGATATTATTACATTTAGATGGAAGTGCCTCACTAAGTCAAACAGAGGCAATTACAGCCACCCTCTCAATGCTGCTGGAGCTTGGGAACAGTGATCAGACTTCTGTCATCATGGGTCTGGGAGGAGAGAGTCTCTTGGTGAAATACCATGGAGTCAGGATCAAGGGCATGATAGACAGAGCGTGCTGTAAGGCTTGCCTTTAATTGTTTATTAAATCTAATTTTAAATGGTTGATATGGTGCAGCAAGCTTCAGAATGAGCGGGCGGACGGTGAGTGCACAGTGCATAACCTGAGACCAATTACAGCAGCAGAATTGTGACCATGTGCGACACTTATCTAACATCTGTTCCGGATATTTCCGGGGAGCCAGAGAAGCTCTTTTTCCTCAGATCACCCCTGAGAGCAGACGCACTGATGTCAGCTCCAAGGCTAACAGACTTCAAGTCAAAACTGGTCAGGCCCAGCACTTTCCAGCATGTTGCCCCAACGCGTTTGGGTCAGTTATGTCCGTATGACTGAATGAAGCCCAGCAACCCACAAACACAAAGAGCTGGCTGAGTTTTCCGAGTAGCAGGCGCCAGGTTCAGTACCAGAGCTGAGCACCGCAAGCACGGCGGCGGCTGGAATGCTGCTCTCGGAGTCACATCCCGCATAGCGGCTTTCTTCTTTGTCAATATTTGCACCTTTTCTTTGAGAGCATATTGGCTGGGTAGACTGGAGCTTGGCAGAGTGCACCTGTCCTCATGAGTAAGGTCAAAGGTCAAAACAAGCTCTACCAAGGCCACACTGGCAGGGATTGTGCAAACTCACTCTGGATTCAGCAGAGTTTGATCACTGCTGAGAGTGGGTCCTGTTAGCAGGACCAGGACAAATTCCGGGATGAACAGCTATTGTAGAGGATGGCAGGAACATGAGCGGCCAAGCTATAGATGCCAAGCTATTAGAATGAGCTTTGTGTGATGTAAACAGTGAGCTCCTGCGGAAAGCCGCAGGACACCGAGAAGAAGAGAGATGACGAAACAAGACAATATTGCAATATTAATAATATAAAATATGAATAAAATATTAATGTTGGAAAATTGCACTTTCCAGCACAGAAGCGTGACCCTTAGCAGAGCGGAGCATCGTCAAATGCCGATTTGGGGTACTTCTGCACGACTGCGTAAACCGTCACGTTCCCGTCAAGTACATTCCGGATTCAGAGATAACACGCGAGCTGCATCCTTATGGGCACATTAGCATATGTTGTTAAATCTCCTATACAGATACCTCTACAAGTTTGAGACTGGTCAGTTCCTATCAGGAAGGACTTTCTGCAGTCTGCTGGGTCACCGGGAAATGCTGAGCGGCCATCCTCGCTATTGTCAGGTGCTACTTTGGCTGGGCTTTAAGGAACACCAGATGTGGAAAGCAGTCACAGAGTACTCAACTGGCTGGTCGAAACAAAATCCTGGTCTGGATTTGTACTTTTTGCACCTGAAATATCCACCTCTGACTAATGCCATTGGATTCATGACTGAAGTGCACTGCTAAATTTGTATTTCAGTATTTCAGTCTAAGTGAAGGAGCTAGCTATTTTAGTAAGAGGAGTCTTGTAATTCCATCTGGGACGTGGCTTAACCCTTGAGTGCACAGACCATCCTACCACTGAACCATATGCTGGCCTCTATAAACTCATGTGCCACACAGGCATCAGCTGCTCAGCGGAGGCGAGGGTGTGAAGAAGGAGGGAAGATGTGCCTCCTCATGTCTGGGGGCGTGTCCATATGGGATGCGGCGCATGCTGGCACCTTAGAGCGCGTCTGTAGATGCATGTGCAGACGCCTCCAAATGGCTGGAAGAGCTTTCAGAGAATAACAGGTTGAGCAAAGCAGAGAGGATGGTGTGGGCCCGTCTGTTTTGCAAGTACAGCTTGATTGGCTCACTAGCACCCAGGCTGAGCCAGTGCCGGGTTACACATTGAGATCACTATGGTGTGTAATTGTGCTTTGAGAGAGTGAGACACAAGACCAAAAGAAAAACAAAGAAATGTGTCAGTCAAACAGAGACTAAAAATACATGGTGATGGAAATCCAACCTTGTTGTCATGGATGCCAGTCCTATGAGAGAGGGGCTGTGAGCTTGCTGCCCACATACTGACAGGGCTGCACAAACACGCGTCGTAACCCCTGGGGTTTCACACACGCCACCCTGGCCAGTCTGATCACGGCTCTCCGGTCTGCTCCAGGGGCGTGTAGACACAATGGGTGGAGTTGGGTGACGGTGTGCTCTGCCTTGTACATTTGGGGGGGGTCATTGAAGTAAAGAATGAGACATCAATCATGGATTCCGTTGTTGTGTGTGATAGCCCTTTCCTTTCTATGTTTTCTTAAACACAAAAAGCCGTGCTGTGATAACGGAAGCGTGCTCAGGCCTGGAACTTTAAGTGCTATGTAAGCGCAGATCAGTGGGGGGGGGGCAATCAGGCCAAGTGTGAGTACGCCCTTAGGCAAGACAGCAGGAGGAACCAGAAAGGTGAGCAGCTTTAGGTAACCTAAAGGCCTTATGAGAAGCTGGAATCCCTCCTCTGAACAAGGCATGGAGGGAGACGCACTTTAGTCTTATTCTGTTCCTGGATGAAGTACAGGTCCATTTAAGCTGAACCAGCATTTCCATTTGCGAATAGTATAAGAAATTAGTTACTAAAGAATCAAATATAGCAGAACTAAAACCACTAGCATCAATACAATCAGGCTAACCAGGACAGTGTTAACAAAAACTGCTAAAAATAAACATTTCTTTCATGGAATGGCATCATCAACCATGATTCCGAGTTATCCTCTGCGGTAAATGGCACCTCCACATCCTCCTCTTGAAATAGGAACAAGGGTCATCATGACCCTTCTTAATTTCCCCCTCCCTCCCCTTTAATCCTTAATCCGCTAAATCCTTAATGAGAAATTGACAACTCTCATGAAGGAAATCAAAAGGGTTTATCCTGTCTTGCCCAGGACAGTGTGCCATCAAGCAAATAATAATTAAACACACAATTAGCTTAGCGGCAAAGCAAAAAAAAAAAAAAAAACATTAATGCAAGGATGAATTTCAGAAAGAGTGTGGGCAAATACAGTGGGGGGGGGGTTTAATTAGGCCCTGCTGCTTTTCCTTCCATTGTCACGTTCCACTGTTTGTGTGTGTTTTCACCAGCCGCTCTATAAAGGATGGCTTAGGCCTTAGTTTGCCTTTTCCAAAAGTGCTGCTGGAAGGACTGAATCGCCCTCTGGGAAACACTGTCCTTAATTATGCATACAGGCCGCACCCCATCCTTCCCTGTCATAAACTGGGAATTCGTACGTGCCCATGTTTGTCCAGGGCATTACACTGATGGATTAGACGCACGACACCAGAAGATCGCACCGCAGTCCCCCAGGCAAAGCGGCGAAGAATGCCTTCATTATCGGTGATTCCTCGCTTTCCCCAACTGTCGGCAAGGCAGGATTATGTAGTGGTTAGGATGGGGGGGTTAAAGTTTCTCCAGTCTTAAATGTTGCCGTCCAGGAAACGTGCGAGGCAGAGTCAAAGCACTTGTCACAAGCAGCTAGACCACATCCGCTGATTAGCTTAACAGAATGGAGAGGTATGTGCCTTAGGCAAATTGTACTGGTCAGACTGGGCACACTGGGTACTGCAAATCCTTCAATAAGCACATTTAAAAAGATATTCATCACAAGGAACTACAGGCTGAATAGCTACCAAAAGCTGCATTGGATCTAAAGGAGAGAAACAGATTTTTAACATGGTAAACATAGTTGATTCTTTGAAGGGCAGCTTGGTTCCGGAAGGCCTCTGGACCAAGTATCCCCAAGGGATGCGTCTGGCGGGGCCCGTCACGGAGCCGCTGGCGGGGGCCCGTCACGGAGCCGCTGGTGCGTGCCTTGCCAATCCTCCTAGCAGAGTACCATATAGGTGATGACTCGCCCCTTATTTGATATGAACAGACCTCTCAGATGTCGCCCGACTGCCTGGGATTTGGGTATCCATTATTTATGAAGGATTAGGCCCCTGCCTTGCCTGCCGAGGGTGGGACACAGCGGGGGCCTCATTAGCGTTCTCAGGCACTATGGCGGGGCGTAGCCCACAGGGATTATACGGCGTCACCATCTGGGTGGCACCCACAGACCCACCATTGCCCTGCTTGGGCCCCCCCCCGATTAAAGGCCCTTGGAACTCCCAGGACGTGCTTCACGCCTTGCACCAAAAGCAGGGTGAGGAGAATGATCCCCAAGTTCAGATCTGCTTGTTTTTATATCCATATAAATATTAATAAAAGTACTCGATGGGACTAAATCCTACCACGGTCCCGTAATCTCCCGCGATTGAAAAAGCTGGGAGGAAGCTCCTTTGTGATTCATCATTCCGGAAAAGTCTCAGGTGGAGATGTGCCGGCTAATCCATCAAGATCCGCTTTCTTATTAAATTCTTTCGGATACACTTCCTACTCCTTTAGTGCGGGACGCTGTCCTTTCTGATGTCATAAATAAACAGATGAATAACAGAAGGGTGACGGCCCTTGACCAGCCGGGAGAACACGTATGTTTGGTTGAAACTTGTCACCCTGCCTTTCACGAATACAGGGGGCCTCCATCTACCGCACCACTGTGGACAGGGGGGTTGCCTGCCAGTGTATGAAAATGAGCGAGCAGAAACACATAACAAGACATAGCTATTTTCAGTTAACTGGATCATTTAGATCTCAAGATTAGACGTGATCGTTTTTAATTTCTGTTCTCCATAGCCTGAGGTAAGTGTCTGCCTCAGAGATAACAGCGAGCATCCCTCATTGTGAAAGACCCGTTTAAGTCCTTCAGTTAACTAGCAGCGAACTGAGCATGTCAAAAGCATCTCATAAGGAAGACGTTTAGCAAACACATTCCGTTCACGACGCCTAACGAGTAGGAGTCTTTACTTATCACTCGCGCTAACAAATGATGCTTTAATGAAATGCATCTGAAAGGTGTTTGTCACTTATTTCAATCTAACAGATTTAATGATAGCTGTGAAATATTTAAGGAGGTAGAGGAATAGTTAGACGCACTAGACTATAAAGGAATTCAAGAGTCACCTTAAGTACATGTTTATGGAAGGTGTTATTTAACAAGATTTATCAGGGCTCAATTATCCTAACTCATTACCCAGAATTCTGAGCAACTTTTCAACGAAATGAAATAATGGGAAATAGGGCTGTTGTCTTCCTTATTCATAGTATCATACAAATATACATACCTGTAAAAAGCAAAAAAGTTTTTCAAGTAGCGACATTGCAGAGGAAAAGAGCATGTTGATTTCATATCTTAGCAACCATTTTGATGCCCTTCTGCTAATGGAAGGGAATGATCCATCCTTCCTGTTTTGCTCTATATACGTTATTAGATGGCTGATGGACAGTAATAAATGACACTTAAGAATGTTTTATGCTGAGAAGCTCAAGAGGGAATGTAGTCTCTGCTAGTACACGGGGGATCCACAAAGGAAGAATAGTGCTCCATGTGGAAGGTAGATGAATGAAGTAGAAATGGGTGTGCAAGACAGAGAAGGCACAAGAGGGAGGAAGCAGAGGAAAACCTGGGCGCAAGAAGGAAGAGGTGCAAGAGAGAGTGGGTGCAAGAGAGAGGAGGCACAAGAGGGAGGAAGCACAGGAAAACCTGGGCGCAAGAAGGAAGAGGTACAAGAGAGAGGAGGCTCTTCAGAGCAAAACTCTTGCTTGCTGCAATTATTGAAAAACTTCAATGGTGGGGACTTTATCCTATTCATAGGGAGTGAGCAGGCTGGTTCCAGAATAACACAAGGACCCACTTCAGCATCAGAGAGCACGAGAGATCCTGTTAAGGTGCATGGAAGGTTTCCATGGATACCAGAAAGCATGCTGCACTGCACTGTTTACTAAAGAGGCGGCCTACTTCAGGATGTAAAGCGAGCCCATGTCTGGGTCTCTGGAAGGAAGGGATGTATATACCCAGGGAGGAAGATAATGGCTAAGTAGCAAAACCGTTGGCATCCTTCTGGAGCATTCACTCCCAGCAGAAGCAGATTGTCAGCGGCCATGGCATGACCTTGGCAGGGACAAGGTCACGAGCATGCCTGTCGTGGGGAAGGTGAGTTTGTACCAAAGCTGTGTGACCCGAATGGCAGTGCACAGAGCTAACGCTACACAGCCTTAGCTCACCCCCGAGAATCAGCCACCCTCCTCGCTGAGCGGCTCTGCATACCCAGCCTGCTGATGCCTGTGAGGTAGGAAGCTTGTGTTTGTCATGTTTGCTCCTCACCAAAGATCCTATTGCCGCTCTGTCCCAATCACTCACATAGCAGGTGGGTGTGAGTGCTGGCGAGAGACAGGAGATCATGACCCACAATGCTCCTCTCAGCTCCACCCCCCCACTCCAGAACAGGCACCACAAGCAAGACGTCTCCAGTTAATCTTTTTAAAGAGCAGTTAATTTCAATTCAATATTATAAAAAATGGTTTAGCACAAATGGCACATTATATCTGCTAGAGAATCTTACACTAAATAACAAATTCTGTTTATACACACACACACACGCCTGAGGGACATTATTTATCTTTTGAACATATTAATTTGGCCTTTAAGACTAATGCCCCTGTTTTCTTACAGTTATCCACCTAAACAAATGTTCTTTGGTAGAAAAACTTTAAATATCAGATCATTGTCAGATCATTCCCACATTTTCGTCAAGGTAATAGGTTAGTTATAATATACTTGCACTTACGCAGTTAAACCAAAAAGCATAGCTCCCAGACTGGAAGTGTTATCTGCCTCGCTTGTATGCCATTTTGGACAAAGGCTTCTGCTAAACAAATGTAAATATAAATGTCCTACAAAGCCTTTAGTTTTCAGACTCTCTCGTTCCATATTTAATGGACTCCTCTCCACTGCTTGGGCTGGCAGCTTCAACAGCAAACTTAAATGTGTCCTTGATATGACAGCCATAGCGAAGCTTAAAAGGTGGCTTTGAAACACAAAGCGCCTGAAGAAAAGGCTCCGATGAAAAGTGGCACAAAATCAGAAGAGAAGCAAAACTTTCGATTCACTGGGACCCGGCTGTTGCCATGAAAGCGCCCAAGGCTGCAAGGTGAGCTTGCTCTTCGCGAGACTCCACAAAAACATTCCACGAAAATAAACATAACCCTAAAATGCTTTTCACAGCAAGCGATCGGCTGTCGATTTTGGCAAGGAGCAGAACTCCCGGACCATGGAGCTGATTTGTAAGGCTTCTGCACCACTGCAAAATCGGCACCTGTTCTTAAATTTAAAAAGTCAAATGAAACAAAATGCACTAATATGTCCATCCATTTGTCTTGTAACTCTGTATCCAGGTCAGGGTCACAGGTCAAATCAAATCTATTCATAATAAAATCATGACTCCTTATTTTTATATCTAAATACTATTCTTCCTTGCTATCTTTTAAGAGGACCGTAAATGTATAGATGTAACTAAGGCTAAAAAAATTATAAATAATACCAGGAGTGAGATAAAACTAATAGCTAGACTGTATAAATTTTCTCGGGGCGAATTTGCATTGTGCAGCTGACACATAGATATTTAATGAAACACAAATATACCAACTGGTTACTTCCTTCCATGAAAAGTTTTAGCAAACATAGCTAAATCTCTGTTTTTTTAGATTATTTTTTTATTATTTATGCATAATCAAAAAATCTTTCATAGTGTGATTTTTTTCTGGACATTCTGATGACTGTAAATTACACATAAGTGCCGATGTCAACAGGGACTCTCCTTGTTCAGTTAGACAGACATTTTTCTTTTGATGCTGTAGATCATGAAATTTCAATATTACTCCTTTTTCTCGGAATGCTATATACGACCATGACAGCAATGATAGGCTGCCCTGGGGGACAGTGTTTCATACCAGAATTTCACAAGGTTCAGCCTTATCCGTTTGCTCGTCTCATCATGAAAGATCTCTTCCATCCATATTCCATAACCCCTTATTCAGGCAGCAAAGAGAACAAGGTAGAAAACTAAAGCCTAAAGTGTTATTTTAAAAGCGGATTCAAGTTTCCAGGAACACGGGAAACCTCACTAAAGTAGCGGCTTTTTCAATTATAAGCTGGAGCAGATCAATGAAGCACGTGTACCGAGGTGTGTGTGTGTCACGCAGGCGGTGTGAGTACTGTATGACACTGCTAAACTAGAGAAGAGAAGAGGCTGAATTGTAAAGCGCAGTCAGACACCTGTCATTACATGCATTTCGATTCATGTTCATGTGTTTTTGATTCTAACCTGGGCTGCACTGTGTCAGGGGTTAGATGGCTGCCCCAGCCGTTGTGTGAATAGCGTCACTGTTATTATTAATTTATTTTGTTCTGCAAACATGTTCTTCATAGACTTATGTTGGTTCCTGCAGCTAGTTACGAGAGGTGTTCATTTACAGAGGAAACACACCAAGACACACCCCCATTTCTGTACACATGGCATCCTTGCCGCAGTCTTGCTGCATACACTCCAGGTGAAAGCCACGAGCTGGGCGGCCACATGCTCATTCCTCTGCGTGTATCGTGCATCATTTAAACGTTTACCAAACAAGTATGGAAAAGGAGGCTTTTGGAAGACAAACAGCCCTGCTTATTGGTAGCCAGACGCCCGGCCCTCAATATTTCAGGTGTCCCTTGGCCATGTGACAAGCTTCTGACTCACTTTCCACCCGGTCCTTGTTCAGCCAGCAGAAATACATCGATCAGCTTGACTACCTTCAGCTCGCCAGCTACTTATCATTCATCCGGAAAGGTGCCCCCACATTACGTGAAGTGTTTACAACTGGAAACCCTGCGTTTGGCCACCATGTTAATGGATGGCTAGAGAGTAATAGAGACCCTGAAACAGGACTTGGAGATGACGACATCACCAGGGAGACACAATAAGCCCTTCACCTCCAGCCTGCTTTTTCCATCTGCCAGGCCATTCACGGGCACGGAAGACTCATCTGGGGAAGTAATATCCACTCTTGTGAAAAGAGCAGTTCAGGCAGACGTGGAAATGCGTAATGAGAGAAAGCTTTGAGAATGAAATCCGGGGCCACTTTCCAGCATCTCACAAATGAAACAAACAGCAGACGTGGGATCAGCACCCTGGGGAGCAGCCGGTGTTTCAGGGCACCAGGCAAGATAACAGGAATGGAAATCCTGGGGTGCCATGTATATATTAAGATTAACACAGCAGCTCTGCCCATCACGGCCCCCAGCTCTTGGCCTCCTGCCACCTCCCCCAAACACGCTCATTTGTGCATGATGGCGGTGGAGTGCAGACTTCCTGTCACGGGATTAACTCTGATAACACACATACTTAAAAATGTTATCAGGGTGTCTTCATAAATGTCAGATAATGTCACCATCATCATTTTTTTTTTAACAAAAGGCAGATTAGAGTGTGAGTCACACCCTGCAGAAAAATCTGTAAGCCTGAGACAGAGGACTGCACCTAACTGGATGCATGCTGAATGAAAGATTGCAGGGTGCGCATGTTTTCGCTGCACCCTTATCCAAGTCCTGCATGCTTTAGGGTGCACTGTCAGTCTCAGGGGGCACTAATACATGTTAAGTTTTGCTGAGATTATGATCCAGAGCATATGATCCACCATTATCGTCTGGAACGGCCCCATATAATCTGGGGGCCTTCCGCCGTTATCGTCTGGAACGGCCCCTGATAATCCGGGGGCCTTCCGCCGTTATCGTCTGGAATGGCCCCTGATAATCTGGGGGTCTTCCGCCGTTATTGTCTGGAACGGCCCATGATAATCTGGGGGTCTTCCCCCATTATTGTCTGAATGCGCCTAATGTGCAGGACTTCCATTGTTATTGTCTGATGGGCGCTGTTAACGCTACAAGACTAACAGATACTCCATGTTCATTAACAAATCAGTTCAGAACTCCTTTTAATTAATAAGGAAATTAATTAAGACATAGCAAGAGCATAGGGCTGTGTGAGTGGGACACTTCCAGGCAGGGCTGACCCTGTGTGGGGGGGGTCTCCTAGTTGCTCTCGTCTACTCCCACCAGCCAGACACACCAGATCAGATACCAAAATAACTGCGCATCTGTAGGCCATATAACTCACTTTGGGTAATACAAGTCTGCCAGACAAGTCAGCTGGTTCTCTGGGAAAATGATTGGGGTTAAAGACTTAGTACTATAACCCAAATGTTACTGGTTTAAGTCCCAAGAGAGCCTCTACTCTGCTAGGATCAGAGAAGCAGTTAGCCTGGTTAACCCCGGAAAAATATCCACCCCTGTCAAATTACTCGTAGCTGTTTCCCATTTGAAGCTCATTACATGTGACCCCTATGTTAGACTTATCAATGGTTCACACCAATTCCTTATGTAGTCCGCATTATCAGTGTATATGTGTGCTTGCCCTCGCCCTGTTCCTTGTCGGTCATTGTTCATATAGCTGTTAGTGTTAGTGCTAGTGCTGTGAGTTAGTATTAGTGTTGTACATTTGTTACCTGTTATGCTTCCTGTGTCTGTGGTTAGTCCTGGTTCCTCCTGGTTGCCCCCTCCTATCTCCTGTTTGACCTGGTTTCTCCTGTTTGACCTCCTGTTTTAACACATGGTTATCTACTGTATAATCTTCTTTCTGAGCTCCTCAGACAGCTCTCTCCTTTGCTTTCTCTGGTCCATGTTCAGAGAGCTACACACAATCATACCAAACAACACAGTAGCATGTTCTTCCCCTTTAAATTGGCTGAATGGCTGATGAAAAGCATGAAGGCACCTGTGATACTAATTAAGGTTAAACACCTAGTTTGAAGCATGACTATAATGCAGGATAAATAGATACCAGCAAATCTGCCCATACTGTTTTAGCATATCTTTGTAAAATAAACAACAAATCATGTCTTTTCAGAATTTTATTTGTTTATTTGTTCACATACTAAAGGCATGCAGGTATACAGGTATATTCTGCCTTTTCAGGAGAAATGAAGCATTGTTTCAATGAGCTGTAAGGGTGCCAAGAAATATAAATTATATATATATATATATATACACACATACATAATGTCTCTGTCAACCCATTTCGGGCAGTTTTGGTACGTTCCGTATGCTGTATTCCGAGTCGGATTCCAGAGTTTTGAAGCCGGAAATGACGACATGTGTGCTCCTGTTTCCCAGCACAGAGGATCCCAAGTTCAGAATCCAAGATGGCTGCGCCCTTTCTCAACAGAAGGGAAAATTGTAGTTTTATACTGTTGAAGCACTAATTCTCATTTGTAGCTCATTTAATCGGTTGCACACACTATACTGTCCAATTTATCTGTGGACGTGTTGCTACAGAGTTTTATGCGTAAAGCACCGCACGTAATGTGTTAACTGATATTGCTAACAATGGCAATTAACCGGGCTAGAATTAGATTTCATGATTAGTCAGATTATTTGTCGGATTTACGGTAGTTCGGGCTAATCGTAAGTGAACGAAGATAAAGACCATTTAAACTGAGGTATTTTAAATCCGATAAGTTGTCCGGCTAAGCAAAAATCTTGCTTTTTGATATAGGTCCATGGACTTGCACTTTTGTGGCAGATGGATTGCGTCTGACTCGTGTTCAAGATGTTCAATAAACATGTTAAGTGCACATATATTACCTTTTTTCTTGAGTCTATTTGCTCATGCAAAATGAAATGCGATTAATATAAAAATGAATGATTTTAATCATGATCAATCTAAATTAATCCACAGCAACCCTGCGATTAATATGGTTAAAAATTTTAATTGTTTTACAGCAGTAATATATATATATATATATTGATCAAGACAGAAAACAAGATCATGGAACACCTATACTAGCCTCATTGCATTAGCTCCCCGTCCAGTATAGGATCTAGTTCAAAGTTTTCCTGATTGTCTTTAAGGCTTTGAATGGGTCACGTCCCCCGTATGTTACAGATTTACTTGCCTACCATCGTGGGCCCAGACAGCAGAGGTTATCTGACACACTTTTACTTTCTGTATCACAAGCCTGGCATAATCGAAAAGGTGACTCTGCTGCTTCTTTGTATGCAGCTAAACTCTGGAATACCTTCCACTGAGGATTAGGTCCTCCCTTCAATCTTTATGTTTAAATCATGATTAAAAACCCATTTTAATAGATTGGCTCTCAGTGCTGATCTTATTTTATTATTTTGACTCTTGGTTGTATTGTATTTTAACTATTTATGGTGTTGTACTAATCATGTTTTGTTTGTGCTAATTTTGTATGGCACTTTGGAAAACTTTAGTTGTTTCAGAGACTCAAACCCTTGTCCCAGAGATGTGAGACACCAGTACTAACCAGTACTAACCACTGCACCACCATGCTGCCCATATTTATTATGTTATTATCAGAAAGATGTCATGTATGATACAAATGCACAACGATTCACAAAACAAATTTTAATATACATACTTTCATGTTGCAGCAAACTAGCTATGACAATAGGACCGAGCCACTAAATCACTTTCAGGAGAAATGAAGCATTGTTTCAATGAGCTGTAAGGGTGCCAACATTGTGTGCATTCTGAAACTGCAGCTCTGCAGTCAGAGCCTTCTCGGCGTGTTCGCTCACTGCTCCGTCATATTTTCATTTTAGGTGGTTCATCAGTTATGTTCAAAAACTAGACGCTGCCCAGGTTACAATGGTCTGTGTTATGATACTTCCACTTTACAATGGGTATTCCATTCTGCTTTTCATTGTCACATTATACAGTAAATTACTTGAGATATTTAACATTTTATTACAAAATAGACTTTGTGATAATGATTTTGCCAATTGTAGGCTATTGTAAATGTTCTAAGCATGTTTAAGGTAGGCTAGGCTATGGTGTTTGGTAGGTGTACTGTATTACAATGCATGTTCGCCTTACAATATTTTTGCCTTATGATAGGTTTATCAGAACGTAACCCCATCGTAACCCAGGGAGCGTCTGTATTACTGTTTAACACAGTATTATGGAGTTATGGTTGCCAGTTAAAGCTATGGAGGACTGAAAAGATTTGAAATTGATTTTCTAATTACATTTTTATTAGCCGTGATGTTCCTTTCCTAAGATAAGAAAATGTTGTATTCCAAATATTTTGTTATGTGTATGCTTTATTTAGAATAATGTTTCTGCTACACACTTGAGTATTCTGAGTACTTGAATACAAGAAAAATCTACCTGCATTTGGGGCTGTGTGGCGAGAGGAGGAGCAGTGTTGCCTTGTGCTCACTGACTGCTCTGTCCCACTTTATTTTAGGAAGAATCTACAGCCACCACACACTGCAGCTGTGTTCTTCATGATCCAAATCTCAGTGGCTGCACTCAGCTAAATCCCACCCCCAGGAGTGGCATGTTAATGGCAAACTCAGCCCTGCTACTTATCCACCTGTTCATGGTGAGGGTGGCTCCACACACCTGTGCAGTCAGCCTCGGTAACAAATATACGTTCCCTGCCCTGGGGCCGACATTGCACTGGGGTCTTACGCATGGTCTGGGGTTTAAGGTGGGTAGGGCTCCTACCTGCTGCCTCATACCCATTTTAGCAAAGTCAGGAGGTGTTTCTTTGCTGGTCACGCTGGTCATGGCAGGATGACAGTTAACCGGCGCTGTCCATAAGGCCATCCCGAGCTGCTCTGGCCGGGCACTGCCCCGTTTAGCAAAATGCTAACTTGTGAGATTGCGACCCAAGGCTGTTCCTGACCTCCTTGTGCTCGTGGAGGAGACACACTTCCATTTCCTCAACTGTAGCTGACAGGGAGCTCCCCCGCCCCCTGGCTTAGTACCTTCCTGACGTCCTTGCGTTGGATTGCATCACCGCTCCCATGCCCTCCACAAACGGCACGCGCTAACTGCTCATGGTGCCGCTCCTTCTCAGCTGAATGCGATTAGCGCGCTGCCCCCCCTCCCCCCGCGTGTCACGTCACGCAGCTTGCGCTGCATTTTCACTGCCGGGTCGCTCGCTTCCTCCTGTATGTGTTACTATCACGTTATTGATGGTATCTCACCAATATGTTTTTTTTTAGCACAGTGCCTTTCTGCTGATTTTGTCACATGTACATGGTTTTCTGACAGCTAGTTATATAAATACTGCTATGAACGTTAAATTATAACTGCCAGGACACATTCAGCACTGTCCTGTCACTGTCGAGGTGGCCTGCTGGCATCACACCTCTGGGTTAGAGGTTCGAATCCCACTTCTGTTTGTGTGTGGAGTTTGTATGTTTTGCCTGTGTTGCATATGTTTCTTCCCACAGTTATGTCATCTGTGTGTCTAAATCGCAAGTGGGATGTACTTCTGCCTTATGCTCCAGGCTACACAGCGACCCTGACTAGGATAGGCGGCTATAAGATGGATGGAAGGATGGATGGATGGATGAAGTATCATGGATGGATGGATGGATGGACTATCATGGACGGATGGACTGTAAAGTAACAGCACTGTCACTGGGCTCTGTCATGTCTCAGTACAGTAACAGAGACCAGTGATGGTGTTGTTACGTATATAAAGGTAAGGAGAGGAAGAAGGGAGAGGTTAACAAAGCAAGGCACCCTGGGAAGATGGGGGGGGGGGGGGGGTGATGATTTATATACACCCACACCCCAGGCAGGAATTCCACATCCTCATAAATGTGCAGACTATTAAATGAGGAGCAGGGGCTGGTGCTGGATTGGGTAATTAATCATGGGGATGTACAGGTGGAAGGAATGTGGGTGGGGAGGGGGGGGTGCACGATGACCTCTATTCTGTACAGGGACAAATCCCATTTCTCCCTCTGGCCCTCCACCCCCACCCCCCCAAACCACACTTGTGAAACTCCACTTCATCTCTAAATGCTGCAGGTCGACCGGTTTGCTGCTGTGTCGCTGACCCTCCCCTGTCCACAGCCCCCCCACTCACTCCGTCTGATGTAAGTCCGTGCCAAGCGAGCGTGTCTGAGAACATCGCCCAAAATGGTCGCACTCTCCTCCGTCCTGCAATCCTGCACGTCTCCCCACGGGCTGCCGTATCTCCGTGGAGACGCCACGCACGTCTGCTGCCCTGCACACTCACACGTGGGACGCCTCGCCAAAAATGGGGGCATTAAGAAAAAAATCTTCAGCTCCCCACATATCCTCCATATTCCAGCCCTGTGATCCATCCAGACTGATGCCGCAAGCAGGAGACAGTGGGAGGGCACCTGCAATGGGCCTGCAGTCATGAACCGGCTCGCCTTCTTCCACTCGAAGGTGCTGCAGAAACACCTCCTGTCTCTAACAGTCTCTGGTAGCGGGAAGGGGGGGGGGGCTGGCTGAAAAGGACCCCCCCTTGCGGCTTGGCTGGAGGTCATCATCTACGCTGACCGCAGGATGGGCCTAATGCTCAAAGGCAAGGTGAGGTGTGGTATTTACAGCCCGAGTGACCTTAGTAAACAGACAGTGATTCTCATAAATGCTGTTTAGGAGAGGAGCTTCCTCTCAGCCTTCTGTAAAAAGCCAAACCGTCACAATCCCTCTCCCATTCTACTCTCTCCATCCTCCATCAGTCAAGATAAGAAATGTGACTTTGCCCTAGGATTACAGCACCTTCAAAGCACAATCATAAAAGGACATGGGCGTGAAGCCAACCTGGACACAGCTGACGCTGGAGGGGCCCCTGATACAACCAGAGAAATGCATCAGAGCTCATAAAAGGCAGACTGTGCACCAGGAAGGGCCCCGTTTGGCAACTTATTTCCCGCAGGGTCGTCTCCTACTATAAACACACTGGGAGATAAAATTAAGGTCTCGCTCCACAAATCTGCCAGATCTCGATCCATCATCTTGCATTAAGACAGGGGATGGGCCAGAAGTGAAAACATGGCCCCCCAAGGTGGCGCTTTGTGCTTACGGCCGTGTTTAACGGCGAAGGGCGTAAATCCTTCGGTGGACGGTGTCCTTTACAGAAGACAAAGCAGCAGGGCGTTTTACAGCTCGTTAAAGGACCTGTCAGATCACGAGCCCAGAACAGACATCCGACAGACACTGGGGCAAAAAACCGTAACTTTTATTTCATCCATTGTAAAAATTCAATTTGGGCTGAGATCCAATGCATCCCTGCTTTGACCAAGGCATTAATCACATTTTTAATTTGGTTCAGGGAGACATTTTAGAGCCTCAGAGTGTCCACACCGATGGCCATAATTCATGATTAAGGCCAAGTCAAAGATGACAATAAAGCAAAGCCGCCGTCTCTGACTGCAGCAGCCAGACGTGAGACTCTGTGACGTCACACGGTGTGACAGAGGCCCCTGAGATCTCATCCGTCTGACTGCGACACCTGACTATCTTCTTTAATGATAATATTCTAATATCACAGGCATCTGCGCAATCTGCATGCCATTCTGCGTCTAAGAGGGTGGTATATTCCACACAGACGGACTGTGCCGAGGCCCAGATTTCACTCAAATCGCAACCTTTGATTCTACATGAGGAAATATTACACCACTCTCTCTGTCAATACCGGCATGATGTCATGGCAACAAAGTGTGTCACGCATTTGATTTGGCATTTAGAAAATCTCTTTCTTCTTGATGTGTTGCTCTAGTTAGAATTTAGAATTTAGTTATCAGAGGTCATTGTTGACACACCACAGCACACAACAACAAAATGTGTCCTCTGCATTTAACTCATATGTGACGTCGTGACATAGCAGGGGGCAGTTAATTCAGCGCCTGGGGAGTTACAGTACTTATTTGCTTATACACACACACACACACACACACACACACACACATTACCCCCCCTTCTTTTTCTCTTCCAGAGACTCCAAAGTTTATTTTTCATTTTCATTTCTTAAGATGCCAAGGACAAGGTTTAATTTCAGGGCGACCGAAGGCTCCCTTGCTGCGTCTCGGAGCGGTGTAGACACAGCAAAGTGCCACCGCCGGCTCCTACCAGTAAATCTCACCCTCAGTTTATATCGCGTGTATTTTTGCTTAGCAGATCACTTTGGGCAAATTATTAGCTGTATGATATATGCATCCAATCTCAAACACATTAAAAGCGTGAAGAGATTTGGGTAATTCATGCAGCTGTCGCTGGCATTTCGGCACACCGATACATCCCACACCACGTGGCTCTGACGGCTGACACAGGATCCATTTAATGCTGCCGTCTCCTGTTGTTTTCATTCATCTTAACAGGACGCTGAGATGGACATGCCTTTAATTGTCCCACTGATGACAGGTGACTCATTGTTAGGAGTGGGAACTACACTCTTGCCAATGAGGACAAAATGAGGCACATAGATTGGGGGGGGGGGGGCGGCCAAGGGGGGGGGGGCCGGGCAAG
>JAODJW010000002.1:14748385-14758780 GCA_026777045.1 Hyperopisus bebe | reverse complement strand
GGGGGGGGCAGGGTAGGGCATCTTCAACCACAGGCTCTGGCCTTGGCCCACGGCTGGGTTCATTTTCATTTCAGACCATCCCTTTAATGAGGGGAAGGATGCCATCGATTTGTACATTTGCCTTATTTCCATGCCAGCTCATTAAACGAAGCCTGGCGATTTTATGGCACCCCCCCTCCCCAATTCAACAGATTCAACTGTAAGCCTGTCAAAATTCTTGGTCTGGATGGCCTACACTATTAATGGTGGGTCGTCCCTCAGTGCCACTCATGCCAAAAACAGTAACATCATCATTGAAATGTCAAAGCAGGCTTTGTTCAAGCTGGTGAGAGCATCATCTTCCTACGAAGACTGACCCCCTGATCATCAGTGTGGAGGAGCAGCTCAGAACCAGAGGCCAGAGGGCTCTGGGACCTTATGGAGAAATGAATGAATGACATGAATTATCTGGTTAGGTTACACCATCATGGCACTAGGGGGGCAAATGTACAGATCAATGGCATCCTTCCTCTCATTAACTACATGGTCTCTACCAGCACCTCATAAGCATCTGTGGCATTCTCCTAGGACGGCTGGAGGAGGGCACGGAGTGACATAGTGTGGGAGTGATCTGGCGAGGCCAAACACAAGTGCAAAAGTGAGGGAGCACAGGAGCGTGGAAGTGCGGGAGTGAGCAGGCACAAAAGCAAGGGACAATGGGAGTGACATAGTGCGGGAGCGAGCAGGCACAAAAGCAAGGGACAACGGGAGTGACATAGTGCGGGAGCGAGCAGGCACAAAGCAAGGGACAACGGGAGTGACATAGTGCGGGAGCGAGCAGGCACAAAAGCAAGGGACAATGGGAGTGACATAGTGCGGGAGCGAGCAGGCACAAAAGCAAGGGACAATGGGAGTGACATAGTGCACAAACTAGGTGAGGTCAAGCCTAAGCGCAAAAGCGAGGGAGCACAGGAGCAGCTGCCACCTCCAGCAAGGCTACTGCTGGTTTGCCAATCTAGACTGCAGATTATTAAGCTGTAGCATCCCCCCCAGTGCACTGATGGGGTAGGGGGGTGACAGGGATGGCGTAGGGGGAGCTGGAGATGCAGCCTCAGCGCGAGGCATGGGGCAAAGGCAGGAGCTGTCTGGGAGTGCGGGGGTTGGCGTGCGACTCCGTCAGAGAGCAGCCTGTGCTCCCCACATGCCCCCACTGCAGGAGAGCCCGCACGTGCAGGGGGCGCCAGTCACTTTTCAATTAGCAAGTGATTAATTAAGCCTGTGGGGAAGATTCACTTCTAATCCAACTAGCGCGAATAATGAAGCGACTGAGGCTGCAGGGCTGAGGGAGTCAGCAGGCTCTGGGTGAGTGTGAGGGCGTGGGGTCCCTGCTCCTGCGCAGATCCAATACACGGGGCAGACTGATCATGCAGCTAGAGAGCGGCGACCTGCAGCCAGCCAGCCGCCCAAACACTCGCACAATAACAAGATAATCACTTACCAGTGTGGAAAGAAAATGTGACATTGGTAGGCCTGGGACAGCAGGCATATTGGGTCTGTTATGCCTTAGACCTTAGGCAAGAAGAGATTGTTTTGACTACTGTGTGTCCTTGCCTCATGATAGCTGCCTGAGGTTGGTTCCGCAGACCCTGAAGAGATGAACAGGGGAGTGCGGGGGAGAAACTGCCCGCAGGAAGAGATTCGAAGCTGCCCCAACTGGTGCACAAACAGTTATAGTTATGAAGTAGTCACAGTCTGTGGTCTAACATACTCTGTAAAGGTTTAAGTAGATAAAAAAAGCATACAGCTCAGTCTACAAACTGACCAATTGTCACAAGTTGAACCACCTTTTGACACGTTGGCATTAATCTACAATTAGCCAAAGATGGACGGGTGCCAGCTAATGTTTATGTTCCACTGAAGCAAAACCGAGACAGCATTTATCTGCATCATCATTCAGGTGCATGTTGTGAATATGAGTAGTCGTCACGTTCACACAGATTCTGAGATTACAGGCATCATACCGTACAGGAAGCATTTCAAACTATATGGCTACCATTCCCATCGATAAACCTCATCAAGAAAGTATATAATTATCTTAAAGCCTGACTAAGTTACAGTTCTGTAGCAAGGTTAAAAACTGTGGAGATGTGAAAAAAATGACTGAAAATAAAGTTATCTCCAATGATAAAATCAGGGATGTGGAGGGGGGGTTAAATATTTAAACCCATAAACGAGGATTCCACAAGCATTTCTCAGTCACAATGCTGAGGGAAATGCACATTACTGTGCAGAGAAAAATGTTAAATAAATAAGGCTGCAATTTACCTGTGTCAATGACAGGGAGGTACCCAAATCCATTATTTAAAAAATAATTTGCTAGAGAAGACCTGCTGTGCCGGACAGCCTTCAGCATCGTTAGAAATGAAACAAGAAAAATAATTCTGCAATTAGAGTGGGGAAAAAAGATGTGTAACCGAGGGCAACACTGCAGTGCACAGCCAGGCGAGGGGAGATTAATACCACAGAGACGTTCAGACTGTGAGACGTGGGAGCTCTAAGTGGGATCTCTGCCCTGCAGTGGGGCAAAAGCCAGGGCCTTGTGGGGAGGGCCAGCCGGCCAGTCCGTCACTGCGTCACATGCCAGCGGCCTGGCTCTGACAGGCCTTTTTAATTGGAAAGAGGCCTTTGTTATGGCGCCTCCCAAGGGCCACAGAGAGGAGCAAGGGCCATCAAAAGCAGGGGAGGTTTGCACCGGGGGCTCCAGCAGAGCCTGCACTCCACTCAATTTAATAACAAGGTGAAAAACGTACAGCAGCTCCTAGCTTGTGGACGGGGAACCAACCCTATGAGAGGAAAGGCACAGCGGAAAGGTCATCACAACGCAGAGCAGGAAGACCACCAGCACACAGGAAAAGCCGTCACAATGCAAAGCGGGAAGACCACCCACACACACGAAAAGCTGTCACAATGCAAGGCAGGAATACCACCCACATAGAGGAAATGGAGTCACAATACAAAGCGGGAAGACCACTCACACACAGAAAAGGCTTTACAAAGCAAAGCGGGAAGGCCACTCACATAGAGGAAAGGGAGTCACAAAACAAAGCGGGAAGACCACTCACACACAGAAAAGGCTTCACAAAGCAAAGCGGGAAGACCACCCACACACAGAGAAGGCTTCACAAAGCAAAGCGGGAAGACCACCCACACACAGAAAAGGCTTCACAAAACAAAGCGGGAAGACCACCCACATAGAGGAAAGGGAGTCACAATACAAAGCAGGAATACCACCCACATAGAGGAAAGGGAGTCACAATACAAAGCGGGAAGACCACTCACACACAAAAAAGGCTTCACAAAGCAAAGTGGGAAGACCACCCACACACAGAAAAGGCTTCACAAAGCAAAGCGGGAAGACCACCCACACACAGGAAAGGCTTCACAAAGCAAAGCGGGAAGACCACCTGCACACAGAAAAGGCCGTCACAATACAAAGTGGGAAGACCACTCACATACAGAAAAGGCTTCACAAAGCAATGTGGAAAGACCACCCACACACAGAAAAGGCTTCACAAAGCAACGCGGAAAGACCACCCACACACAGGAAAGGCTTCACAAAGCAAAGCGGGAAGACCACCTGCACACAGAAAAGGCCGTCACAATACAAAGTGGGAAGACCACTCACATACAGAAAAGGCTTCACAAAGCAATGTGGAAAGACCACCCACACACAGAAAAGGCTTCACAAAGCAACGCGGAAAGACCACCCACACACAGAAAAGGCTTCACAAAGCGAAGTGGGAAGACTACCCGCACACAGGAAAGGCTTCACAGAGCAAAGCGGAAGACCACACATGCATAGGGAAGGCCATCACAACACAAAGCGGGAAGACCACCCTACATACACTGTTACCATCAGCACCTTGTCTGATGTGATTTCTTCTGTTACACCCCGGAGGAAATACCAGAAGCCACTGCATAATGATAGAAGTCTTCAGAACTTGAATAAGTCCTGTGTCAGATTTTAAGATGTTTAAAAAACCATAACTTGCAGGCAAACCATGAAGCTCATCTTTGTTGACAGAAGCCGTATGAAACGTAAATGACGACTGATGGGTCATCATATCCATGGAGTTCCAAGCAAGCCATGTGTCAGTGAAACATTGGCCATTACTCACACAGGCATTACCAAATTGAACTACTGTTCCGTAGTTATTCACACGTTTTTTGAGGAACATGAACTGGTATAAATGAGGCAGAAGTGGATCCTAAACAGCAGAAACTTGAAAGAGAACTACAATAGCCCAATATTTTGCAGAATCTGTATTACTTACTTAGACTCTGACGAAAAAATATAGACCTAGTACCGCTATTAATGTAGTAATAAACAGTGAAGCAGCAGGAGGAGAAATGCAGAGTAATATAGTACCTCTATTAATGGAGTAAAACAGTAGAGCAGCAGGGGGAGAAACGCAGAGTAATATACTGTGGTACCTCTATTAATATAGTAAAACAGGAGAGCAACAGAGGTAGAAACGCAGAGTAATATAGTACCTCTATTAATGTAGTAAAACAGTAGAGCAGCAGGGGGAGAAACGCAGAGTAATATAGTACCTCTATTAATGTAGTAAAACAGGAGAGCAACAGAGGTAGAAACGCAGAGTACTGTAATATAGTACCTCTATTAATGTAGTAAAACAGGAGAGCAACAGAGGTAGAAACACAGAGTAATATAGTACCTCTATTAATGTAGTAAAACAGTAGAGCAGCAGGGGGAGAAACGCAGAGTAATATAGTACCTCTATTAATGTAGTAAAACAGGAGAGCAACAGAGGTAGAAACGCAGAGTACTATAATATAGTACCTCTATTAATGGAGTAAAACAGGAGAGCAACAGAGGTAGAAACGCAGAGTAATATAGTAACTCTATTAATGGAGTAAAACAGTGAAGCAGCAGGAGGAGAAATGCAGAGTAATATAGTACCTCTATTAATGTAGTAAAACAGGAGAGCAACAGAGGTAGAAACGCAGAGTAATATAGTACCTCTATTAATGGAGTAAAACAGTAGAGCAGCAGGGGGAGAAACGCAGAGTAATATAGTACCTCTATTAATGTAGTAAAACAGTACAGCAAAAGAGGTAGAAACGCAGAGTAATATAGCACATCTATTAATGGAGTAAAACAGTAGAGCAGCAGGGGGAGAAACGCAGAGTAATATAGTACCTCTATTAATGGAGTAAAACAGTAAAGCAGCAGGAGGAGAAACGCAGAGTAATACAGTACCTCTGCTAATAGAGTAATAAACAGTGAAGCAGCAGGAGGAGACACTCCCACCTCCTGTTTGCCCACCTAGCAGCTGTTCTCCAGTCTAAGGGGCATTTCTGTCCTCGGAGCAGTTTAAGTTACCAGTCTATTAAGTCTATCCCTGTGTTACCAGATGCCAGGAGTAATTCCTTCTTGCAGTGATTAGCTTTGCCATGCTAGCAGATCTAGAAAGGCTGGAGTGTGGGACATGGCTTTGTTGGGGGACGGGTGGAAATGCTAACGTTTTGATTCACAGAGCTGGTCTGAGACCCAGACTGCTATTTTCCTACCTGCGATCTGGGTCAGAGTAACAAGTTTTGTGTGCTTCAAACTTCAAAGGCAGGGGCTCCCGGGGGCTTGAAGCGGCAAGAGCAGCCATTCGTCTGCAATTAACTATGGTTCTGGGCACAGCATGGAGAGCACCCTGATGTCGCTGGTGAGATCGCAGATTCTCCTGAATATTTTAGCACTACTCCACTGCCTTGTTGCAGCAGGTCAATAGCAACACGGCAAGGTTAAAACACCCATTAAAGAGATGCAGGGGCATGGGGGAGCCACACAGGTCAACCTGTTCTCCTCCTTCTCATTCTGTCTGCCTTCCTTCCTAGCAATTTATCACGGAGAAGCCCAGTACTGTAAAGAGGTACTCAATGTTATATTTACATACAGGCCCCACAGACATAACAGTATCTGTTTGTTTCTTCATATTTCTTACAAAGGCATAATTCAGCAGACTGTTGTAGTGCAGTAATGGGACTTGCTGGTAGCTGTGTTGCCTGTGCTGCCTGTGCTGCGTGATGCTGGACATCATCCCCTTCTACACAGTGTCACAGGACCCTGCGCTACACGCAGTGCAGCACCTGCCCAGTCTCCGCTTCAGGCACAGACCTCATCTCTTTCTCCAGCTCCACTTCCGTTTAGTCTTCAGTTGCCGAAGTGGCTCTGTGCAGGGCCAGCCTGGGACAAAATAATTTCAGTGGGGTCCCCACATGATGATCACTGTCTGTCCTGGGCATCCCCTTCCCCCCAACCCCGGACAACTTTCCCACATGTCCCCCCTCAGACGCCGGGCCTGGATGTGAGATACACTGAGCCACGCTAATGGTTAGATTACACTGAATTATTAATTTGTGTATTCACTGCATACAACAAATCACAGGCGTTAACACACACACACAGACTAAGCCAAAAGTGAGACGGACATGATCGGATGGAGAGGATCTGCACAGACTCAGATAGGGGAAGATTCTGGAATTGTATGTGAAAATAGAAGGAATCCCATCCCTCCAAGCACCCTCTGAGTCCAAACATCATCAAAGACTCCCTTTGATCAACTCTTCAAAGGCTCCACTGTCATCAAAGTCTATCAGGATGAAAATTGACAGGAGCAGCCCTCAGCTTATGGGAAAACTGAACCGGATTAATAGAAATGTGTTGCTAGGGTTGCTAATTGCTAATTAACAAATACTCCCGGAGAACAGGTATAAAGGCAGACTGGGTAGAACTACATACCTTGGAAAGAAAAGGGGCTACGATGTTGAGCCATAATCTAAACATTATGCAGAAGGATCATGGGCAGCTACAAAGATACATGGAGCTGACAAGTTAGACGTCAGTTATGGAGGGCCTTCAAAGAAACTGTAAAGTAAGCTGAAGCTTCTCCTTGAAATGACCAACTGACTAGTGGTTGAGTGTCCAGGTGTTTTCAAAGTCCTCAAGCACCTGAAGAGCTTTGGGACGGACAGCCAAGGAGCTCAGCCCAGCTTCACGGAACATTCCACTGTCCAGACCATGCTTGACATCTTGTGTAAATGTCATCGGATAACTTCTCCCAGGAGCTCTGCTGTGGTGGAGTCAAACTGGGCATGTTCTTCCTGGGAGAGCTAAAGGTTGTCAATGGTCTGTCCTGCAGCTGCCACATTAGGGCCCCCCTGAGAACTTGCTGGGGGTGCAGTGGCTCTCCTGCACCAAGCTAGGGGGACTCAACCAGTCCAAGGTGGGAAGTGGACCTGAGGGGTGCGTAATGGGGAGACTTCACTGCCTCAACGCTATTGGGCCAAATGTGGGAGCGTCCATGAATGGCAGAGTCTTTCAGGTAATAAGTAAATACCACCATGGAAAGAAGGAGGGAGTACAAAGGGAGAGGAGCAAGGCCTTTTCCTGTCCTACCTCATGTGCACATCTCAGCTGCTCAAAGGAGCTTCAAACTATTTGTACACAGCATCTTGAAAAAGTATAATGGGGAGGGGGAAAAAAAACAATAGAAAGATTTAAGGTATTACATGAGGAGGGATGGGCTATAAGTAGCCAGGGTGGGGGGATGTGTATGGAGAACAGCTGTATCAATGTGCACCAGCCCCCAGCACCCTGGTTCTGCTAAAGGAGACAAATTTACATATAATGTGTCCCCGACACTTAGCTCCTGCTCTTTAAGCACTAAAATATGAGGCCGGTGTCACCCATGGCGGCAGCTGCGGCGACTCAGGATAGAGAGGGAGCGGGGGGGGTGTAGTTAGTTGGGGGCGGGATCCTGACATGTGCATTTGAATGAATCTCTCCTGGGGAGACTTCTTTGTAGAAATAAATGATCTCGCAAATGCATAATGGAGGTTCTGGTGTCCGGGCAGAAGGTTTCTCCTTTTTATGCCCCTTTCTTTTTTCTTTTTTGACTCTTTGTACTTAGCGCAGTATTAAATGGTCCCGGGATGCCCTGTGGCGATGCACATATCCATTTGTTTAAGCATCGATATTTCATGGCATGGTGAGGCACTGGAAAAGGTTCTAGAAAAGGGCCAGAATCACGCAACAAGATTGAGGGAATGAATTACAGGGGAGGGAAAGACTTTGGTGCAGCCAGCCGCGGGGTCCTATCTGTGCAGGGCAACGGGCCCAGGAAGGACAGCAGCCCCATGCATATGAACCACATTCCTCAGTCAACTCACGTGGAGCTGGGGGGACGCACTCTGTGGGTGTACATACAATCGCAAACAGCCATCACTCAGATAAAATAATTACGGTCATGCCTGTGCTCGGATGAGCACCTGAGTCCACAGACTGCTGGTTCCAGATGCAGCTAGAGACCCAAGAATATGGACCGTTCCTGCGTGAAAACGGCCACGGCATGGTCCACAACAGCACAGGTATGACAAAAGACCAACTGAACACGCTCAACCTTGAAGAGAGAACGCGGCTCTCTGTTTTCAACATGGCCATTATTTTATCTAGCAGAAACATTTCTGTCCGATAGTGCGCCTCAATGGCCCCTGACTCCACACTGTCCACGGGGGCCCGTTAAAGGTGCCCTGCTCTTCACACACACAGACACACACAGACACAGACACACACACACACACACGCACAAGGGCCGTGCACTGGAGACAGAGAGCAGTGTGAATGCCTGTCGTATCATACACGCACCTACCCCCACCCACGCTGGCATCGCTCCCTGCTGGTGAGGGCCAGTAACTGCCCCCGCTTGTGGCAGCCTCCCCCTCACAGCTTGCCATGCGCATCTGGTTGTTTATAAAGCCCAATAAGCCCCCCCCCCCCCCTATTGGGGATTCATTGTGGAGCTAGTTCCCTCGAATCCAATTCTGCTCTATTTATGACAGCTCCTATCTGGTGGTGAGATGATAAGTGTGAGACACAGCACACTTAGGCTGACGCCTGGTGATAAGAGTGCTCTCCGCACAAGTGCCTCCTTCAACACGCACATGTACCAATTCTCTCATTCCGTGACCCCAGAGCATTTACATGTCTTTAACCCAGCTGTTTTATCCACTTTTTTAAATGTTTGTATCCACTTGAATGTTACACTGTTGTAAACATTTCTCCCCAGTCTTAGTTTGGGCCAGACGGCACTTTGTAACTTTCATGTCTCATATAAGCCATTTATATAGCAAAGTCTGACAAGCAGTACTGGGGCGTTACAAACTCCCTGACAGAAACTGACAGTCATCCGTGCTCTTCAAACTCCCAATAGAAAATATCCAACAGGCAAGGTCCAATCTTTCTGCGATTCGGTGGGGGCATGTAAAGCTGAGATTCTAAGGTATGATACGGGGTACGAGGAAATTGGCTGCGCCGGCTTCCTCCATTTGACAGGAACGGTAAGGCAGGGATCGGGGGCAGATTATGAACTTGCTCGCCAGGCCTGCTGGTTAGATGGAAAAGGAGCTACAGGCAAATGAATGAAGGAAAAAATGGAACTGAACAGAAATATAATATAAAACCTTTCACAGGAAAGCCAGACATGGTGAAGCCCATTCAGAAGTCCTACTGGGTTTGAGCTGGTCCTGGTTCCTACTGGACTACAGCACGGGTGGCTTTACAACAGGCAGGTGAAGATGCATGATAATGATGATTGTGATGATGATGAATAAGAATAGTAATAAGAAGAATCATCATCATCATCATCATCATTTAATGCTTTCAGGAAACTGCCTCAAAATTTAGTCACTTAAAGTTTTTGGGGGTGGGGGTGTTAACAGCCATATTGGAAAGTGTCACATGGTTCCTTTGGGCCTAGCTGCTCCCTCCCCAGTGACTGAACGCCTGAGCCAATCCTGTTTCCTGGTAAGAGTGTGGGCGTGACTGCAGACTGGCTGAAGCGTCCCATCACAGCAGAGCCTGTTCACACTCGTACCGCGAGCCGTGCTCACTCATTCACACCTCCACCACACGCGTGTGCAAGAGCAATCCAAAACACAGGCCGGCTATGGGCACAACCAGCACAACTGAAAAGTGCGGGTCAGCCAGTTCATTTCTGCGCCTTCCACACTGCCACCATACCCCCCTGGAACTCGAGCACCTCTCTGCTCATACCTCACGACAGCAGATAGGAAAACAGTCAGCGCTGCCTCACCGCATGCTGGGCCAAGTGAGATGGGGGGGCTATGAGCCAAATACAACCACACCTCCAGACAACATATTGTTCCAAAAAGAAAAAAACCCTCCATATTCCATATCCCTGTGCGTCGAAATTTACTACGTGCTTCCCTCCCTGCCAACCTCAATGTCCACCCCCCCCCGAAACCTCACCTCCACTCAATATTGCCCCAGCTGCTCACCTACACCCTTTAAATCTCTTTCCTCCTTTCCTGTCACCCCCC
>JAODJW010000002.1:14737113-14748285 GCA_026777045.1 Hyperopisus bebe | reverse complement strand
CTCCCCCACCCCCTTTAAAACTCTTCCCTCCTTCCCTGCCCCCCCCCCCCCCCCCCCCACAATCACCTTTGGTGTTCCTCTACTGATAGGAAGATTCATGGAAAATGAGAGATCCTGACCTTGAGTGAAGCCATCCTTTTTGGATGGGCTTCCCGATCACTGGTGCAGTTATACAGTGGCATACAGTGAGCTGAAATGCTGCATGGGTAAAACATTCAGGTAGACGCAGCAGGCATTGCATATCTTCCCTGGTCACATATCAGAAGCTCACGAAGTCGCATTTCATCCTGCTCTCAGTATACACACATTTATTCATGGCAGGTACCCAAATCGATACTGCCATTCTGCTTCTGAGTGACAAAGAGTTTGCATTCTGCTGCGGTTCGAAGTGTCCTTAAACGTGGAGGGTCTCACAGATGATGCCCGTCAAAGAGCGTCGCGGTGCTGAGGGGACAAGGCCCGGGAATACTAAGCTGCTACAGCACCATCTATCAGGGGCAGATAATCACTGGCACGTCTAATGACAGAAATCAACATAATCAGGCAACATCTACAGACAGCGCAGGCGTTGCTTTACAGATCGAATATGGGAATGCAAATCAACATGATATCCAATTAAAACCAGGAAAGATTTAAGATTTATTAGCCCCCAAGATGCTATCAATGTTCCATGTCCAGCGTATGGAGAGAACATTACATCATGCACATGGAGACAAAATGTAAAACCCGCAAAAATTACATAGTGACACTAAACTCAGAGCTAGCAGAAGCAGCCTCCCTGACTTGGCCCTACAAGTCTTACGGAGCAAATCTCCAGGGAAAGACCCGGTGTCAGTGACCTAGAATTGCAGGAGACACGAGATCTTCTAGCACGACCAACGTCCCATTTCATTTCACACAATACCCGCTGCGGCCTTATGCAAAAGGCTGGAGTTTAACTGGGGCTGAACTGTCTGTGTGAACTGTGATTTAGGCCTAAATATTTTTTTGCAATTTCCCCCGTAACACCCCTTTTATTGCTTACATACTGCACTAAATAAAAAGAGCAACCTCCACCCCCAACTCCTCAACCTGAAGCCAGAAAACCACCTTAAATATCCTAAGCCCCTTCTTAAGACAGCTTCAACGCCTAATGAAATATTACAGCTTCCCACGAGCAGTTAGGGGAAAAGGATGAAAAGCTGCAAGAGAATTTAAATGAATTCACAACGGGATGGTTTAATCTACTGTACCTTTCCTATCCAGCTGCAACTGTATATTTAGTATCACAAATTAGATTCGGAAACGATGACAAAAATACCTTAACTGGGCAAATTATTACCCGAGCATAATTCAGCGTGCTTATTACGAAATGACCAATTATTGAGATATTGCTGAAGGAACAGAAGAACGACTGTGGCTATTGTGGGCCGACATTTGCATTTCCAAAGAAAACGAAAGGAGATTATTACCATCTTTTTTAAATTGGACACAGACAAAAAAAGATTAAAAGTAAAAAATGGCTTTGTCTGGTGAAACATTCAACGGGAACCACAAGGTTGTCAAGGACAGCTTTAATAATAAAGGAAAATCCTGGCAGAAACAGGGGATATTGGAAAACGGGGGCGTGACACAGAAATGCTTTTTGAGTGGTCCGGAGAGCGGGGTGCAGACGACATCCTTGACTGCACAGCTCCCTTGGGTGGGGGTGTAAATACTGTGAGGGTCCTGGGGGGGTGGGTGAGTGCATCTCCCGCATCCACCCTGCTTTCCTAGAAAGTTAAAAAGCAGTCTCCTTACGATCCTCTCCTCTGCCTTTTGTTACACCTGTAGTTCTATTTATTACACACGCGCATTTTTCATGCATATAAATACACACACGCACATTTTTGCATGCATATAAATACACACACAAAGACAGATCGCTTTAAAAGCTTAGCCTTCACTTTATCACCATGCAAACAGATTGCATATAAAACAGAAAACAGAGCCGGGCTTACACCTTACGTCGGCTGTGTCTCTGTCGTGCTGCAACATTAAACCGGCGCATTTACAGCCCATAATAAGTGTGTCCTCCATAAACAGTTTGGAGGCTAATGTGTTGGAGGTTTCTGCTATCGACAGCACTTAGTCTGCGAGCCTCTCTCACTCCTGCCCTCCGTGTCGCCTTCACCACAGAGCAGAAGGAGTATCAAAGTACAAGCTGTTCCTCCCCCCCATTCTATCTGCCTCCAAGGGCAGACAGCCCTCTCCATCATGTTCCATGACACCCAACGTGCTGTGGTGCTGCGTTATCGTGCCACATCACTAACCCCTTCCTCCTTCCACAAATCTGTTGAGAATCCACCCTAACCCCGTACACCCATCTAGGGGTGGACCACTCAGGTGGTATATTAGAGACCCCACACCTTCAGAAGGTCTCAAGGGATCTCCACATGATCACATCATCTACACCCCAAAAATCCTCACACAAGCTCCACACCCAAATATTAATGCACCCAGAAACAAACACGTAATGTTTCTATTCCACTGAGAAAGGGGGGGAAAAGCATTTACATCATCCTCAGTACAACTGAGAACATCTCACTCAAAGAACAAGACAATCAGTCTTCTGTTTTGGAGTGCTGATGTGTATTTTCTGACTAAATAAGCTCCATCCTGAAAATGCAAGGTATTAAGAAAGCAATGAGACGGGGATTAAACGCCTAAATTAATGTTAACGCAGCATGTATAAGACTTTCAGAGACTTTCACTGGAGGTGTACTGGGACAGGAACAATCTGCCTGCTGCATTTAGGCACTGAAGGTATCGTTTGATTTCTTATGAGAGCCGCCACGTCGGGCGTCTTTCAAGCAAAACAGGTTTGCGTTGAAGACAGAAACGCATCATCGTACCCGAGCATTAAAACAAAAGGCGCTATGAATAATGCAGTACCTCATTAATGTCAAAATTATGCCAAATGGCTTGAGCGCCTCTTCTGAAAACTAATATTTGTTCCTCTTTGTGTCATCAGGCAGCGCACGTCTACGTTGAGCACAATCCGCGATCGTGTGAATTCTGAAGTTCCTCCTTTTGCATCTCAAGTCACCTGTAGTCACTGATGTCAAGCATTCGAAAACACCCTGACACAAACTACAGGTTAACCCAACCAGACATGCATCATGCTTAAGTACTCGGAACACGTAAAATAGATATACTACGTGCAGAAGCTACTACAATTCCGCATCAAGCAATTCAACAACATATAAGGAAGGTTATAAAGAAAGGCTTTACGAGATTCCTCTGTTTCGTCAATACATGCAATACTGGTCAGAGTCGGGCGAGCCGCAAGAGAACATCACCGCCGAGACAAAGTGAAACCGATGTTGGCGGCCGCCTATGTCGCTAGTAGAATTGACCGGCCCTGAATACTGTACATTTACATTCACATTTTGGGACATCATGGACTTTTGGATCGCACCTTTCCTCACCTCCACAGCGGTCTGCATTATCATCGCTCAAATTTAGTTTTGAAGACCCCTCCCCTTAAATTTCATGCAGTTTTTAAAACATCATTACTAAAATTTTGTTTATGTTATTACTACTACTATGATTATAGCAGTACTGGAGGTGATTCACGTTCCCAATATCAGCAGAAAGTCAATAAAATTTCGCTTTTAACACAAATGAAGTTTTAAAGGACCAATTGGTTTTTATGATCTGATAAAGTTATTATTGATCTGACAACTGCCATCAAGTTATGTCGACATAGGTCTCAATTTTTTTTATTACACTTTTATTCATTTAGTCAAATGTGTTCAATTTTCGCGATGATATAGAATCGCATGTCTCGAAGTGTTTGGAATGGTGGGCAGCCTGAGTTTTGCTGTCAAAGCTTCGCCCACACAATTATCTGTGAACGAAAAACTGTTTCCACGGCATTTTGCCTCAAAGCGGTTATGACGTTTACTGGCCATCCGTTCAAGATCGGGGACACTTGTAAAGGTTACTCTGAAATAATCAGTACTTGATTTTGCAAATGTTCATATTTAAAACAAGCAATATATCAATACAAGTGTATTTATATTTCCAAAATGGCACAAATTAGGGGGCCCTGTATTCGATCACTGCTGCATTTTTTCCTAAGAACGAAATTGGCTAGTGTAATTTAAATTTAGTTTGCTGGTATGAAACAGCAGACAAGTACATAATCATCAAACCTATATTCACAGTAAAATTGAAACTTTGTCCCATTTACTTATGACATCTGCCAGACTTAATATTCAGTGTTTCAATATAGCTTAAGTGCGTTTTCACGATGAAGATATACTGTATTGCGTATCACCCCTTAGTAATGATTAAAAAAAACGTAGTGTGTAAATTATCATTCATTATTTTTTTAGTATAGGCTAGGCTTACTGTACTTGGCCTTTTTCCTGAACTGCAGATACTGGAATCTACAACTGGCTTTTGACCAATACATAGGCTGGGCGAGTTACCGTGAAAAGGACGATATTAAGCCCGATCATTAGCAGTCGAGGTTGCGCGGAAGCCAGCAAATCGGACACCATCTGCGCTGCGCTTCGCAGCGGGCGGCTCAGAGCAGCCTCGTATAACCACTAAGTGCTGACGCGTGTCCTAACGTCTCCTAACTTTTCCATATTCATCCGACATATTAGCCACCTGAAATAGCCGCATGACTTTTGTCACAAACTAACACGCCAATCAGTTCAACGACAAATATGTAATTCAATATAACCCGGATCAGCACATTGTACACCCTCCATTACATATAAATATATCATTACAATATGTTGAGTCCTGATATCCTTTTGCTAGGTTAAATCATACAGAGCTTAAGTCTTAAATGGTTAGTCAAATAACAGCAGTAACAGAAATTATTTATTTATCATCATAAATGGCCTCTGCCAAACATTTAAATCACTGCCTAAACACAATCATGGGCCCCCGCCCGATAATAGAAGTTACGCGGCGCCGCTGGCCCGCGAGCTCCGCGCGGCTTGCGCTGCTGGAGTCCGCGTGAATGTGGAGCCGTCTGTCTCACTCGCCGCCGCATACCGCAAATCTATCACACTCATAAAACTGAGAAATTCACTTCAAAACAAAAGAGGTCTGCTTGTTTATTATTTTTTTTTTATTTTATTTTGTCATAGTTCACATATGTGGAAGCTGTATTCCTGAACGCTTCCCCAATGTTTTTCGGTAAGAAGAGATACAATGCAGATATTTTGTGTGCGAAAAATGAGAAAGTAATGAGAAAAAGGCAACAATCTGCAAAAGAAAAACAAAACTTTACAGTATGTATGTTTAAAGGGGCAGGTCACTCGAAGCCTGAAAAAATATATGTTTAGAGGGGCTTTAGGGGTATCTATCCATCTTGGTTGTTCTGTTGGGAGATGCCTATTTTTAGAGAAACTGGTCGTAGAAATATAGGGCTTCTACCGAATATAACTGGAGTGAATGGCATTCTTTCTGTGGTGATTAAAGCGCCAGAACAATACATTTAAAAAATTCAACAGCAATGTCTCTTACCAGAAATCACGACCCAGTTACTGAAGATAAACCAAGACTTGGTAGTTAGCAGTTTAAAGTAAGAACTATTTCCTTCTACCTAACTCCACCCACCTGAGATGCTCGTGCTCCTATCTTCTATGCAGTGATACGATTGGTGTGTGGAATTCGGGTAGAAGGAAATAGTTCCTAATTAAACTGCTTAATTAATTAATTACACTAGGTAACCCCCAACAGAACGACGTAGGTGGATAGATACCACGAAAGCCCCTCTAAAACATCTTTTTTCAGTTGTAAGGTGAACTGAATACTGGACGTCACCAGTGTGTCTCCCTCCAGGCCACAAGGGGGCCGCAGAAGCGCAACTGTGTCCCGGTTTGTTATGAGCAGCTGTGCCACTCTAATACTTTTCTTTTGGGAAATATTAATAGAATCCACACACCAGTACTACCAATAAGAAAGTACTTTAATATAAAGAAGTAACCGTCTCCAGATACAACTCATAAAAACAGAGAGTGCAACAACGCACTTTACCTTTATATAAGGTGAGCACAAGTGTCTTAAAGGTGCAGTGGCCTTTTTTTATTTGCAATAACAGCATGAGCCCCTGCAAAGGTTTAGTGGTTACAGAGACCAACTGAAACCTAGCTTCCATTGCTAAAAGTGAAATGCGGATTTACACGGTGTGCCTTAAGATGACAGAATGAGAGAATGGTGAGTCATGTGCCCAAAGGTGATGGCTGACTGGCTCTTCCTAAAAGAAAGACCGTGTCAAAGCAGCCAGCCCCGTGTAGGGCAGCACTGCTGACCGCATAACTGCCAGCCAGCCCCGTGTAGGGCAGCACTGCTGACCGCATAACTGCCCGCCAGCCGCATGCAGCTAAAAGAAAGACCGTGTCAAAGCAGCCAGCCCCGTGTAGGGCGCACTGCTGACTGCATAACTGCCAGCCAGCCCCGTGTAGGACAGCACTGCTGACCGCATAACTGCCCGCCAGCCGCATGCAGCTGGCAAATTTAAACAAAGCAAAATAAGTATGTTTTGGGGCTATATGGCTGTGTGGGCCAAACATACAATAAACGGTGCAGACATCTAAAATCTACCATCTACCCACGTCCTAAGTTTCCCCCTGGAGCCCCTCCCCCCATTGTTTGCAAAATCACCAGCAAATTAATTATATATCCATGATTTTTCTTCAGGATGCTGACATTTGCTCAAGGCTGTGGGGATTTTTTTTTTTTTTTTAAAAAAAGCTCCTTTTCAGGTGCACATATGTGGGGGTAACACTAGTCACGGCTGGTGCTGTCACTAACTCAGCATTGGGAGGGTTTGTGAAGATGTGCAGGACCTGGGGCTCCAACAGACCATCCTAAAAAGGGCTTGAAAAGGTGCCGGAGGTGAAGGATGAGTCGGGAGTGTGTATAAGAGCAAATAGGCGCTGTGTGAGGGCTGCAGGCACAGGGGGGGCTCTGACGAGATGTTTACCGGAATTATGAATGAATAAAAAGGGACTCAGAGCACTCCCTTTCTGGGAGAATGTCACCCCCGAGAGAGGACAGAACAGCGTTCTCTGCCTCTGAGATCCGGAATTTGGCTGACGGCCTCATTCCTGCCAAGAGGGACCAGAGCAGAGTGTCATTTTTCTCATATTTTTGTAACACTCTATAATTCAGACAAAAAAAGATTCATGAACCAGCAGCTGGTGTGTCTGTGCAGCCGTATGGAAATGTGTTTCACGGATAACAAAGGAATCGAGTGAATGAGCTGAGCGAGTACAGCGAGGCGTCCCCTCAGCCTGAGAGGGGGGGCTGCAGTGCCGGTGCTGGGGGAGGGACCCGGTCACGTCAGTCTCAGATAGGACTGGCGGTCCAGCAGAAGAGGCCGTCAGCATCCTCTCCATCCATCCGAAATTGTCTGTCTGACACCTTGTCTCTGAGTCAGCATTCTGGAATATCACCGATTGATGGGTGGCCATGCACTCTCTCACTCATCATGTGTGCCCCTGAGTTCAAGATGTTTGAAACCAGTGGTAAAACCACTCTATTTGTATGGTACCTACAATGCAATTGATTCTCCCATTTTGACAGCAGTTGCCTCGTTGCCAGGGCACTTGAGAAAAATTTGATAATGCTGCATATTTATTAAAGTCTCAGGTTGTTTGGCTCCCGTTTAGTTCTTATATCAGTGCCATCCCATCGGCATACGTACGTGGCCCAAATGCTAATGACTTTTTTCAGCCCCTTTAATCATATCGGATTGAGGGAGGAGAATTACAAATGAATTGTCTCATTGGTAGGAAGTGATTGAAACACTATGAGGAGTGAATTGACAAAAGGCTTAAGAGGGAGTGCTGCTGTGGAGTTTAAATCGCACCTCCCACTGTGGGGGTGCAAATTCTCCCTATGTTATGCGGGTTCCTTCAGGTGCTCTGGTTTACACCAGCAGTCTTAGGATGTGCAGTTAGGCAAGATAACTGGTGTATTTCTGAATTGTTTGTACCATGCCGGTGGACTGCCATCCTGTACAGCGTGTACCCTGGCGGTGGACTGCCATCCTGTACAGCGCGTAACCTGGCGGTGGACTGCCATCCTGTGCAGCGTGTACCCTGGCGGTGGACTGCCATCCTGTACAGCGCGTAACTTGGCGGTGGACTGCCATCCTGTACAGCGCGTACCCTGGCGGTGGACTGCCATCCTGTACAGCGCGTACCCTGGCGGTGGACTGCCATCCTGTACAGCGCGTACCCTGGCAGTCATCCTATCCATCAAAAGGGTCAGAGAGATTCCATCAGGGGAGATTGGGGCATGGGGCACAGCTCTGCTCAGCCAGGTCAGAGGCTGAGATTATCAGGTATACTACCAGCAGCATTTTAAAATAACATGAACAAACTGAGGAAACAGACCAATCAAATAGCAATCATAGCTTTCATTTAAAGTAGTGCTGTTATCTGTCAAAGTAACACAGAACAAAGAGATAAAGGACAAAGGTTTTTAAAAATCATGATTGGCACAGAGGGTATTACCTCACACTGCTTGGGTTGGTGGTTTGAATCCGATCTCATCCTCTGTGATAACCATAGATCCCAGACATGCACTTGGACGGACTGTCATCTCTGAATCTCTGGTAATAAGTGATTGTGTCTGTGAATGTCCTGGACAAGGTATACCCCTTAATGTCCCGGGTAGGGTATACCCCTGAATGTCCCGGGCAGGGTATACCCCTGAATGTCCCGGGCAGGGTATACCCCTGAATGCCCCGGGCAGGGTATACCCCTGCCTCATGCCTGTCCCTAACAGGCCCCTGGTCCCCAGTTATTCTGTCCTTATAAAAAGGAGTGAAAAACTGGAAAAGTTCAAAAGGATGTCAGCTTTAACAGAGACACGATCTGCATCAGAAGAATTTCCCAAACTCCAGAGTCTGCTCACAAAGTAATGAAATCAGGCTGGCAGCTTGTTTTAAATGATCTACACAGCTCGCAAAGTGTTTCCCCACCACAGGACCTCCACTGTGGAAACCTGCCCCCCTTTATGGTGTCAGGTCTGTGCCATTTCTAAAGGTGTGTGTGACGCAGGGCCCTCATTACTGGAAAAAGCAAGCAAGCGAGCTAAGAGTACAACCTGGACTTCCCTATCATGGTGCTGTGTGGGTAATGCGTATTTTCACCCGTCTCATACATGTCAAAAAGGGGTTTGACCCTCTGCCAGGGGGAGGACAAACGATCGTTGGCATTTGTGAAAAGTCAGCCTCCACGGGTATCAGGTGCACCTCCCCCTCCACCCCCCCTGCCAACAGGTGTTCGATGCTCTTCCTTCCTAATTAGCGTCAAGTAGAAGCCTATACCCTTCAAGGCCAAATTAGCGCGCCGGCGTGCTAGGCTAGCCCAGATGGGACGCACGCCAGTCTCTGTGGCGATTGCCCCAGCGTCTGTGACAGCACGACACACCCTGACGGGTGCTGATTTCAACATTTAAAGGAAGTGTGGGGGCTGGGCCACCAGGTGGGGGGGGGGGCAGGGCAGGAGGAGGACAGCATGGGGGTAGGAAGAGGCCTCCCACCCCCCTGCAGGCATTAGCTTCTGTCAGGTCTCGTGCACCGGGGGGGGGGGGGAGGCCAATGTAAACAAATTAGATTGTCGTCTGCCAGTCGAAGGGAGGAGCCACAGATTAACTGGGTTAATCTGCCAGAGCCCCGAAGGTGGCACCATCCCTGACGCTATCCTGTCCCGCTCCCCGAGAAGCTGGCGGGAAGACACATAACAGCCCGCATGCTATAATGGCCGTGCCTTTCTGTGGGCACCCAGTCCCCAACACAGAGCCCCGGCAGGTTGGTTGCCCTCGGAGGGGACCTGCCCCCTTCCTGGTGGGTCTTGCCGCCTGAGCGCACGCTGGCTGTACACACCCGCCACCTCACACGTCTCCTGTCCTCTGGAGCGGCTCCTCCTCAGCCAACGAATTCGCTGCGAGGCGGGAGCCAGCCCACAACATATCCTTCGAAGCGGGACACTCAGGGAACCCTGAACTGTCACCTCGGTTTAATCCCCTGGATGGCTTTGATCACTCGCCTGCCATCGCTGCCAAGACCACCACATATGTGAGATCCATTTGAGCGGGTGGCGTAATCCATTTCAATTATCACTCCGCACCCCTCGACCAGCCCCCTCCCTCGCCTAGCTTTTGTTACGCAAGGTTGATCGCCACATTGAAGGCTAGCAGCAAATCAGTGTTAAAATCCCAGCTTTCCAGCCAGCCAGCCATTGCACAGTTCCGGCTGCAGAGGAGACTGATGCCTCTTAGTATTCTATCACATTTTAATTGGATGGCCCAGGATACACTTGACTTCTAAGATAAGCACGCACACACATGTGTTCTGGGGTAAACTCACACATGTTCTGGGGTAAACATACACATACTTATGTTCTGGGATAAAAATATACACACATGTTCTGGGGTAAACACATACACATACACAAGTTCTGGGGTAAACACACATGTGTTCTGGGGTAAACACACACACATACACAAGTTCTGGGGTAAACACACATGTGTTCTGGGGTAATCACACACATACATGCTCTCTCACTCTTGCTCTCCTATACATGGATGTTCAAATTCTCAGAATTCTCGCACAGGATTTGTCCCCCCTTGGAATTTCTAGAAAGTCTCACAGGACACAGCCATCTAGGAAAGGAGTGGGCAATATTATCGACAAAGGGCCAGTGTGTATGAGGATTTTGAGATAACCATATGGTGTGAGGATTATTCAGTCAGTCAGTCCTCTAATTAGTAATCAAAGTAACCCGCATACACAGCGGCCCTTTTTCTGGATTACATTGCCCACCCCTGATCTAGAAGGAGGGAACAGGAAATATTTGGGCACCCATGGAATATAATGGTTGGAGAACCCAGCAACACAAAAATAACCATTGCTGTCTAACCGAAATCCTCATGAGTCAGTTATTTCTCCTGGTCCTCCTGGGGGGTGGGGCTTGTGCCCCTCACTTTAAATGCCATTATTCTGAAATGCAGATCAGTTTAATTTAACTCTTTATTGCAACATCATGTAATGAAAATGTCTAAAATGTCTAAGAAGATTTCGGAGCATCGCCCGGGTCCCTGCTTTTCGCTGGCTGTCTGCCATAACCACCCCCCCCCCCCCCCCCCCCCCCCCCCCCCCCCCCCCCCCCC
>JAODJW010000002.1:14711460-14729082 GCA_026777045.1 Hyperopisus bebe | reverse complement strand
TGGATAATCACACAGCCGTGCCCCCCAGGCTACATACAGCTCAGAACGGGGTAAATAGAATCCTATTGATGGCTGATTTTCGTTTTCTCGCATCATTTGCTGGGCCGGAGTGATTTCCCCTCCCCCCGCCTCAGATAACCTTCAGCAAGGGCAGTGCTGATTGGGCATCGGGGGAGTAAAAGTCACACCCATGGATAGCGGCTGGTACCCCAGTAAGGCCCAGTCTTGTCTTTTCGAGTTACATCCATGGGTAGCAGTTGGTGCCTCAGTAAAGCCCAGTCTGTGTTTTCCAGTTACATCCATTGGTAGTGGCTGGTGCCCCAGTAAGCCCCCGTCTGTCTTTTCCAGTTACATCCATGGGTAGTGGCGGGTGCCCAAATAAGGCCCAGTCTGTGTTTTCCAGTCACATCCATGATGAGCTGCTGATGTCCCAGTAAGGACCAGTCTTTGTTTTCCAGTTACATCCATGATGAGCTGCTGATGTCCCAGTAAGGACCAGTCTTTGTTTTCCAGTTACATCCATGACGAGCTGCTGGTGCCCCAGTAAGGCCCAGTCTGTGTCTCCCTGTTACATCTATGGTGAGTTGCTGGGCTCCTGGCCAAACACGTGGTTGTGTTGTGTTGAGTATGTCTTGAGTTTGCGTTGAGTTCACTTAGTCCTTTGCTACAGGCAGTTCCAAAGAGTCACATGACTGGATCTACACCCTTCACATGCATCCCCTTTTTTTCTGCGTGACAAAAGCAGGGTAATTTGTCTCATACACACATAGTGCGACTGCAAACGGCACATTGTAGCATTACCAGCAGCAGAGCCGCCCATGTGCTTCCAGATGACGTAGGAGCCTGACGCTAAGGATATCTGTCCTCAATCACATTCTCTTTAACCTGCTGCGAGATCACAAACACTGCTTCTGTCCCCTACTACAATGCGGGGGAATTCTCTGCGACAAGTTTCTGGAGTCAGAAAATGATGAGGGGCACTGGCGAGGTGGCAGGGCGAGCAAGCCGTAGCGCCCGGCGTCCCCACAGTGAGGCTCGAGTGCCATGTTGACTGTACAGCAGAGCTCAGTGCTGCCCATGAACGTGTGGCGTAACGCATCTGAGATGCCTGAGGGGAACAGCGGGGGGGGGTCAGACAGGTTCTGAGTGCTGCCCCGCATGCAGTCCTGATGAATGCCTGTTGCCGGATCCCTTGGGAACACTCAGCCACTCTGAATGTCGCGGGACAAATGGGACTGTGAATGCACCATTCCTCACCAGGATGTCAGTCAGTTGCCATTCCTACTGAGTTTACAAAAAGAACACAAATAATCTTCACCCTCCCTGTCACCAGAAAATAACAATAAAGGAGAAAAAATCTTCTTAGCAATTTCTTCTGTTTGCAGACAATATGAAAACAAGAAGGCAAGACCTTTAATTTCCTCTAGCCCCCCCCCACAGACAGAAACACAGACACACACACACACACAGGCTTCTAATTAAGTTTGTGAGGACTCTCCACTCTATGGGGAAAACACTAATCCCAACATGACGACCTTAACCGTAAGTAACCAAACTAAATACGGGACTTTTGGCATTTTTTTGTTTTTTGATTGCATTCACAGATCTTTGTGGGGACCTTAAAATGGTCCTCACAACGTCAGAATGACAGGTTTTTGTGGGGGACATTTGGTTCCCACAATGTAATTTATAGACCACATACACACACACAAACACACAGCAGATAGTCCATTCACCCACAAATCAGCAGACTGACAGGGACAGTAATGAAAGGTGACACAAATTACACACTGTGTCCCCAGGCCCCCCCGTTCCTCCGTCAAACCTCTCTGCATTACTGATCACTGACAAGTCCGGCTTTCACATGGCCTGATCTAAGCACATGCGCACAGCCAGGAGACCATTGTCACTTGCAGCAATCTTCAGGGTCATCCCGCTCAGTATTACAGTCAATATCTAGAAGCTTCTGCCTAGATTGTGTCTTCAGCCAGAGTGACACTGACAGGCAGCTCACTCTGCAGGTTCAAAGCCCCCGTCAGAGATCATGGGCAGCGATGGTGTCACACCTGAAAATGGAGCAGCCCTTCCCACAAACGATGTCTGTCTGGTAAAACATTAAAACAGGGCTGTGCGTAAAAATATCTGTCCTCTTTTGTTATCCACCATAACGGAAACATTTGAAGAATTTGGAGACGTGATTTGAGGGTTTGATAGCAGGAAGCCGCTTTCTTCTGAAGGGTGTGTTTTAATAGCGCAGACCAGAGACGCCGTTCAATGAAAGAAGGTGAAATAATCACAGAGCTGCCTATGATAGATACACGCACACCGGCCTACAAATTCGGGGGGGGCAGGGTGGTTTGCTAGGGCTCTCACAGACAGCCACATCCTTTCACGGTGAGGACCAGGCCCTGCCGCCGGTGCTGTGGATGTCAGGGGTGTGGGGGGGGGCGTGAGTGACAGGCTACCACCCTGTACCCAGAGTCTTGTCGGATTACTTTTTCTCTCTTTCTGACTGGAGCCCCCCACATTTCTATTTTCTACCTGTATTCATCTGCAGGGCGTGACTCCATCTTTACAGACAGATCCTGCCTCCTACAGGCTCCTTAATGCTGAAATAAGACCCCCAAAAGCAAACACGGGGCAGAAATAAGGGCTTTTGGCGCTGTACATTAGACAGCGCTTCATCCCAGCCCGCCGTTCTGTACCGACCCAAGCAAGCCTGTCCTTTTTTTAGGCAAACAAAGAGCCCCCCCCCCCCCCCGATTGGCGCAGTTATACTGACCAGCAGACCGATATTGCTCTAAACAATTCAGCCGAAGATGGTTTTGTACCTGAAAGGCCCTCGTTCTCCTCTTTGGTGTTTTTTTCTTTGTCACCACTCGGGATTGGCTGCCTCTTGAATACAGTTTCCTGGTCCTTTTTATTTTTGTACTGACACATAGTGTAGAGAGGTGGCATCATTAAAAGTGTCGCCATGGGGTCGGTGGCCGCCCAAAGTGGCCATTACGGGATCACAGAGACTGGCAGAGCCAAAGGTCAGCACTCATTTACCCATCATGGGGGCTCCTCACCTTGCCAGCCATACACCCTGCGAGACGTAGGGGGCAGTGCTGCGTGCGTGCCTGTGGCAAGGGAGCTGTTAGAAATTAACACTCTTTCTATTTTTCCCATTTGATGAAAATCTCCTGCGCGCTCTAATTACCCTTACCCCAGACCCCTCACCTTGTGCCCCCCCCTTACCCCAGACCCCTCACCTAATGCCCCCCCATCAATCTGCTGGCTGGCGCGCTCCCTGCTGGGGGACTTTGTGCTGGGAGCCCATTAAATTTCTGCCCCCAGGCCATTGCTCCCTGTCCTGGTGTGTCCAGCCCTAATGATCCAATCAGACCTCACCTGAAGTCCAAATGCCCCTCAATCGGTCCCCTCGGTCCAAATCAGCCCCTGCACCACATTTACCCGCTCTCTGTGTGTTTTTTAATAAGACATTTCTTTTTTTCTGCTAATACATTTTCCTGCCTCCCCTCTCCCTGAGCATTGGCTCTTGTTCAACCTCACCACTCCTAAGTCTGGTATTCCTGCCCCGCTACCTGCATTTAACTTGGAAACCTGCACCTTCTTGTGTCACCGTCCATCTCATTCTGAACACGGATTCCCGGGACGGCTCCCATCGCCCCGTTTCCGTCGGCGACCCCTGTCCTAACTCCCCTCACCAATAGCCCGAAGCTATTTGGCTTTATGCTCAGACAGATGAGGGGAGTTGAACCAAGGGAAGCCTTTTAAGTAAATAACCTCTTTTGCTATAAGATGGACAAGCATTTGTCACAAACATAGATAATGACACAGCCTCGTTTGCCAGGGGACCCTCAGCACAGATGTCTTTCTGAGAGCTGATCCTGGCCTTGACATTCTGTATGTGATGACATCATGCCTTTCTGTCATCCTGGCATCATGGAGGATAGATTTTGTTGTCTATTCCACTCACCTCATAGGCCGATTTCCTAAACACTTCCCTATAATGGGCTGGTAATTAAATACTAACAAAAAAACTTGATTGAGCATTCATTGAAATTATCACATTAATAAATCCAGAATTCTTGGCTCCCCGGTAACTCTGTACTGTACTTTTAAGGAATAATCACAATTCTATGCCTGAATAATAAACAGAAGGCTGCAGTAAATTTTGACTGGAACTTTCCGGAAGCTTGGAGATCTGACCACCCCCAAGAGTCATCATGACTGTCTCATTCGTCACGAAGGCATCAGAATGTGCCGACGGCCTTCAGACCTTAACGACCACCTCCTTTGCGACTTAAACGCTTCTTGTGTCTCTTTAATGTGTTGAATTAGAGGCACTAACTGTGAGAATGTGGTCAGGCCTCATTTGCTCAGGTAACTCCTCCTGTTGGAGGAGGACAGCAGGAGGACATGGCACAGGAGGCAGGAGGCATGACCAGCGAGGCATTGGTGTGCACATTTAGCACCAAGTACATCAAGGGACCTAAACACCCTGGGCAGGAGCTGCCCCCACCCTGGAGACAGGTCCCAGGCTTTGTAGCATCACAGCGTCGACTACAAGATTCCGCTCTTTTCTTTCTCCTGAGTAAACAGTCCAGTGCACTTTCAGCAAATAGCTGATGAATCATCTGGAGTGTTGAAGGGGGCATTCTACAAACGCAGACACCCAAGTATAGAGACACAAATCCCCGAGGCAGCCATTCTGGGTTCATACCTGTGTGTGACGTATTTGCCTCCCTGCTTTACTTTACAGGAGTCTGTACAGCTGCAGAAATCAAGCCCACACCCTCTTCTGCTGTGCGTTTAAAGCACATTTCAGCACAAAGAGATTGACAGTCTTTATGGTTTATAAGGTATAGACGCCATAGACATCCCTTTGGAAAATCTCAAACTATGAGAACCTGACCAGCGTTTTCCCTCTTATTCTCCCAAAAAGACCAAAGGGATGAGACCCCCCCCCCCCCACAAACACACACACACACTGTGAGATTCAAGCATCGATGTCTCCACATTAAATAAAGGGCACAAGGAAGGTGGGACACCCTGAATTCTAACGCAGATCTGTGCTTTGCTCAAAGTCACCAACTCACAGGCTTATATTACCTCCGCAATGTTAGCAGCATCACTCAGCACCCTCTCGCCGTGAGGAAAGGGTCATGTAGTCTTCGGTAGGTCACGCTCCTGAGATCGGCCATTTTTAATCCTTATAGGCCTCATGGAGGCCAAGTACCCAGACCACAAAGAAAGTGAGCTGCAAACACTTCCTGAAAGAGGTGGATAGGCGGCAAGGAACAGATGGAGTACACCGTCCTGGTAGGGATAAGTCGGCAGAATACTGCAGGCCTTCTCCTTCCATATTTAACAAGAATCACTCCCTGTTCCTTTTGCTTTCTCCCTTTATTTGCCTTTCTTTCAGCTAAATTGCTATTTTAAAAATCACACACCAGAAAGTGAGCGGGAAACAGAGCCACGTTCATTTGCCCAAAGCTACAAACAGCAGGGAAAACACAGCATATAAAGTTATACATATGGTTCGATTAAAGAGCGCTTAGTATTCTTTATGCCTTTCTAACTAGAGAAATAAAAGAGTTTTTTTTCTAAGAAAAAATGGTGATTCACTCATGTTTGAGGCACCATGCTTTCCAGGTTGATGGAGCAAATTAATAGGTATGCAATCTGGATATTTCCATGGCTAATACCATGCATGTGGTCTATGTGTACTCTGCAACTACATGATAAGGTGGTATAATAACCTACACACCCGATTAAGGGAAAGGGTCATTCCCATTATTAAACATAAATGAAAGCTGACATTATTAAGTAAAAAGACTTTCAAGAAAAAGTTAACAGAATCTATCAATCCATCTTGCATAACTGCTTCTCTGGTACAGAGTTGCTGTGAAACTAAGGCCCATCCCAGGAGACACAGGGCATGAGGCAGGGGACACAGGACATGCAGCAGGGGACAATGGGCATGTGGCAAGGGACACAGGGCATGCGGCAGGGGACACAGAACATGCAGCAGGGGACAATGGGAATGTGGCAGGGGACAATGGGCATGTGGCAGGGGACGCAGGGCATGCGGCAGGGGACAATGGGAATGTGGCAGGGGACAATGGGCATGTGGCAAGGGACTCAGGGCATGCGGCAGGGGACAATGAGCATGTGGCAGGGGACATAGGAAATACGGCAGGGGACACAGGACATGTGGCAGGGGACACAGGAAATACGGCAGGGGACACAGGATATGTGGCAGGGGACACAGGAAATATGGCAGGGGACACAGGACATGTGGCAGGGGACAATGGGCAATCACTGTCCCTTTCTGCGTGTAGCAGAGAATATCATAGAGAGTCAAAGCCCTACAAACCAAGCTTAAATGATTCTCAGTCTATTTTATCATTTCAGTTTGCTCATCATCACATACAAACAGCTTGCATTGCTACCATGCATTAAAAAAGACATTTTAGTGTCTAGAATTTAAAAAAAGGAAACAAGTCTTTATATGCTGTGTTATAAATAAGTAAGAATAAGTTCTTAGTGCCATTCCAAGAATCTCAGTCAGCTGTCGCTTTTTCCAAGAAGCGCACACAAAATCGAACTACAGGTACCTCTGATAAACCCGTCACACTTAGCGATAGTTAGCATAGCCTCTTGACATTTCACACTAAATGTTAGCGATATCTGTGATGGCGCATGGTAAAGTATAAGTGTTAAATGGATGCCATGGGGATTGAGTAAGCACACTCCAAAATGTTTTGTTATTTTCCTCCAATTTTATACTGCTTATCTAATGCAAGTTAAAATCTATTTGGTGCTAAATTCTAACTTATGGTTATAGTGTACTTTATCGCACTAATGGCTGCTAATTGACAAACTGAACATGAACGCTTAGACAATTATTCTCCTCTCTTCTTTAAATAAAAAGTCCCTGAATATCTCTGGGAGCAGAGTAATAACCACTCTGGGCCCGACTCCCGTGTGACGGGGCATGCGCACGCACCAAGCCACGGCCTGTGATTTTCTCGGTGAAAGACTGCGGGTGCTGAGGTCCCGAAAAGAGACCCAGAAGGGAGGGGATAATGGCACCAACTGACAAACACCGAAATAACGTGAATTATACACAGAGCACCCTAACGCGAGGGCTCAGAAAAGCAGGAGAATTTTCCAGAAAGCATGATTGGACAGTATCATTGGGTGTCAGCCACGGCTGACGGGAAGAAGTCTGACATTTAAGCAGGTGAGGCCTGAGTCAACAAAGAAGCTCAGATTCCATTTCCTTTCATGATGAAAACGGGGGTGTGATGACTTGGGGGGGGGGGTCACTAAGCACGGATAGGCTGTTGAATAACTAGGGGGACAGACCGCATGCTATTTTCAGCGGTGGCTTCACAGCGTAATGAATCCTGCAGATGGAGGGGCTTCCTGTTAGCATCATACGAAATTCAATTTCATCAGAGTGGCTGAGGCTGCAGGGCGAACCCTCTGACCAATGGCAGGCATGCATTGGCCAACAGCAAAGGCCCACATCCACCTGTCACACTGGCCCCAGGTATAACATGTCATATGCGTAATAACAAACAGGCAAACAGAGAAATACATCCTCAAAGGACCATGACTCTACTAAATTGGAAATTTGTTAGAATCTTCTTTGAAATTCCTATTACGAACTCTAACTGGACAATAATACATAAATTTATGCAGAATGCTCATTTCTTTTAATGAGATACATACCCTACAAATGAAAATCATTTTACACGCAGAAGCATATCCATATATTTTGGTCTCATGTGGAAAGTATTTATTTTTCTTTTACCGTTAGTATAATTAGGAAAGCTAACTGTTTTAGAGGGAACTGATTAAGACTCACTGACAAATTCATGTCTACTTTAAGAACTGGGGAAAAGAACAGTATTACTCTGGTTCATCTCCTGTCTGAAAAGTTACAGACATATGGACACATAGTTGCAAAGATGTGGTGAACGACTAATCTGTTATCTCCAAAGTTCAATTTGATAATGTTTAAACAATAAATTGCTAATGATAAATGTTAACTGCTAACTTTTATTATAAGAATTGAGCTGTGGTTTGGTTTTGGGCTCTGAAACCCTAGAGAATGCTAACCTATTTAGCACTTAAGTTCCACCGGGCTGTAGTGATTACATGAGGGTATTTAGGACTTACCCAACTGACAATCATTTGATTCTGTAGAGCCTCCAGAATACATTTTCTTTCAACGATTTTCCGTTTGCGAGATGTAAGCATTTTTGTCGGAGGTCCTATTCCACAACAGGCTCATGCTGACATTTTGCCCTCTTTGAAACCACTTGGGGACTACAAACATGGCGCCAGTTACCTGGAACTAGGAAGGAGGGTCTCAGCTCTTTATTGGTCTACAGCTCTGTCAATTAGAACCTGGAAAATGAAGGAAAATAACCAGGGGCCAAAGCAGGATTCCTGGCTTAACCAGCTCTCCCTGGGGCAGAATGTGGCTCAGTGGGCTAAGCCTCTGTGCCTGTGATCAGAAGGTTGCTGCTTCAAGTGCATCCTTGGCACATCTGTGGGTCCTTGAGCAAAGCCCTTAACCCCCAGCTCCCTGAGAACAGGTGGCTGCCCTTCCTGGCCAGCTTGATCTCACCTACAGAAAGCAAGTTGGGGGAGGCGTAAACAGAATTTCCCCATGGGGATGAGTAAAGTACCAATTATTATTATTAGATAACTTATTGTATTTAAGGTAGTCTAGGTTAAATGTACGTGAATGGAGATTGAAACTATTTAAACTAAGGCATACAAGTTATATGACTAAGCATGGAATCCAGCTTCATGATACAGGCCCCAGCTCTCCACTTAGTTCAGGGTACCCCAGTTTAAATGGACCTTATCTTCATTCACTTACATTTAGCCCAGACTACCTTAAATTCGAAAAGTTACCACACAATCTCATCATGTGTTTACATGTAGTCAGCCAACAGCATGCTAGATATACTGCGGCAGACACGCTCACAGCAGACTGGACAAATATGTGTGATTTTAGGATTTACAAACATTAACGTTAAACTTTATTTACTTTACCTGCGAAAAAAATGTTAGCGGATTTACAGTTAGGGGAACTAAATTCAGCAGAAGCATAACTGGTTCGCTAACAAATTTCAAAGTTAGCAGAAACACTGATTCACTAACAAAAAGCTTAGCTTTGTTAATCAGCGGTTAGTGGATTAGAGGAACCCTGCCCATCACTGATATTATGTGTGTATATAGAACAGCCATAGCACAGGACCTGTAATTCCTGTTTAATTATTTACCAGTAAACTGTTTCTCAGCAATGCGGCAATTCTGCCTTCCAAATCTGATTCACAACCATCAGCTGGGTCCCTGTCTGGAGGTCAAAGGTTACTACCCTGTCATTTCCCATGGATGCATCCCTATGATGCATGAGGAACATGGACAGAAAAGACAGGAGCTCCTCCCTTCCTCTGAAGGAGCAGACTAAGGGGTTGATCATGGCCTGAAAGCAAGGCTACCCCATGATGTCAGAATCCTGGGGTCCTAGGGTCGGTCGGCCTGACATGGTACCAGATTTCTCAGTAAACTCTGCATGTCTTGTTCTCAGATTCGTACATGCAACAGCATTCCTGTACGTGCAATGTGAGGATTTGACTTCCTGCCCACTAGATCACAACCAAATCGCTTGGGACTTTATAAAACAAATACTGTTTTATCTGTATTCATTTGTGATTTAAAAATTACTTATTCCTATACCAAACTCTCTCCAAAGTACCACACGTGCTCCAGCCTCAGGTATGAGAAGAGTCATGCTGAAGTAAGAGTCTCTCCTTGAGCCTATTTACAACTGTGTTGTGGTTTCTACTCTGGGACAAAAACAGCCGGTATTGATAGGCTTAGAACGTTTTATTTGCACACTATTTTTAAACAATGGCAGCGGTTCAAATGTCTGAGCTTTCAAGAGAACCACAGAAAGGATTATGCTACACATCCGGGGAGCACTATTTAATGCTTTTAGGGCAAGGGAATCTTGCCTCTGGCATAGTGAGGGAGAGTGCAGGGAGGAGAGTGCTTGGGCAAAGTGAGGGAGTCACAAAGGGAGGAGGTGGGTCGGTACGGAGGAGAGTGCCTGGGCAAAGTGTAGGAAATACAAGGGAAGGATGCAGGCTGACAGGGAGGAAAGTGCCCGGGCAAAGTGAGGGAGAGACAAGGGGAGGAGGTGGCCGACTGGGAGGAGAGTGCCCGGGCAAAGTGAGGGAGAGACAAGGGGAGGAGGCAGGCCAGCAGGGAGGAAAGTGCCCAGGCAAAGTGAGGGAGACACAAGTGGAGGAGGTGAGCTGGCAGGGACGAAAGTGCTTGGGACAAGTGAGAGAGAGATAAGGGGAGGAGGTGGCCAACTGGGAGGAGAGAGCCTGGGCAAAGTGAGGGAGAGACAGTGGGAGGAGGTGGACCAGCAGAGAAGAGAGTCCCCGGGCAAAGTGAGGGAGAGACAATGGGAGGAGGTGGACCAGCAGAGAGGATAGTGCCCCAGCAAAGTGAGGGAGACACAAAGGGAGGAGGTAGGCCAGCAGAGAGGATAGTGCCCCAGCAAAGTGAGGGAGAGATTAGAGAGGAGGTGGCCAGCAGGGAGGAAAGTGACTCGGCAAAGTGAGAGAGACACAAAGGAAGGAGGTGGGCCAGCAGAGAGGATAGTGCCCCAGCAAAGTGAGGGAGAGATTAGAGAGGAGGCGACTGGTAGTGAGGAAAGCGCCCGCACCGCTTCCACAGGAGATTATGGGGTCTGCAATGTGGGATTATCTGTCTTACTTGAGTTGCTTCTCATGGATGGAAGGCAGATACCGACTTCCCACCTGTAGCTGCCGCTTAGCTCCCTGGCCATTAGGCACTTCTACAGAATCTGTATGACTGTGCTATTCATGCAAGGAAGCACATTTATATATTTTATTATTAATTCTAAATATTCTTGTTTGTATGCTGGATATTTGAATGATTAACAGAAGTGTGAACGATGAGCAGATACTAGTGTTATATTATATATATTAATATTATATATCTTCACATCCCAAACTGCAAGGTGGCGTAACAATGTTTCTACACCAATGTTTCTACACATGTATCCTTACAGGGTGAGATGACAGTAAAAAATCTTGAACATCACTATACTTTACATCTTCCCCTCTACCTCGAGCAAACAAGGGGTGATGGATGACCAGATTTGACCTGAGGTGGCTCCCATTTGTAATTAACACACACAGGCTCTCTTGGTAGTCACCAAACCATGAAACTATAGAGAGAGCCTGCTGACACACAACGGCCTGGATCTGCACAACATTGTCGTGATAAGAAGGGTTGTATCCTTTGCCGAAACCTAGATGATCTTCGGTTGCATTGTGATGACCAAGGAAATTCTTCAGTCTTAATGTGGCTCAGACTACAAAGTGTTGTTCACATGCTTCCAGAATGCTTTGCAGATGACTGTTCCTGTGTCCCTGTTCAAGTTGCATGTGGCTCCTAGGCGCTCAGGGGACGAGGAATGAAAGTTAAGGATTTCACTTATTTAAGCTCCATTTAACATTTACATTCCCCTGCAGACAGGCTAACGATAGCGAAACGAATAGACCCAAGACCTTTCACTCGCTGTGATTACATCCGCAATGGTCTCAAGTTATTGGTGCTGAGTTTGTGCTGAATAAAAGCACATGTAACACTTTGGAACAAATGTTTTTAGATAGGTGAAATATTTTAAAATGTCAAGGCATGTCAGACTACCCTGAAAGTGGCTGAGAGGCCTCAGACTCCCAAGGGTTAAACAAGCCACAAGCCTCAACTGGACAAATGGAACAGAAAATGGATGGATGCATAGGTGCTCATTCTGACACGATGCTCTTGAAATATCGTCTTTCTGGGGGACGTTAATGGTGGTTGTGGGTCTTCATGAGTTTTGGGCTTCCAGCCTCAGGTGACATGTGTTCTAAGCTTGTACTGCTCCAAGTATAAAACATCCTTATCCACACTTTCAAATCACAGCTGTTGCATTTATTTTTCAGACATGTTGCGAGAGACATTATACAGACATGTTGTGACAGATATGTGACTGACATGTTGTGACATCTTTGCTTTCTTTATTAGAAAAGATACTGGCAAATTTTACATACACGCTCAATCATGCCACCAACTTCATTAGATTTTTACAATGATGGGCTGTTGCTTCAAGACAGGCCACTCTTTTGGACTTCAAAGTGGACACAGAGGACCAGTAGAGATCAACAGGCTTCTCCAGAGACAGCAAAAACTCTGACCAGGCACTATTATTATGAACATATGCACACTGCCTTAATTAAATTCATTTAGTTAATTTCATTAAATTTAACATGACACCAACATACAGGAAAGATCCAGCATATAAATGAATCTACAGGGCTAGGTGCGTTTTTTAATTTAGCTAGAAAGACGCAGGGGGGGCTTTTATAATCCTGACCCCTGAAAGCACATCATCATAAAGTCTGAGGCAGAAATGACCACATGTCCAGTCAGCTTCTACAGGGGCTGCTTCATGGCCTCTCTCTCCAAGCAGAGCTGTCTGGGGAGCCGAGCAGAGCCTTTCACTGAGTGAAATGGCACCTCCTTCATGTCCTGTTCCTCGTAAACTGTCTCACTGTCTCACAGGAGGAAAAAAAGAACCCAAAGAATTCCTATACTGTCACTGTCACACTTGTCTTCCACCCCGTCCCCAATCTGTGACCAGGAGTGATTTTTTTAAGGTGAGGGAGCTTAGGAGGAGCCATAATTCATACAGTTGAGCCAACATATGATATGTCTTGAATTGGTGAGTGACTGGGGGCCAGGAGCCAATGAGGTGTCAGTTCTAGCCAGGACCCCTGAGGCCCCGCCCCGCCCCTGTCTCACATTCCTTTGCCCTCCCCTGAAGAGGATGTGGCCCTCCGTGCCCTTTCACCACACCCTCGATTACTGTCCTCTGACTCAGCGGTTAATAGCCAAACCTTACTCATCGCACTACGGTGGACCCTTCCTTCCAGAGGCCGCCCCTGAGCGACCGTACATCTCCAGAATGAGACAGCAGATCATTCAGCTCACCTAATAGAGAGCCTGTGCATCCCACACACGGGGTGGCCATCTGAGAGCTCTCTTTCCCCCCAGAGTGTGCGCCAAAAAAGCCTTTTTAGGCTGCATCAGCACGAGTCATCGGCCGGCTGAATAAAACATGCATACTAAATCAATTTCACATAAAGCAAATGCCATAAACTTCAGGGCAAGGCAATTTCGTATGAGGATGTGTCCAGTCCAAATGGATGCCATGCGGGAACGGTGAAAGATAAAACATGTCTACGTTTTTCTGGTATAATGCCGGAAGGTCATAGCTTCCATGTGTGCAAGAAGTCAGGCTAGCATTTGTAATCTGACAGTGAGGGTCTTAGTCATCGTGACACATGTAATTTACCTTTCTTTCTCTTTCAAACAGACGTCTCCAATCTCCATCTCTGTTGAGCTTTATGCTGGGGTCACTTAGAAACACTTCGCTAACTACCTTGCGAGATAATAGAATGCTAACAGCATCCTGTGGGCTTTCTCCAGCCCCAGCATCCTCATAAAGTCACATGAACTTGGCCAGTGTCTCTGCCCTAACTGAGATCCACATTCCTGTTCAGTGCTGGATAAAAACACTACTGAATGAAACCAGAACAAAGGTATAATACACTGAACTTGTGACAGTATGGATCAGGTAGCTATGGCCTGCATCACTGATTGGTTAGCTCAGTCTTTCAGATATGGCTGTAATGATATGAAATTAACAGACCATAATCACAATAATTTTATCCCAAATAAAATTACAATGATTTTATCACAAAAAAAGCACAAGGGTTTTATAACCAACACAAGCCTTGTACATGTATGAATTAATGCTTCAGTAGCACCACAGTATGAAGATGATGTAATACAAGTTTACAGGCCCGCATTACCTTTCACAAATGACAGATACATAAAAATATTTAATGTTCAATAAAATGTTTAATATGTACACACTGAAAAACTCAGTATCTCTGTCATATCATATTGGGTAAAACAAATCAGAAAGTGTTAATGGGGGTGTGCCGTTAATAAAGTCACATGTCGCTCAGACGCCTGCCCGGCAGGATTCCTACATGTGCTGTTAATAAAGTCACATGTCGCTCAGAGGCCTGCCCGGCAGGATTCCTACATGTGGCGTTAATAAAGTCACATGTCGCTCAGAGGCCTGCCCGGCAGGATTCCTACATGTGCCGTTAATAAAGTCACATGTCGCTCAGAGGTCTGCCCGGCAGGATTCCTACATGTGCCGTTAATAAAGTCACATGTCGCTCAGGGGCCTGCCCGGCAAGATTCCTACATTTTCAGCTCTTTTCCCCAGATTAAAGTGATATTTTCACCTGATTAAAGCTAATTAAGCACAGGAGCGAATGTAGTGGGATTAAAGTTGTAGCCAGATATATCTGCACTGCCTCCCGTGCTTTTCAGTATTTAAAGTAATTCTTAGAAAAATAGTATTTAAATAAAAAACACCTTTTAATCAGGGTTTAACAAATTTTCAAGTGAAATATATATTTAAATATTACGTTTCCATTAAAATCAATTAACTTTTTTTTTAATCTGAGTAACTGAAAAATATGCTTCTTATTTTTATATCTCACAAAAAAGAATCCTTTATCAGCTGAAATCTTAAAATTAATTTTAACCACTCTTCTTAAATCAAGAGAAAAAAGCACTTGTTTAGATTCAAATTCACTTCAGTACCCAGTGATGGAATATTTTCAGATAATTGAACCTTTGAAATAAAGAAAAAAACTAATGAACAAGAACATTTAGAGTGAACAGCACTAAAGGTTTCATAGGTTATTAATAAATGTAAATAAATAAATGCATTATTAATTAGTACAAACTATTTTTTCCCCATCATGGTTGTACCCATACTGTGTGCGTCCAAGAGCTTCAAATAGTGAAAAGAACTGGATAGAATTGGATTTGTCACGGAACTGTTACAGATAAAGAATGCTATGGCAATTATGGGTAAAACTGTATAAATGTAATGTTATACAATGAATTGCACTGTGTGACCAAATAACTATATCCAGCAATATATCCTATGAATGCATCCATAAATGTAGCCTAATGACTGTAGGCAGTAATGTAGCCTAATGACTATAGCCGGAAAAGTATCCTAAGACAGTAGCCAGCAATGTAGTCTAATGACTTTAGCCAGCAATATATCCTAAGGTGATAGTCTGCAGTGTAGCTTAATGACTGTAGCCAGCAATGTATCCTACTGACTGTATCCATCAATATAGCCTAATGACAGTAGCCAAAAATGTATCCTAATGACTGTATCCATCAATGTAGCCTAACGACTGTAGTCAGCAATGTAGTCTAATAACTGTAGCCAGAAATGTATCTTAAAGACTGTATTTAGCAATGTAGCTGAAGGACTGTATCAGCTATGTAGCCGAATGACTGTATCTAACAATGTAGCCTAATGACTGTAGCCAGAAATATATCTTAATGACTGTATTTAGCAATGTAGCCGAAGGACTGTATCAGCAAAGTAGCCTAATAACTTTAGCCAGCAATGTATCTTAATGACTGTATCTAGTAATGTAGCCTAAAGACTGAGACAAGACTCTGTTGATACTACCCCAGGGAAATGTTTGTGTTACAACAGGCAATAAAAATAAATAGCAATAGTATACAAAAAATTATAACAATAAAAATAATTATGAAAATTTTGAAAAATTGTGTACAAAATTACACATATTGCATGTATGCAGTGGATATTGCATAGACTTCTTGAACATTCATATGTAATGAACATTCCATACCTGATACAGAGCAGGAACTTTGGTGGAGGGTGGATACAAATATAAATATGGCACCCAGTGAATATTGTGCAAATGGTTCATTCATGTGTAATGGGCGTTCAGGTGGAGAAATAAATAGACTTTAGTTAACTGTGGCATTCTAGAATCTAATGGCAGACGGAACGAAGAATCTGTGGAAGCGATCCTTCTCACGTGACTGATGTAGCAGTCTGTCGCTGAAGGAGCTGCATGACACTCCCACTGTCACATGCAGGGGATGAGAGGGATTGTCCACGATGAATGTAAGTTTGGCCAACAACCGCCTCTAATCCACCATCTTCAGAGTCCAAAGAGCAGCCCAGGACAGAGCCAGCACTCCTGACCAGTTTGTTCAGTCTTTTCCTGTCACTCCGTGAGCTCCTGCAGCCCCAAGCGGACCACTGCACAGAATATTGCAGATGCTACTACAGTGTCATGAAATGTCCTTAACAGTGTCCTGCAAAGACCGAAGGACCTCAGTCCTCCCAGCCAGTGGAGACGACTTTGCCCTTCTTGTACAGGGCATCTATATTGTGTGTTTGTTATTGAGGTGAACACCCAGATACAGTGGTGCCTGCGGTTCACGAACACAATCCGTTCCAGGAAAGTGGTCGTGAACCAATTTGTATGCGAACCAAGGCAATTTTTCCCATAAGAAAGCACTGAAATTTGATTAATTTGTTTACACACATACCAAATTATTTTTTTTTTAGTTAATTTTCTGGTTTTTATAATAAATAAATTAAATAAATTCCCTATTGTCGTGCGTGTGCGTTTGCCCGTCTTGTGTGTACCCGGTCCGATCCTCGCGTGTATTTATCTTGTGTAAATCTCCCACTGTGCATCTTACAGTCCAGCGTCTGACAACTTTGTGTTTCCTGTGTGTATTTGGGTTCGGTGCTCGTTGGGTGCCTGTTGTGGTCCTTCTATTTACAATTGCACACAGGGCATGCTGGGATATGCTGGGGCATGCTGGGACATGCGCCCTGCTGGTGCCACACTAGTATAAAAAAAGGAATCTGGTCGAGGAATCTGTTCGTCGACCAAATTTTGTACGTGAACCAATGCATTTTTTTCACTGAATTTTTGCTCGTGAACCAAATTCTTTGTAGACCAAACTGTATCTAGCAATGGAGCCTATTGACTGTATTCAGCAATTTATCGTAATCACTAGGGGTGTAACAATACATCGATTTGTATTGATATATTGATTCAACGGCAAACGACCCGATGCATCGACGTGACCGCATAAATATCGATACATCCGTTTTTATTTTCTCGCCTGTTCAAGTATTATTTTCATGATCCACTCCGACGTATACATGGTGTACACCAGGAGTGCCCAATACCTCGATCACAATCTACTGGTCGATTGCAAAGGTAGTTTAAGTAGATCGTATGGCATAAAAAATAGAGGATGCATGACGCGTTCAACCGCGCCAGCTGCTCCAAGCTACCGAGTCACCTAGTTAGCCTCCAATTTATTTCTACTAAACTTAAGAAAGGCTATAAAAATGAATGGGGGAGCTGGACTAAGTAAGGAGCCAAAAACCGACCACTTCCATACGGAATGGGAGGAGGACTGTTTTATTCCACCATGTCATATTCGAAGTGCATTTGCCTCATCCGTCAGTCTGCCGTTGCTATTCCGAAGAAGGGAAATGTGGAGCGGCATTTTCGGACTGTTCATAAAAACTACGACATTAACTTCCCTCCG
>JAODJW010000002.1:14697170-14711360 GCA_026777045.1 Hyperopisus bebe | reverse complement strand
AAATACACAGGACTAGACGAAACAATAAGAAACAGCTGGGAACAATCGGGATTGCACGTGAAGTTAATGAGGGGTGTGGCACATGAGAGGGTCATACGAGCAGGTCATGGCAGTTATGGGCATAGTTTTAGACTTTCTGTTACACTTTTGTATTTATCTGGAGAAGACTTGATTCAAAATAAAAATTAGTCATCATGTTAATCTACATCCATCCAAAGTTTTTATTTTTACCTTATTGCACTTTATTTTGTGTGGTTTATGAGACATACTAGACTACACTAGATTTTGTTTACAGTTCCCAATAAAATATGATAAAATGCTAATTATATTTGCCTTTTTTAATACATTGAAATGTAAAGGATTGTGTGAAATTTCATCATTTTGACTACTATCCCCAGTATCGAACTGAATCGAATCATATCATATCGTATCGTGGGAATATCTGAGGAATCCAAAAAAATCAAACTGTTGGCTTAAGGAATTCATACTGTATCGTATCGCGAGGAAAGCTGTGATTTACACCCCTAGCAATCACTGTATCTATCAATGTAGCCTAATGACTGCAGCAAGCAATGTAACCTAACAACTGTATCCAGAAATAATATGAAGAACTTATTCATGTTTTTGAAAAGTTTTCCAGTATATGGTTGCATAGCTGCTTTAGTATGTCAACTAACTGCCTGGAAGTGGCTTATGAGTTATGAGAGACTGCATGCCTATCATGGTACAGTAGGTGATGTCTGCAATTGAAATACATTTTTTAAATATCTGATGTCACTTTTCCAGAACCAGTTACCCTGTGATGTGTCATTTATGATAGCTATTACGTAGCTATAGCTGGTGATGACAGTTATTGCATCATTATGATGCTATCCAGCTGTCCTAAAGTATCATGACATAAGATTATGATGACTGTAACATTACAAAAGTGCCATGGTAGCGTTGCAGTGCATGCTGGTATCTACCAAGTACACGCTACAGTAAAGCGAGGCCTTGATTTGCAAGGCCATATACTTCAGATGAATTTGAGGAAATCAATGTAATTTTGGCAAAATTATGTTGTATGACACATAATGACCACAGTGATCAGTGTTTTGGCACAGCGCCTATACAGGGTCCCCAAGGCAAACTGATTAATTAGTTCTGATCCCGCCCACTGTCCACAATTGGTTGACATAAATGTGACACCGCGGGATTGGTCAGCAGGACTAATTTTGCAGTTACCGGCATGCATTAATTTAAATTTTGTACATTAATATATGTATTTGTGTGTTAATTGTAAATATCTTACCAACCACATAATTTTTTCCACGGAAGGTGTGTTTTTCATCAGGATGCAACCATCAGTGCTGTGGTTTGTTTTGTCCAGATGTCGTTTAAAGTATACAGTCACTATGGTAGCAAATGTGGGACAGCCGTACAGGAACTCACGCATACACACTGGGCTGTGTGGAACAGCCGTACAGGAACTTATGCATACACACTGGGCTGTGTGGGACAGCCGTACAGGAACTCACGCATACACACTGGGCTGTGTGGGACAGCTGTTCAGGAACTCACGCATAAACACTAGGCTGTGATGCACATGCACACTGAGATGTGATTCACATGCACACTGGGCTGTGATGGACATGCACACTGGGATGTGATGCACATGCACACTGGGCTGTGATGCACATGCACACTGGGATGTGATGCACATGGACACTGGGCTGTGATGCACATGCACACTGGGATGTGTTGCACATGCACACTGGGATGTGATGCACAGATCAAAAACTTTAGGCCAACTTCAGAGTGTGTCACACACCAAGGAAAATTCTCTAGATATTAACCTTGATGTCATTTTAAATTCACTGGTGGACTGATGAATTTTGTAATTAAATATATGGCTAAACAAAAGATATACAACTTCATATACCGTATACTTTTGACCTTGTTGACATTGGACTTCACTGGTAGAAGAGCACAGAGTAATTGTACTTTTGATTAATCCAGGCAATCAAATCAAAACTAAATAGCATTCGCTTCCAAAAAACAAGCTCTGGAGGAATATAACTTTCTACGCTATGAGAAACTCCAAGCTAACCAACCAAGAAAACTAAGGAATTAAAACTAATGCCTCTTTCTATTTGATAGTTTTTTATTGGCACAGTTGCCGCCCGCAGTCTCTCCCCCCCCCCCCCCCCCAGGCTGCTAATCTGAAATGAGAGCAACAATTTACAATTAGAGACAGAGTATTCAAAGTGAAAGGATTTAAAATGCTTTGAGACTTAATTGGTAAAACTCAATGATGAAGATGATGTCTCTTTGAGCTGGCCCTGAGTACTGTGTGACTGCGTGTCCTTGATCTCCGTGTTACCCACAGGCTAGGATAGGATACCCAAAGAGGACCAAAGTCCTTCTTTGCAGGCCCGGTCCAGAAAGGTCACATGGCCGATCAGTCTCATCTATCAGAGATCCAGAAGGTTCTGGCATTTTATCCCTGCTCCGTGTCACTCTTAATTGACTTTAAATCAAACACAATCGGATCAGCTATGCATCATGAAGCACCACAAGGGGAGAAGCCAGACCACATGGAGGATAAGGGACGCTCACCACGCCGTGTTCCATTTGTCATTTTAACACCGCATACTTTCACGATTCCCTGAATCATACAGGCCATACCTCTTTGTAAGCTCCTGGATCCGAAAGACAGGGTACACACTTTTTATATCTCTTCCAGTGTGTAACAGGGCAACCCTTCAGCTCACCATATAAATGCCTTACAAGTACATTTTACCTGAGGGCAAGAGATCAGTGTGCATCTATACTCTGTAACAGACCTTGTATGTGTACTCTGTGATGGACCGTATGTATATACTCCATGTTGGACTGTGCTTGTATACTCTGTGACAGACTGTCATCCCATAGAGGATGATTGTACTGGATAAGTGGTTTGAAGATGGATGGATGGATCTAAGGATTTCTTTTTTCCCCTTCAATGTGACCCATAACTGACATATCTTCTGGTCTTTACCAAAATAAACAAGGAGCAAACCAGACCCATGGAAATACAGAGAAACTGTCAATAAATAAAAACAAAAACATCAGAATACCCCATGTGATTTCCCATGAGCCTTCAGTATCTGCCAGGAAGCTCCACCTCCAATGAAGAAAAATGATGTAAATAAATAAAAAGCAAATCGAAATCCTTTGGCCACTGCGGAAATGAGCAGCAATGAATCTGCAGCATAAATTCTCCCCTGAGATAAACAAACGTGATATTTCAGGAGTGCGGGGATGTCTGTCGGCCTCTTAAAGTCGACCATACCCCAGACTGTAAACACCCTCACACACTCAATCACTGCAACTGCAGGCACCCACTCATCACCGAGAGGATGCGTTCCCAGATCACTGGAGATAGGAAACGCTCCCGGGTCACCGCAGAGAGAACCCATTCCCAGATCACTGGCGATAGGAAACGCTCCCGGGTCACCGCAGAGAGAACCCATTCCCAGATCACTGGCGAGAGGACACGCTCCCGGGTCACCGCAGAGAGAACCCATTCCCAGATCACTGGCGAGAGGACACGATCCCGGGTCACTGCTTAAAGGACCCACTCCCGGGTTACTTCTGAGAGGACCCACTCCCGGGTCACGGCCAGGAGTTGAGATCCCAGATCACCGCTGAGAGGATCTGTGCTCCTGAGTCACCGCTGAGAGGATGATCTCCCAGATCACTGCCGAGAGGACATCCTTCCAGGTTATCCCAAGAGGACCCACTCCCAGATCACCACTGAGAGGACCTGCTCCAAGGTCACTGCCATGAGGTCACGTTCTTGGATCACTGCTAAGGGGACGCACTCCCAGCTCACCAGCGCACCAGTGAGAGGACTCGTTCCTGGCTCACTGCAAAGAGGATGCACTCCTGGCTCACTGGAAAGAAGACACACTCCTGGATTACCTCAGAGAGGACCTGCTCCTGGGTTACCTCCAAGTGGACCCACTCCTGGATCACTGCCAAGAGGTCACGCTCCCGGATCACCGCTTAGACTACCCGCTCCTAGGTCACCCCTGAGAGAACCCGTGCTCCCAGGTCACCGCAGAGAGGACGCACTCCTAGATCACTGCTGAGAGGACCCACTTCCAGACCACCGCTGAGAGGACCAGCACTCTTGGGTCACCACTGAGAGGACCCACTCCCAGATCACTGCTGAGAGGATCCACTCCCAGATCACTGCTGAGAGGATCCACTCCCAGACCTCCGCTGAGAGGATCTGCTTCCAGATCACCGTTGAGGTGACCTGCACTAATGGGTCACCACCAAGAGGACCCGCTCCCCGATCACCGCCAAGAGGATCTGCTTCCAGATCACCACTGATAATTGTCATAAGTTGTTGCCATTTGTTGTTGTACAGGGATGGATAAGCGGCTGTTGGTGGTGGTGGTTTGGGGGACAGGCAAAGCGCAGCTAAATCTATACACACAGACCAAGGTGACAGACTGGTATTATATTTCCTACCCCAAATAAGTCAATATACTAGGCGTCACACATCATAATGGCTTTTTGGGTTGTAAAGCAGGAATTCATTTATGGAATTCATTTGATTTTAATAACCTTTTCACCACCCTCCCCCCTCCCTGAAAAAAATGAAAAAAATCAATGTCATCTACAAAAAACAATAACTGCAAGGGTGTGGGATTATATAAATGAACACTGAAGTTTCCTTGGTAACGGGAGTGATCTCGTCACTTCAGCTGTCACATGACACACCTGTACAGTACAACTTATCTTTACACCCTTTAATGAAGATATCATTTGTAATGATATTTATCAGAAGGGATTCTCCTGTCTGTCGAAGGAAATCTGAGATGAGGGCCTAACAGGATCCCTCGTGACGCATCACTTGCATGACCATGCGCTTGACGAGGCCCCATCACATTTCCACGCTCTCTGCATCTCCCATCGCAGCCCATGCGGACATACAGCCTGCCTCCTCCACTTCAGGTAGGTTTAACTGCTGCTTCTCGCTAATTAATTTAGCCTATTGTTTTCAAACAAGACTCATTACTTAGAGTTTTCCTCCCCCCTAAACAAGGTGCAATTAATTAATGTGCTCATTTCTTGGCCAAGAAAGAGTCTTGCAAGCAAAACACCAATTGTGATTTCACAGTCTGGAAGTTGGCAAGGTGGGAACGGCACACTACCGGAAGGAGTCCACAATTCCCGAAGTTGCGCAGCCATCATCGTCATCATGGCATAAACGCCAGCAATAAGTCCATCCACATGTGACAAATGTACAGTGGCTGCATTGATGGGGTAGAGAGTTACGCAACATTTAGCTCTAAGTGACAATGACAAACACATTTCAGTTTGTGGTTCTGTAAGGGGGCAAGTCTGTGAGTGGCCAGTCCGCTCGTCACCTATCTTTCGCCAGTCCCCACACACACGTGCGGGGTCTCCTCAAAGGGGCGTGCTTGTGCACATTTTTGTACTTATTACATTGTTGGGACCAGATTTCCCCACAATGTGATTAAAAACCTATTATTCTGATGTTGTGGGGACCACCTTTTCGGTCTACACTAGAGGAAACTCAATTTTATAAAATTTGTGACTATAATCAAAAAACTAAAAATGCCAAAAGTCTTGTATTTTTTTTGGTTGCTTGTGTTTAAAGTTAGGGCTGGGTAGGGGTTAAGGTTGTCATTGTTAGGATTTGATTTTGTCCCATAGAACTGAATGGAGAGTCCCCACAAAGATATGAATACTAACATGTATGCATGTGTATGTGTTAGTGGGGGTGGGGGCTCAAAGGGCCTTATTCTACCTGCCAATGGATCTGGGCAGAAATCAAAAGCAGCCGCTAACACTACAAAGGATCTGTCAGCTTCGAATATTTATAGTGTCTGATGCTCCGTGAACCATGAAATTAATAAATAGCACGGCTGGTAATTGCCTCAAAACTAGGCACTGTGCAAAGTGAGGTATGAAATCAGCACTATCAAATGTGGGCTCTAATAAGCTGTCACGTTATTGTCAGTGACCTTCCTGCAATTAAAAAGGCGAGAGGTGGGACCAGGCAGGCAGCTAGATGAGCTGAACTTACACCTCCTGCAGAATCGATATCCCAGCCTAGCATTACCTCACCTTCGAGACACTGCCAAAGTGACCCCCCCAGGCTGCCCCTCCCAGCCGCTGTCTGTGAAGGCACCCTTTTCTTGGGTCCCCATGGCTGACGCCCAAGTCATAGCCACAAAACTGCTGATGGGGAAGAGAGAGGACACCCCCCCACTCCATGCCCCCAGGAGAGAGAATTCATCGTCTCTGCGTATCTGGCTCCGTCGGTGCTTTTAAATCAACAGGGACCTCGCTGAGTACGAACCCCCCCAGCGGCTCCTTGTAAATTATTTTAAAACGCCACTGAGGCATGAGACCGGCCTGTATAACAAAAGAGTCTGAAAACTGGAAAAGCTGTGGCGGCGGATCCCCCCCCCCCCAACCCCCACCGCCAAAGGGAGTGCAGGCCTGTGCCGCAGGTGCCTGGACAGGGACAAGTTGCTTCCTCCCCTGGTGCCGCAGCCAGTGAGAAAACAGCAATCAGTGGGGCAATTACAGGTGAGCGGCTGGGAGGGGAACGAGACGGAAGCCGAGCGGCAGCAGCAGCAGCCTTTTAATAACTGGGCGGCCCAGGTCCCGCTGACCGAGATGAGCAGCTCGGCGACACCAGCAAGGAGGTCAATGGGGTCACTGTTGCGGGGGAGTCAGCGCCACACATCAAGGGCTGACTGATGGCTTCCTCTCCACTACTGGAGAAAAAGCCAGGAGAGGCTTAATTCACGGCCGGATTTAAAAGCTGACCTGTATATTGCGAGCTGTGGGGTCACTGCAGGCCTGTGATGACATTCTTATATTCTCCAAACACAACATAATTACATCTGTGGACACATGGGTGAAGTCCTCTTCCTCCATTATTTTTTGCCCTCCTTTCATTTTGTGTTTGGGAAGAATGTTGTTTAGCTCTGTTTAGGCTCCCGGAGGTCCTCACCGTGTCGGTTAGCCAGCCGTGTCCTCCGCAGCCGACTCTGCAGGGAGAGTCATTGCTCAGGTTAATAATTCACAGCCTGACTGGCCGCTGAAGGACCCGAATCACCTTTTAGGAGGTTTATTCCAGGCCTGCGGCTCTGTGATCTGACAGCTTCTGCTCTGTTTTACAAAGTGGGAAAGGATCAAACGGAATTTGGAGGCAAGGTAAAACCGTGTAGGGCTCCATGGAAAGAGGCCCAGCATTTGCCAAGGTCCGGGGACTTAAAGCCACACCCGCCAAGCCTGCACAGTGTGAATGGACCAGTTTAATGGCACCCTTGCGGGCAGAAAACTGCTCCAGAGGAGGTTCGGAAGATAGATCGATGACGTTACGAGAAAGCTTGGCCGTGTGACGAAAGTTCTCCTGAACATATGGTGATCCATTATTCAATGTGAAGTCACACGGTGTGGAAGGAACAGAAGCAGGCAGACTTTCAGAAGCCACACCTCGCCTGCATGCACCATAATGCAAGCCATCTTTAGCAGCCTCTCACCGGGGCTTGTAGCAGTGTGCTCAAAATAAGCTCCGCCTCCACCTCTATATTTCTGCTGAGCCTTTGCCTGCTGAATGCTGCTGTTTACAATTTGGATTTCGTGTCAGCGTTCCACATTTTCCAAAGGAACAGGTGAGCACCTCATGATTGCTCACTGAAGGACAGCATTTCTGATTCAATACTGCCCCCGTTGGCCTTTATGGAAAACTGCCTTGAGGTGCAGCCCTGCATAGGAAGGAGACAGGATACAGTCGCTCCCTGCGTCTGTTTGTGACTAGATCCGTTCTTTGGTTAAATCTGCTGCTGAGAATTCGGGTGGCTCTCAGATTTACGAACAGACAGGTCGCAGGACAATCCGTGTTTACAAACCACTCCACATGTGAGCTGTCAGTAAGAAAAGAAAAACAGCTCTAAACAAGGGAAACGCTTTCTCTTTGGCACAGTTATGCCATCAGTATTAAGTGTTTTGAAGATCCTTCAGTAATAAGCAAATCTGAAATTCCACAGTCTGGGGCAGATGTAGCCAGTCCAAGGCGATTCCGTTCTTTCTCATTTCACAAAAACCCATTAAATGAAAGCTATTCTTGGCCGTTTCATCTTGGCTTCTTCAAAGCGGAGAGAGTCCCTGAGTGAAGGCCCTCCCCACAGGGGATGGTGTGCCCCCCCCAGACCTGTCCATCATGCCCCCCCTTTCCACCCTAGCTTGCCGAGTCCTCTGGGAAAAGTGCCTGTCCCAGCCTGGCCAGAGGACACGCTCCATCTCCCACCATCGACCCAAAGAGCAGTGCATGCTGGGAGAAACCTGAGAATTTTGGGGCCCGATCTTTAGCCCAGATTCCAGCGTTCATCACTTTCCACTATTTGACTGCTGGATTTAGCCTGTGGGATCATGCTGCTATTTGTATAGCGTGAGGGGAGGGCATAGAGTGAAAACGGCCTGCACTCTTCAGCGGTAGGGCCTAAGTAAGGCAGGCTGAGATGAGAAGAACCATTGATTCACTTGTAAGACACGCGAAAGGAAGAGGACCGGAAATATGGCAGTGATTGTGTGACGGTAACAGATCAGCCCGCCATTAAAAAGACTGTAATATTCCCCCACATTAAGGACAAGAACAATAATGAATCTAATCAGCAGAGCCGCTGAGCGATGGAGCCTGTCAGGGAAGGCTTGGGGCACTGGGCAGGATGCCCTGAAGAGGGTGCCAGTCCGTCACGGGAACGGAAGGACCCCAGTCCGTCATGCAAGGGAGCTTATCCCAGAACCTGTCACTGGCCTAAAGCAGGAGAGTCTGCACACCCTAGAGCTGTGAGGTCAAAATACCCACCAATGATAATAAAACATCAAAGGTTGCCTGGCAACTCAATGGGGAGCAGGATGACCTCTGGAGGGGTGTGTGTGTCTTGTGTTGTGCAGGTTATCTTGCAGGTGTCTCTGATTTGCTCATTCTGAGAGTGCCCTTAGATGGAGCAAGCTCCAGTCCAGCTCTACCCACATGCAACGCGCTCCCCAGGACGAGCTCCAGTCCAGGCTAGCTCTACCCACATGCACTGCGCTCCCCAGGACGAGCTCCAGTCCAGGCCAGCTCTACCCACATGCATCGCGCTCCCCAGGACGAGCTCCAGTCCCCCACATCCCTGCTCAGTGCTTATGGAAGATGAATGAATGCAGCTGTTGTGCTTCTTGTTGTTGTTGTGTGCCTGACATTTAAGGTGGAGTTATTTGATTACTGATCTGTTGAAGGGCTGACAGCTGAATGATTCCATCTACACCGTATGGCGATGTCTAAACATCCGGTCTGTCGGCAGACATTACAACCACAACGTCAGCTTGATTTCTAGGTAAATGAACCAGACACAAGTGCAACAAAAATATCGATTCATCCATTATTTTCCTGTGAACAAAGGACACTGATACGAATCTTGGTGTGGATTAAATCAGATTCAATTCTGTAAAATGGTACAAAACAAATCCTCCCCTGATCTCTGCTGAGAACATCCATTTAATAGCACCCACCTGTTTGGCAACTGAAAGTGCTAGTTGCCATAGACGTAGACGGACAGATATCTAGCTAGAGCAAATGGATAGGGAAAAATAGGGGCACATCTGTGCCTGTGAGCGTGTTCAGGGCTGTCTCAAAGGACAAGAGGCAAACATAATGCTGTCTTTGGTTAAAGGCAGGCAGACAGGCTCGTCTGGGGCTGTCGAACGTGTGTGCGAGGACCCAGGTGCTCAGTGAAGTGGCGAGTCCTTCAGAGACCCATGGAGATGTGGGAGTGAGGCGAGGCAGCAGGCAGTTCATTACCATGAGGTGGTGTGTGCAGAATGAGGGAGAGAGGGGGCGTCGTGGAGAGGAAAAAGGAGGAAGGCTGGCTGGGGCAGCGTGGCTGTAGTAAGAGATAAGCAAGGACTGTGGCGACCTCACCTTCCCAACCACGACTTCTGCATCGCTAGCTCCAGGGTAATGGCTGGTTTGAAATGCTTCTGCCAGCTTGTGGAACAACAGGTTTTTCTGGCAACTGCACACCTCTGATATGCACGTCCCCGAAGGAATCCATAGGCCAGTAAATGAAGCTGTTTGGAATCAATGCAGCAGACAGGAGCGATGCCTCATTCTGGCTCCCCGGACAGTCCAGCCCCTCGAGGATTGCAACAATGATCTACTAGTTAAAAACACGTTTAGAGAGCAAGAGATAGAGTGATGAATACGGGCATATTGCACGCCTACAGAAGCATCTGTAGAAAGATTATGAAATTAACAAGTTTTTTTTTCCCCTTTTCTTACGAGGGGGGTGATTAGCGGGAGGTGTTTGTCAGTGAACTGAAGTGATTTAATGGTAAATCAGACTATTGTCATTTAGACAGTAATGTGCAGTGGGGTGTGGTGGATGTTTCGTGAAGGCAGAACGAAACACAGGCAGGAAGCTGCTTCTGTATAAATATAATAATGAAAACACAAAGTGGTGAAAAGAGGCAGCCTACCTGTCACAGAGCTCGCTTTGCGGCTGAGTAAGATCTCCCTGGCAGTTGGTGTTGACTTTGCACTTTTCACCGCCCACCCCCGTCTGGCTGCGAAGTCCAGGATTAGCGCATGGCCCCGTTCATTTCCCTGTCAGCTCGCCGAGCGCTGGGATTAGATGCCTGCTCGCCCTCCCCACCGCAAACATGCCTCCGCCTGTCATCCAGCTACCCCGTTCCCCAGCAAACATCCCGAGCGCCGCGTGCCCCCGACAAACATGGCCACCCGCCGACAACTGCAAAGCCCCCAGCCTGCTCCCCCCATCCCTTTCATGTGCTGTTGGTGACGTGAGACACGACTGTTACCACCGAAGACGAAGGCCTTGTGCCAGGGTTCCAGAAGGCTTCAGTTCAAATTTATATTTTCCTGTCAAAACTCAATGTGGAAGTTTCTGGAAGCAACAACATAAATCATGATTATCTACTATTCCTATCAGAAGGAAATGAAACTATCATCGGTAATCATTCGTCAGATGCTGCAGTCCAAATGCCCGAAAAGATGCACAGCACAGGATGAGTTACACACTGAACATCGCTTTCCTGTTTAACTGCGGCATGTATGTCTGACCCCGCAGTCACATGTAGTGCTCTCGCCACACTGACCACCACTGACGCATGTTGGCATCATCTAACAGAGACGCTCGATCGTTTGACAGGAAGCTTAATCAAGTGACTGAAACACTTCATCATCCCAGTAGATGGGTAGTTGGCCCCTCTGCACACCCCCTCCTTAAATAAAGCTGGCCCACCCTCCCATCGTCGTCCCTCAGCTTTAATTAACATTTTCGACACAAACGCATGCCGTGTGACACGGAGTGGCAAGCAGCAAAATGCAATTAAAATTAAGAATATTGATTATCCTAGACGACGGCTTATAAATAACGGCACACATAAATAAATGAAAACGACAGGTGAGGTTGGTGATTCATGCCCAGAGTCCCGCGGACGGCAGAATAAATCACTCGGCTCCGTGTTTTTATCGAGCTACGACTCCACCCTGCTCACAAAATAATGGCGTCGTCCGCTTGTCTGCTGCGACCTCAGATAAAACAATGGCTATAGATAAACATTTTTTTAAATAACTGTAATAATCACTGAGCCCAATTGACACAGTGTGCAGGGCTACACTGGTCCCACTGCAGCACAGCCCCACTAATGTCATTTAAGCAAAGAGATCAGGCTGAAATGATCCTCTGTGATGGTCCTCTGGGACTATATTCTTTAGGATGATCCCCTAGGACGATCCACTGTGGATTTCCTTTCTGATGATCTCCTGGAATGATAGCCTGGGGTGATCCTCTGTGGTGATCACTAGGGATGATACCCTAGCTGGTGTAATCCTCTGTGATGATACCCAAGCTGGAGTGATCCTCTGTGACGATCCCCAAGGATCATACCATAGCTGGAGTGATCCTCTGTGGCGATCACCAGGGATCATGCCCTGCTGGGGTGATCCTCTGTGATGATCCCCAGGGATGCCTACACTGTTCTGACTCACTCAGTGGCCTGTCCATGCTTCTCTGACTGAGTGACGTGGGTGACTGACCGAAAAGCAACTCGCCATCGCAGATGTCTCACCAAAAGGCTGGCTCAATAGAGCAGACTGGAAAACATGGTGATAGTGAAGTGACTGCACATTTTTGCTGGTCCCAGGTCAGTTCTATCCAGCAAGACTGCCCATAAACTCATTGCTAATATAAGAAAAATCTTTATGGGGCCAACCCTGAAATAAGATATTTTATCATCTCACAAAATAACCCCACAGCATTTGAAAATGGTTGCTGAAACAGTGTATGAATTTTAATCCTGCCAGCCCCCCCCATCCTATCAATATTTACGAAGTAAACAGCCTGACACAAGATCGGCCTTGGAGGGGGACCCATATTCGTTTTCAGGTGCAGATTGGAAAAAGTGAGGGTGAGCTAAGGGGTGGGGGGCTACATGGACAGAAAGTGAGTAAAGTGAGTAAAGTGAGTAAAGCCCCACAGGTCACTCGCTGGACCACCTTGCTACTGTTTTTTAAGGTTTTGCACAAACTGAGATTTGCTACATTTGCATGTTACTCACTTAACATTTACTAAAAATACATTCAGTATTCTTCGTTAACAAATAAATTTACAGTATGTTCATCATTTGAGTACCTTTATTAGCAAAAATGTCATATCTTTGATTCACCAAAATAGCCTCCTCTACAACAACAACAACAAATTTATTTTTGTATAGTGCATTATCACAACATTACATCGTCTCAAAGCGCTTTACAGCATCCCCACCCAAAGCCCCCAGTGAGTAAGCCATAGGTGACAGTGGCAAGGAAAAACTCCCTAGAAGGAAGAAACCTTGGGAGGGATCAGACTCAAAGGGGGAGCCCATCCTCCAGGGGCCGGCAGGGAGAGTCCAGTTATGACAGCAGTTATAACAGCAGAGAAAATGTGAGGCATTCTTTCTACAAGGGACATTAAATACTGCTCTGTTTCATGGGATGAAACAGTTAACTAGTTAAAGATCAGCCTAGAATTTAACTCTGCCATCAGTACACAACCAGTTAATAGGATGTCAGACATGCAGTGTTACATACTCTTTCTATGTTATAAAGGGAAATTGTTTTATTTGGTTTATATTTTCATTTATAGTTGTTCACTCAATTTCCAATGCTTAAAAAGAATTTAAAAGCCTGCAATTTATGAAATAATGGAGAAGTGGTACAAACCTGAGGTGTGCCTGTACTTTTGACTGACATGTACGTCGTATTACCTGGTGCAGGAAGCCCAACGTGCAACGCTTGCTCACTTCCTGTCCGCTTTCCTCCACCTTATGAGCCGAAACGAGATTCAGGATGGCACGTCTAGTGATGCAGAAACGAGGCCACGTGTTCGTGAGCCTTGGGGAAGAGCACACGCATTACGGAGTGGTTAGAGGCGTGGGTGGCCACAGGGGACATTTGTTGGGCAGGTGAATCACAGCAGGCTGGAAGGAATGTATCCATCCACTGCTATGCAAATTACATGCTCATATGACAACTTCATTTAAACATCAGTGTACGTGAGACGCACACAGAAATATAAACAGTAACAGATCAGGCGTCATCTCGGTCGCCCACATTAAAAGGCTGAGGTGTGCTTTTCTCTGGTCCTGTTTGATGTGTCACCTGTGATGGATGTCGCTGTCGCACAACTGCCCCCAAATCTTTGGTTTGATCAGGGGTTGCTGTTGAATCAGACACCAGTGTGTGGCATTATTAGATAAAAACTGCAGCTTAGATGTTAGACGTCAGATCAATAAACATCTCAAGTAAAGTTTCTTGCTCTTTAATTATTTATGAATGTCTGATAACTCTGCTGTAAAGTGTATTTTGGATCAAGCTGGACATGAAAGGTAGTTCTGACCAAAATAACAACACTGCTTTATTCAGAATAATACATTTACACTCAGGTACCAACAGTCTCAACAGTTCTCACACTGCACACTCTAAACACATTATCAACAGCTACCAACCGTCTACATTAGGGGTGCCCAAACTTATCTGCAAAGGGCCAGTGGGTTTTCACTGCAACTCCCTAATTAGATTACTAATTAGAGGACTGATTGGCTGAAGAGTCCTCACACCTGGGTTTG
>JAODJW010000002.1:14612695-14634326 GCA_026777045.1 Hyperopisus bebe | reverse complement strand
TCTTCTCCACACGCAAGCTTCACTGCATCCTGAAGCTCTGCCCTCTTCTCCACACGCAAGCTTCACTGCATCCTGAACCCTTCAAACTTACCAGGTGCTGTTGCCACGCTAATAATTTTTTAAAGGATAACCAGGAAAAAACATCAACAGAAGTTAGTAAAATGTTCTGACAAGACACCATGTACAGGGAAAGTTCTGGGTTTATTGCCAGAAGGAGGTTTATGTCAAAAATAATATACCTGCAAGGAACTATGGTGGTTCATTTAACTGAGCTCAGAGCATCCTTGAACTGTAGTGAGCATCCAGACATTGTGCTGATAACCTGGTTCTCTCTGCCAGGAGGTTATGGGCGTCACTCTCAGCAAGACAATTTTCACAAGTGCACCTCAAATCCAACTAAGAAGAGCTTTAGTGATAGCAAAATTACTGTCTTTCAACGGCTGGTTCAATCTAAATCCCTGAAGCCAATCACAAGTGTAGCCCACAAACACACACTGTAAGGTCTGCAGGATCACAAAATAAATTAAAATCTCACCTCAGTGCTGTTTATCATATACATCATTATTTGAATTGTACCCTTCAGGATTACCTTCCAATCCATATGTTCTGTATAGTGATGGGCTGCCTTGTAGATCCTGCTATAGGATATGGTGAATAGACATGTTTAAAAGTATTTTATAGGATTTTTGCTACATTTCCAAAAGATGTCACTGGTGCACAAGGTGGGATAAAATGATCAAGGGCACCTGCTGTCTCCGTGATTGAGGGAAAAACATATTTGTTATTCACTCGTGTTCTTATTTTTTTGCTCGGAGTGGGGAAGTGATTTGGAATTATTTCCATCCTAGCGTTTTACCGCTCCAGGTATAACGAGGTTCTTGGGTAATTAAGAATACATTTCCAGGTAGTGAAGCAAAAAATCACGATCACACAAAAGCTAACATGAAATAACTAATCTTCCCCACAGATGAAGCCAATTATTAATTGATTCCATTTGTGTTGAGCTGAATAGGGGTTCAATCTGCGTTATTCTTCGGAGGAAATATTTTATGTTGCCTCTGAGCAGGTCTCCAACAATCAGCATCTTTTATTTGTGCAAGTATTAAAGTAAGAAATCAAGGTGGTGAATTCACTGGCAAAAGTTGTGTTATTCCCTTGGTCCAAAGAAATCAAGGCCAAAAAATGAAATGGGTTGTGCCTTCACAAAAAAATGACATACAGTCACTGGCCACTTTATTAGGTACAGCTTGCCAGTACTGGGTTGGACCGCCCTATGGCATAGATTCAGCAAGGTGTTTGAAGCTTGGGTCCATATGGACACAACAGCATCACACAATTATTGCAGATTTGTCGGCTGCACCTTCATGAGATGAATCTCCAGTTCCACCAAATCTCACAGGTGCTCAATTGGATTAATATCTGCTGACCGTGGAGGCCATCTGAGTACAGTGATCCCCCAGCTATCGCTGAAGCAACCATGATACAACAGTAACAATGGCAACATCAACCATATGTTGACAATGGCATATATATATATATACAATTTATATTAGGTCAGCGTTCACGGTTCGACTTCTGATATTCAAATCGAGTTCTAGGTCAAACTGGTCTGTTCGACTTTCAAGAAATTCGAGTTCTAGTGAGTTCGAGAACCGAGGTACCGCTGTATAAAAAAAAAGGGGGGGGGGGGGCTCAAAGTATGCCAAGAAAATATCCCCCACACCATTACACCACCAGCAGCAGCATGTGTTGCTGATACAAGGCAGGATGGATCCACACTTTCCTGTCTTTGCCAATCTCGAATGGTAGACAAACACGTAGCAAGACTTACAGCACAGGTTTACATTTTTTTTTTTTTTTAAAAAAAAAAGCAAATTAACCCTTTTCTGCATGGCCCCTCGACACGTCATGAGGTGCAGTTTGCTCTCCGGCACCTGTTCCCGCTCGTAGCATTTGTGTACAGGCGAACCAATTATAGACATGCAGTCATGCACTGCATAGAGACATTTCAGTCAATGACGGACCGAGTGACGACGGTGGTCCCATGAGATTGTAAGTATCTGTGGTGACACTGGTGTAGACAAACCTACTGTGCTGCCAGTCGTACGAAAGTATAGCACATACAGTAATGTACAGTATATAATACTTCATAACGATAATAGAGAATTACGTCACTGGTTTATAAGTTTACCATAGTGACTTCATATCATTGTTTAGGCTAAAGGCCTGCAGCTTAGGTTTGTAGTAAGTCATCATGTAGGTAATGGTGACATGAATTTTCCGTGCAAAAAAAAACATTTAGGCCTGCTTACAAATTTTCCTGCCAGTGTTTCACTACACTCACCTCATACATATTTTAGTTAACTGCACGTTCGATATACTAGCTACCAACATACTGCTGTAAGTAAAGTGTCATTGGGAACCGAGCTGTTTTTCATTTCAGCCATAATTAGCTATGCTCAAATGGGTTGTAAGACATTAACTGCTCCAGATGTCACACCTATCAATGATTACAGCCTAACATACCCTTTTAATTATTGTTTTTCTTAAAAGTAAACTGCTCTAAATGCATATATGCACAAAAAATGTACAATTACAACAATATAATTTCAAAATGGCCTCTCTGTAACTTCAACAGTCAAGGAACTGTTTGAGAATCTGTAATTAATAAAAGTGATAACTGACCATAAGTAACTGTGTCAGGGTCAGTAACTTATTCATGGGATACAAACATCATGCGTGTAACTAAACTCTTCAGCCAATAAAGGCAAAGGTGTGTCGTCACGGAGGCGGTTCCAGTTTGTGCAACCGGGTGAGAGGTCGCAATGCATCTAACCGAATAAGTTCAGAGTCCAGCCCTGTGAGTCCAGTCCTGTGAGTCCAGTCCTGTGAGTCCAGCCTAGTGCAGAACCCTTTGTTTCTATATGACACCTGTTTGGCTTATGTCAATCTCAGCTAACTGGGTGATTACAATGAATAAGCCAGGCTAAGCAAAGCAGGCATGAGGTTTAGCGTTCCCTCTGCTCGCTCTGACTTCATTTAGAGACCTGTTTCTCAGTTTTGTCACTTTCATTGTTTTGGCAATGAAGGTCCTCATCAGCCTGCAGTTGTCAGGATGGGAGGCTTTGCAGGTGAGGCATGTTATGACTAAGCACTGCTGGCATGACAGTCAGTGCTCAGGGCTACCTTACATAATCAAATGCACATAAATGTTACATCACTGCACAACCAAGACTTCAGGATTTCAGGAGATGACTTTTTAAAAAGACAAATCTTTACACTAGATCTAATTAAATTTAAACATAAATTAGATCTTTTTTCAGACATAAATTAGATAAATGTTTTTTTGTAAGTCTAGTGCAACAACAAACAGCATACATTCCTAATTTTAGAGTAAAAGACAAGTCAGTCTTGCAGTATACCAAAATAAAACCAAAAAATTACAAATATTTTAAATGATCTCAGAAAAGATTTATGTGACAGATAAAACTTTATAACTTGCCTCTACATCTAATTGCATTTTGGGTTTTTGTTCTACTGAAAGGTGTATTCCATTAGTGTTGCTCCAGGAACATTATGCAAGCTATATAAATGACAAATGATTAGCACAGCTTTTTGCATAATGACCACTCTCATGAATGCTGGGCAAACAGGAATGTTGGAAGTTACCAAAAATAACATTACATGCTAGAAAGCCGATGCTCAGCCTATGGGTCCATTACCCCAAATATATGTCCTACTTATACAGGTTACGCACATTAATGCACAATAAAATATTAAATCGACTTCAGACGAAGGCTTCATTATTTATTACTGCAAATAAGAAGCTTCTAAATTACCACAAGGTCTACAGTAACATGGCACGTCAAGATAGAGTTTGAACAATGATTTAAACACTGACAAGTAAATAATACACCAGTCTTGGTTGCCCAACCCATCCACTTAACATGGAGAAACACGCAAGAATGCAATTCTGCTGGATAAATGGACTTATTAGGGTAAAATTGCAGAAATCAGAACTCGTAATAAAACACGTCATGTCACAATGCCTCACACTGGCTTCTTGGACATGACATCACTGTACTCACTATACTTAATTTAACAGCTGAAAAATGACAATAAATTGTCAGAAAACTCTTAAATTTGACCATATGAACAGATGCTAAAAAACTCCTTAACAACTGAAACCTCTCAGAAAAACAGAAAGAACCATTTTCACTTGCTGTGATTTGTCTACCAAGGTTTGCGAAGAGATTACGTGGAAATGTTACCTTGAACCGCAAATACTGAAATTGTTATCGCAGAAAGTTATTACAGTGTTCTGATTTAGTAATCTAATGCTTTATTTTTCCTCACAAGACCAAACATAAATAGGTATGAGCCTGACGGGACATCAGAGATAATGCAGGTAGGAATGATTTATTTTTTATCTGTTTCTCCACGCAGTAGTTTTATTAAGTACTAGTGAGCTGATGGGGAAAACGGTCACAGCAAATGTGATTCCTTGATCACCACCCACTCGCAGCCAAATTCACCAGTGGCATACTTCTTTGCGACTCTAATCGGTCACGGAAACGTGGCCACCAGGGATCCCGTCACGGCAGCAGGGCGGAGGCGCACATGGCCTCCCACAAAACAGCAGCATCTTCCGACACCTCGACGGGAGGGAGCAGGGGGGACCATACTTCACAGAAATAACGCTCTTGCATTAACTCCAGCTACAAAAAAGTTTACTGACCCAGTTTCCTGTGGCCCGTCATAAATAACAAAAAATCCTTTCCTTTAAGGCCACATACCATATTCCAGTCAACAAAACACATAAATAGATACTGTTAGTTCCCCATCTAGCATGACGGCTTCTATCTGGCTGCCAGATAAACATGAGCAACTTAAAAACATCCCTAATGGAGCGGAAGTGGATGACTTGTGTCACCATAAGGGCTGATACATTGAATCATACATCATTTAAACCGGAGAGCCTGCTGTCAGACAAGGCAGACCTTGTGATATGCCTGCCTGGTGCACCTGAATGTTTTATACCAGCTGAGCATAAAGCCAACGATAAAGAAGCACAATTCAAAAAGGGGGGAAGAGGGGCGGAAAGGGGGAAAAATAAGTCACTAAAATCACTGGTATAGCAGTAAATGTTATGAGGTCGGTTTCAGAAATCTGTTGCATCAGTTCAATCAAATATACCTGTCGATAGATCTATAAGTGATTAGTCATGCCTTTTACATTACCCAGGAAAAACAAAGTCAGTGCATATGTCCCCCAGCCAATCATTCATCTCTAGGGGAGCCCCCCCCAACACACAAAGACAAAGGTGATGAAATCAGCTGTCACACACCAAATATCTTACAAATCATATTCATAAACAAAGCAGCCTGTAATGTGAAGTGACACATTCTCAAGACTCAGATTAACCAATTAATGATTAATGGAATAAAAGCACTTTTTTCAGAATAACTAAAATTGGGCCTACATATGTGCAAGGATACTATAGCCTAGTTATCAATGACAGAGAGTTTCACTTTATAACTTCATCCTATAGTAAAAGATATCAGGTTAAGTACTGGCACAACAGCTGTTAGCCAAATTGTTTGGTTTAGCAGTGATGTAACATATTGATGATGTGATGTTTGAGTGCTGTAAGCAAGCTTACGACTGGCTGGAAACTAAACCTGGGACTGAATGTATATACCTAGGGTGAATTTCAATATGTGCATCTGACCGTACCTGTGTTCTCATGTACATGTTTTACATCATCTTCCATTGCTGCAGATCAGTTCCAATACTATCAACACAAGTTCAGAGGATGGTAAAAATCTCTCAATGTCTTTTTTGCCCCTGGCCACATTTCAAGGATACATTGGCTGCATCTGAACTGGACCAATCTCATGATTCATTGCGCACCAAGTTCGTTCTTGGAAGGCAAATTGGCAAGACTGGTCTTGCAAAGACCACAAGTACAGTTTTTGTGTTCTTGATTGGTCACTATTAGGGTGCACAAACAACCAAAAGTCTCTCGTTCGCTCACCCGGTCACTCCTTTGGGACTCATGTTCTGAATGATCAAGCGAGGGGAAGAACAAGTTGGTCAGCAAGTCGATGAACAGATTCAGATCGTGACTGAAATACACCATCTACTGGTGTAGTATATGGCTTACATGTACAGTGATTTCCTGTATGGTATAATTATATTTTAGAGATGATTTAAGATGATTTTAACCAAGGTTTGTTTGTGTATGGACTCGTTAGCTGACGATGAGCTGTTGGGTTTGTGTTTTTAACTATGAGTAGCTAAGATAGTACAACGTTGACAGACTTGGACTACAATTCAATAACAGATATTATTCCTCTCATATGACTTATTGGTGGTATCTAGTTTATTCCTTTGCACTATTTAGCCTAAATAGGCTATTTTTTCACATTTCGGAGCACAAGTATTTCAGATCTACATTATGCAAACAAGAAATGCCACTGAACAAGTTGGTGAATGAATCAACACGAATCATTAAGGTGAACTGAATCAAATAAACTGCCTCCCCCCACAAAAAAAGGAGTCACTTTGCCCATCCTTATTCACCACTAACTCATGGAGTGTGGTACACTTGTACGGCCTGATGTCTCACACAAATCACGTGACGCGTGTCCTTGCCGACCGCAGACAGGCAGTTAACACAAAGCACTAGCACAGGGTGGATTTATCTCATTAATGTACAGTCAATATAGCACCTTCAGCTTCAAGGTCGTCGGTAGCGTTCTCCCATAGTAACCAGAAAACTTTACTATTCAAATGCAAAACCCTGCCTGTGCATTATTTCGTCCATTTGCTGGGCAAGGGCCACATGCGTGTGCTGGGGGAGGGTATGTTACAGGCAGTCAATTACCACTTTAAGAATCAGCAACGGCAAAAGCCAAATAACCATGCAAATTGCTTTGTTTCAGGAACAAAATACATCCCAGATGCCTATTACAAGATGTTTGAACTAAATAATAGAATGAACGCCTTGGAGGCAACTAATGTATAAATTGACGGTGTGAGAATACAGTGCGAGCCCCCCCCCTGCAGCATCCTCCTCTGTCCTCTCACCTCATCAATCTTTATTTATAACCCTGGAATTACAGCTGTTGCTGCTGCTGCACAATGCTGCTCTGTGGTAATTTGCAGCGCTTCCAACCAGCTTTAAAGACTCTCACCTGCTCCTCGGCAGCTAGTTAGCACTGGGGAGCTGGAGGAAAATAAGGAACAGAAAAGTAAGTCAGAAGGCAAAGGAGTCAGATGAAGAGGTTTTGTTATCGTGTCAGATGCACAAAGCCACCTGGCACGGCAGACGTGTCTTTTAAAACCGTTTTATCATCGGGCGCCACAGGGTCAGTGAAACCTCTTCTTTGCACGTTGCTTTCAGCCTCTGCCACCCCCGCAGATGCATCAATACTCGGGGGAGATGAAAGACATCAACAAAACAAGGACACACGCACAGGGTTACCTCAGAGGTAATCAGATAACTGCAGAGAGGAAACACAGAGCTTAATGTTTGTCTTGCATTCATTTTATTGTAAAAAGGATTCCTCGATTTACCTGAGCAACTAACCTATTACTCATACCTGTACCTACCACTGAGGACACCGAGGTCAAGTCCTCAGTATTTTTTCTGCAACTCCAATAACCAGGAACCACCTTCCCTGCATGGACACACCTAGGAAGGGTTAACACTTTTGACCTTGCTATTTTAGAAATCCTGGCTACAGCCCTGATATTACTACAATGGTTTTTTTTCTTAAATGTCTTCTGTTTTGGTAGCTGAAGTGAGTAAAGACCTCCATGATAGAACATAAAATTATAACAGGTGAAATGCAGTGAATTCCATCTGTAGCCCTGACCGACATCCAAACGTGTCGTCTCAGATGGTGCCACACAGTCATTCATTTGTAACGATTTTATTACGCCTTAAGTTTCACTTTACATTCTGCCGCTGCCCTGAATCTAGACAACTAACACTTGACGCGATGTCTTAAGTTGTTAAAACAGAGTCTATGTAAGTGTCACCTGGAAACAAACTGTAGGTGCTTGACTATAAATATACCGAAATACACCATATATGAGACATATAAAAAACAAAAAACAAAAAAAACAGGCAATCCATCATTGTGTTACACAGCTGAAGGGTACACTGGTTTGCTCTCACCCAAACGCTGATTTTTCTTTCCATTTTTCACTTCATGTAACTTGCATGTTTTCCCCCTATGACTTTTTGAACAATATTATTACTATCACTATCTGACATGCAGCTCGCTGCTGGAAAAGAGAGATAAGGAGACACATGGAGACCATCTGAAATTGAATTCTGCCGAAATCTGGCAGTGATGAAGTGGTTTTTATCCCTCGTTCAATTGTCTCTATCGCGCATCCTGTCCTGGCCTATTAAAGCAGGTTTGTTTATTCTACTAAGCCCAGTCATTTCAATTTGAAATAACACAATTGGAAAACTAAATTCGCCGCTGGCCCTTGATCTTTACTAGGAGCAGAAGAGACAGTAATGTGGCTCCGGAACGTGCCATGATGAGGCGCTGTTTCTCTCCAGTCTGATGCTTTTAAAAGACCCTTCACTCTTCTCTCTTTAATAAGATCGGTCTCCCCACATACCAACTCTTAATAACAGGATAAAGTACAGCAAATTGATATGACTCCAGTGAGAGCATTTTTTTCGGGGGCTGAAGGCAAAGAGGATCCGGCTTTTCCCCATCTCCCATCCAATCTAACTGAGAGCCACGGGTGTCAGCAGGCGCTGGAGAGGTGTGAAGGTGACAGGTGTTTGGCTCGGCGGAGGTGCGGCTCATCGGTGTGAGGGGGGGGGAACGTGGTTGGTACACAGCACCTGCTCTTTTGAGGTTTCATTTTCCCTGGTCCCTTACAGTGCACAGTGAACGGGGGGGTTATCGACATAAAGCCCAGTCCAAGTGAGCTTCATCACATGGGACAGTCATCCCCTGGCCCCCAGTCAAGGAGACCCCTTGCCATCCCTTAGCTGGAGCGCGTCACACACTAGACTCTGTGTACGAGCAGCTAGCATGGATTCAAAAGGAGCCTCTTCACTGAAAAACGTCATCAAGGGGCCATGCTACACTTACAGATACACATGCATTTACACATCTGGAACAATAAATCACAATACGACGAAATATCTATTACAGTTTCATTCCAAGGAGAAAATAAGTTAGCACTTGTTAAACGAGTATGCACCCACAAAAGAAATCTGGGCTGGTGATATCTAAACATCTTCATCAGTTTTAAAGCCACAAGACCACAGACGGGCTCCAGTGTTTTCGTCGGCCTTGGCGTGACTTTGCAGTGGTACATCTGCCACCTGGCAGCGTGACTTTGCATTTTCACCCCAAAAACATGATCGGAAGCTGCAAACTTTTAATAAATAGAATAGGCTGAATTTACGACATGAACGAGAAACAAACAGTTTTGTGCTCCAAGAACATCTATAATCTGACAAGCTTTATTGTTTTAATTTGCATAATCTTTGGCCAGAAGCCCACATAAAACAACAGACAACAATATATTCCAAGACTAATTTCCAAACTGTGGCAGACAATTCATTATCACATAATGATAATGTGTAACTATGAAGGACTGGTAATAAACACAAATGTTATAATTAATACTAAATAAAATGAACATGATGTAAGAATTCATTTTGTCGCATGTTTAGACATTTTCTCAGTCTTTGTAGCAGGGGCAGATAAGGCATAAAATGGGTCGCTGTGATTTATGGGGTGCCAAGTGTCAAGCGCTCATTTTTGTGCACAAAATACATTATGTGCCACAAAAAGGATTATTTAATGATGAAATAAAGTAATGCCTTGCTGCATTTTGTCCATAGAAAGCCAAACTCCAGCTACATCCTGTCCACAACAGCATAAAGATGTCACTTTCTTTAATGTACAGATATCAAAAGGAAGGTTCCATTTTGTGTATGAAATTGACATCAGCACCTTGCATTTTGTGGACTGTAGGCTGAAAAAAAAGTGAATAAAAAGAGTCATTTTGTACACAAAGTGAATTTATTTAGTTGCCAAAATGCATTTTATGTATGAAAGATGGTCATTTTGTGCATGTGGGTCTAATGCATTTTCAGGGGTGTCGTTAGACTTGTTTTATGGGGGCTTTAGTGCTCAGTCTGCACTATAACCGTCAACCTTTGTTAAATAGCTCATTTATGAAATACTTGCACATTAGTTATAACAACAGTGCCGCTATCTATAGTTTTAAGAGGGATAGCAGTTTTTTTTCCTCCAGGGTAAGAATGTAATGTCAAACAAGTTTAGCTCCAGGAAAACAGAAACTTATATCTTGTTAGTTGCTACTGAAATTAAATATTTTAATTTCAATTAAAACAAAATACTATAATTTAAAGTTGTGTCAAATGCAAAACAAATACATGTTCTGTCGAGTTTAATGGTAAAATCTGATCCCATGTTTACAGAATTTGTTAGTACACAAGAATGAAAAAAAATATATCACCTCAATTATTTGTAATAATGAATGTACTAATATGAATAATACTTAAAATAAGCCACATTGACAAGCAAGGTTAGCGAAAATGTTCAGACTCTGTAGACATGTGAGTAATGCTGATTTGCACATGCGCTGTAATGCTTTGTCAGGTAGGAAAAAAAGGCAGAACACCTGTTCCACCTCTGCTTTAAAAACATTTCACTACTTTGCATAGGTAATGTTAATTCACAACACAGTATATCGAAGATTAGTATAAAACAGCACAGTTACTGCTGCAGTCCCCGTCATACTTGCATAAATTGGACACAGTACAGTCAAAATATGTTTTAAATAAAGTTATGTGTATTTTGTGTTGAAAATATTCATTTTATTTTTATTTCAACTTGAAGACATATGTGAATGTGTACTTATCCAAAAATAACACTGGTGTATATGTTCTAGTGTTTGTTTATGCAACAGAGATAATTACGAATATCCCATGCATAATTAGGCAGCAGCGTAACAGTACCTAGTGTCCGAAATGTACCAAGCGCTACCTGCCCTTATCCCCTAGCGAGTGTTCTAGGTAGCAAAAACTATAGACTGAGTGACTGAGTATTCTGATCACAGGTTTGGTTCATTTCGTTTTACAACATTGACAAAATGTCTCACAGGTTAAACATATTGTAATTTGCAATATTAATTTAATTGATGTGCAATAACTTAAAATTAAGGTCTTTTCAGTTCTTAAGTGCACTTTCAATAGTTGTCAGGCTTCTGATTTTAGAGCCATTTGCCAAATAGGTTTTAGATTTAGGTTCTAGTTCTTTTGTTGGTAAACATTCACCTTCTGTTTTAAGAGCACTGTTATAAACTGTTATAAACGGACGAAGGAAATGCTCCTGGCAGACTGGAGTGGAGGGTTTTACATTAAGGCTACTTTTTTGGACCTATGCAACTCAACGCATAATTATTTTCTTTTTATTTTGAGACAACCATTCAGAATAATGAAAATGCCAGAACTTAATAGTGATGGTTCTATTTAATAGTGGGGGCGTCTCATAATGGCTCTGATTTAAAATGAAACATTAAGCCCACTTCAAAGAAAACAACTGTATATTAGGGCTGTGAATCGATTAAAAAAATTAATTAATCACAGTTTTCTGTGATTAATCGTACCCACTATTAAAACATAATCATAAATATTTATTTCATGAATCCCCAAATTAATGTATAATTAACACAAAGGGAAGTATGTGGGTCATTGTCACAAACTCTTTAACATATTAACTTTCTCTTATTTTTAAAATTAGTTTGAAGACAGACTCAAGTTATATAACCTTATTGTCTAAACCGTCGATTGTGCTTCAAGGGTAGTTAATCAGGGGTGTGTTTCCTGAACGCGATCGATCTTAGTGAATAAAGACATAACAGGGACATCAATCCCATGTATTACACTGATGAAATATATTATATAATTGTCACATCAGACATATGAAAATGTAAAAAAAAAAGAAACTAATTGGAAATCCAATAAAAACAGATGAAAGCGGCCAAAATTTAAACCAAAATAAATTAACCTATTTGCTGAAAATATATAAATGGGCTCAAAATGTGATGTTGCATTCTTGGAAAATGGCTAGCAGTACCAGGAACAGGAAGTAACACTTCTCAAAATAATCGTTAAAACAACTAATTGAGTAGGTGACCAAAACTATATTTTAACAAAATAATTACTGCAGTGTTGTGCAGAATAGCACACACTACAATACCAACACAGCAGCATTCTGATGAAAATCTTACAGTTCCCAAGGACTTGTGCTGGCACTAGAATTACATTCTCCACTTGCCCAGAGCACACTCTGCAACTGCGTGTTCTTTGGTGCGAGGTGCAATACCTCTCTTCAGCTATGGTGTGGGGATTCATCACTAGAGTCAGCAGGTATTTGCTAAGAGCAAATAATAACACACCATCCTTTGCCATCTGACACAATCCAAAGCTGGACCAGATATAAGCATCACTTGTACTCCCAGGCCACTTGGTCACAACGTCTATAAAATGCAATTGATGCCAAGTGCCCTTTTCGACAGGTGCAGAGGAGACTCAAGAGGCCGCGAGTATGAATAGGGTTGAGCGTTCCATCCACTGCAATTAAAATGCCTGCAATGGCATGAAAACCAACTGTAGTGTCACAGAAGGCAACTGCACCAGTTAAAACATCTATGTAGTTTGCTCACAGTGCAAGAGAAATGTGATCAATACATGAAGAAATGCAGGACACAGGCACAGTGCATCTGTAGGTCTGCAAGAATTCACCAGAGGTGTAGAAGCAGAGAGCTGTCAGAAGCTGCACGGTGCACTGAGGGCAAAATTCCAGTGTGTTCCTCCTTTCAGTTTATCCTGCACCAACCAGGAAGGCTCATTACTTCACTGCAGACCAGCCTGTACTGCTCTACGAATTGCTCACTGCTGAGTTGGTCCAAGGGGTTCATGTCCACGAGCAAAACAGCATTTAGACAAGCAATTTGGCTTCCTGGACTACACTGTCTGAAATGCCGTCTTCAGCTGAGTTGCACAGTTCTTTGTCATTGCTGGTCATAACGGATGGTTCGCCTTCCCAATTCAAAGGATGTGACTGAACACATAGCAAGTTAGCTCATTATGTGTCAGGGATATTTAGAATTTATGAATTGTTCCCCCATTCCATTAATGAGTTAGAATTTATGAATTGGTTCCCCATTACATTAATGAATTAGAATTTGAATTGAATTGGCCACATCCTGTAAGTTGTTGAACTGGAGTTGGAATTCGAATGACAGAAAGGATAATTTAATTTCAGTTTAAAGAAATTCAATGCAATCACATGAATGTCATTTAATCTAGCAAAACATAAATAATTATAAAATAGATTTATTTTCTAGATCAGGGGAGCCCAACTCCAGTCCTGGGGGGCCAGAGCCCAGTGTAGCTTAGTTCTTTCCCTGTTCCACCATAAATTATTCAGCTCAAGAGCTGTGTGGTAATTAGGACAAGGAGTTGAATCAGGTGTGTTAAATGAGGGGAAACCCAAAAATGAGCAGGATTCTGCCCCCCCCACCCCCGGACTGGAGTTGGGCACCCCTGTTCTAGATGGTAGATGCATAAATTGACCTTATATACCACCCCGCCACGCACTCAAATGGCCCGGCCTCGAAATGTCTGTGGGTCCTTGAGCAACGCCCTTAACCCCCAGCTCCCTGGGCGCCCCAACAGGTGGCTGCCCTTCATGGCCACGGGGAGGGGTAAAGAGAATTTCCCCACAGGGTTTATTAAAGTATCAGTTGTTATTATTATTACTATTATTATTACATGTACTACTGAGTGAAATGTACTTTATATTTGCATGATTGTAAGATAATTGTGTAATTGTTTTAGCCTATTCTAACAATTTACGTTAGGTTTATGTCTGCCCTCAAACTCCTTTTCCATGGATTTGGTTGTGATAGGCTTACTTGTATGAATGTATGAAGTGCTCTTACACCATGAATCACAAAATAACAATGAAATTATTTGTTCTATTAGGCTCTCGCGCATCAGGCGTAACACTCACGATTTCAGACTCTAAAGCTCACGCAAGGAATCTTACGGCAAATCTGTATTATTCCGCCATAAACCTGAAATTCGCATCATCAAAAGCCTTGGGGTAGTTTGCAAACCCTACGGACTATTTAAATGTAATAAGACGGATACATGCATGTAAATTCGTGCGACTGGGTTTGCAGATTTGTCTCGAACTCACGCCAGCCATGTGAGTGCAGTTGGTAACCCTGCCTTTAAAAATATACGTAGAAAGCTGAAATTCTAACCTGTTTAGCAATTAATTTCCGAGTGATTACCTGGGGATATTTAGGACTTACCCAACTGTGAATTGTTGGATTCTGAAGAACCTCCGGAATAAAAGTTCTTTCAGTGATATTCCATTTGTCAGCTGTATGTGTTTTTGTCGGAGGATGCTATTCCGCGACTGGCAAGTGATCACATTTTGCTATCATTGAAGCCGCTTGGGGACCCGAAACTAGGAAGGAAGGTCTCGGTGTCAATCACAACCTGGAAAATACAACTGGGGGATTTCTTAAGCATGATTTCTTGCTTTGTGGATAACTTAAAATGTAGTCTGGGCTTAGTGTAAGTGAACTAAGATAAAAGTCTACTTAATCTAGGATACTCGATATCCGACAAGTTATCGGACTAAGTAAGAAGAAATCCAACTTCATGATACAGGCCCCAATTCTCTTTAATTCACGGTATCCCAGTTTAGATTGACTTCATGTTCGTTCACTTATATTTGTCCCAGACTACCTTAAATACAAGTTATCGACCAATCAGGTCTTACGTTTACACGTAGTCAGCCACCATTGTGCCAGATAGACTGTTGCACATACGATCGCAACGTACTGTACAGAGCGGAACAAATAACTGAGATGTTAGGGGCTTTTGACCGTTTAACTTCTTTTACTTTACCTGATAATAATTAAGTTGAAAGATTTTAAAAAGATTGTATGTAGTTTTGTATTACTGATTTTTGGCTACCTATTCGTGGAAAAATGGTAAAAATTTACAGAAAAAAATATTGGGGTGGCACGGTATGTGACAGCACGGTCAGCACCGTTGTCTCACACCTCCGGGACAGTGGCATTTACAGATAAGCAAGACTTTTATCTTCATGTAAAATCGCCGTGAATATTTCCAACTTTGATTAAAGCACACAAAGCAGCAGCAGTGTGCAGCCACCTGAGACCGAACACGGAGCAGGAGTCAGATTGAGAAGCACGCGCGTGGACGCAGCTCGTGTTCCGAACGCGCTGCTCGGGGGCCCGCCGAGTGCCTTGATTACAGCGCTCCGGATTTTTTCGAATCTGGCGTGGCTGTAGCTTTCCGCACCGCCTGCAGTCTGTTAGAACACTGCCTTAGCGCGTAGGAGTCGAGGATACGAAGGGGGAAGGGCACCGTTCAAAACACATAATTATCCTGAAAGTGAAATGGTTATCATTATGCCATGCAGTGTGTTTGCCAGGAAGGAGTATGCTAAATATGATCTCATTGCCTAATTACGGCTTGGCATCCCTTGCTAATAGCCCATGTATGACACACCTCCATTTGACCTCGGGCCCAGCAGACGGTCATGCCTGGGACCCTGCCAGCACAAACACCATGCCCTCAGGGACTGCGCTACATATTTTTGCTCCCGTGGCCCACCTACTGCATTTATGTAGAGCTACTTTAACTTCGAGAGTTCATGCCCTCCCAAGACATTTGGAACTTTCATGCCTTCATCAAGCTTCTTGTGCATTCATTAAAGATATGTGCACCGTGTCCTCTCACTGCAAAAGGGTGTCATCCCGGAAAAACAGCAATAGCCATCTATGCAATGCAGGCCTTAACTTATTCATTTGTGTGTTTATTTTTTAAGTTGTGTAAAATGTTATCTTAGCTGGGGTTTGGGTGGCCTACATGTGGATCTATTTTATATGGGCACGTCTCCTGGTTTGATTTAGACACTTTCTCAAAAGCGCAGCTGCAGCTGTGACCCTGGACTGGGAGCTGGCTGCCTTTGGGTTCTGTGCCCGTTAACACATTTTATAAAAAGCTAAAACCAGCACGGTACTCAGCAGAGCCACTCTCTGAGAAGGAACGGGGGAGCGAGATTAAGTGCATTTCTCCAGAATGTTTGCGTGTGTGTGTGTGTGTGTGTGCGCGCATTTGTGAGGTTTTTTTACAGTCCCTAAAGTAGTTTCGCTCTTAGGCTCGCAAAGCCCCCCTCTGATTCCCATCCTCCTGCGCCGTCAGGTCGGATCCCAGCTGCACACTGTCTCCCTAAGCCCATAATCAGGAGCGCGTGAGCAGGGTCCTCTGGCGGTTCTGCCTGGCCCGGCCTGGACACTGAGAGGCGTGGCCTCGGCATCGAGGCTCAACCTGGCGATAGCCCACTTTGAAGGCCTCTCAGCGACTGGGAGACAGCGGAGAGCGGTTGGCCGTCACTCTCTCAGGCGTGGAGATGTGATCTCCGTGATTAACGTGACTCACAGCATCTGCAGCTTTCACCCGCCAAACAGCTCCCTTTCTTTTACTCTCTCACTTAAACGTTGATTTCAAATCCCACACAGAAACGTGCCAGCTTGACGATGGTACTAGGGCAAATATTTAACGGAATAGCTGTCAGGAACACAAAGCCATTATAATTACACAAAGGGTGCGAGAAAATATTGTTTCAGAAACTTGGACGACTGTAAAAGACTGAAGAACAATTTTAATGTGACAGGCTGTGAACTAGCGAGGGCCTGACAGAGTTTTGCAATGTAAATAAGGCAGATGTACAGCCTTTCCAGCGATGCACCCTTATTTGGTAACTGCTATTACCGATATACACCATTGCGGAGAATGGCAAGGAACTAATAAATTAAGCTATATTTTAAATCAATCACTCATTCATGAACTTAAGCCCACATGTGTTAAACTAAAGTAAAAATGACTGGGCCGTGTAGTGGTTTAAACAGGCTGAAGGTAAAGCTACAGCTCTGACATGTAACCAGGAAGCCGTGGGCAGAGGGTTCCGGCAGCCGCATATCTGACGCTCCGAAGTTCAGCATCACACCCGGTGTGCTCTTTTGATCCATCTGTGTATTCTCCCTCCGGTGAATTATACAAAGGGAAGATGTATGAGAACGGGCACTGAATACTTTTTTCTGAAAGATCCGTGTTACAAGTACAGTTGGAGACATAATATCCTGTTGATATTTCCAGCTTCTCTTGCCATTCATTCAGTTTGAGGACCCTTCTGGCTGTGTTTAGCATGGCTGGTGAGGAACGGCAGACTGACAAAGAACATAACGCTCCGCGGGCACACCTGTTGGTCCCTCTTGACACGTCCGTGCAAAATCTAGTGAAACTGTGAAGCTACAGATTACCTAACTGATGCTGAACAGAAGTCCAAACAGTTTTTTGTTGTTATGTCACAATCCAAAAAGAACAGTTCCCACTGGATAAGAGCCCAAAACATGCTGTGGATACTTTATTTTTTGGTAGGCTAGCTTTTCAACTATGTTCATGGATAATATGAGTGCAAAAACACTGCAAAGTTCAGCGAGACTTCTGAATTCTCCAACATCAAAGAGCAAATGACAATAACGTTCTAAACGAAAGGTACAGTACATTTTACTACACTATTTAGGTAGCACTGTGCTACATTTATGCAGATTACAGTGTTGGTGAGGACACAGGCTCATCCTGAAGGTAATTGACTGTAGTGCCTTTGAGCAAAGTGCCTCATTTGAATTGCTTCAGCAAAATTTATATTGCTTTGGATGTTTCACACAGGTATGAAAACCTCTCGGATAGAAGTCCGGCTCATCAACTGCCCAGAGAGGCTCTGGATAGGTGCTGCGTAAGCCTGCAGCCTCTACAATAAGCCAGTCCCAGGTGATTTTTAAAAATAGAGAGAGGAGCTGCAGCTTCAAAGGTGGCACCGTCCATTATGCTTTTCAAGCCTACTGAGAGAGAGGTGGTCACCCATCCGTATGTTTTCAATACCCCAGTAGCCCAAAGAGAGCTGAGGCAATCCAGAGACCATCCTGGGTATCGCAGGACTGTTATACATACACACATGCATGCATGGAATAACATGACAGCAAGAAAGATTAGTTAGCTGTGTTGGTTATCGCCATGTTGCTGAGCTGCAGCAGGAAGCGACACGAGGCCTAAATGTAAAGAAGTAAGGAATGATCAGGCCTGGATTCTGCCCCATGCCTATGGAACAGATGGCAACAGCGCCACCCAAAGAACAACTGAGGGAAAGCACCCAATGACCCCAAAAAAAACAACAAAAAATAACATATTCAAAAAGAATATCATACAGTGCCAGTCCTAGAATCACAATGAGAAAGAAACAGGGGATTTTCTGCAATGGAGAAACTGAAAATTCAAAAATAATTTCTCCGTTTACGTAATTCCACTCTTGTGTCAGTGTGCTCCCCAAGAACCTAGGCTTTGTATGAACAGGATTAAAGCATTTAAAAGTAAAGCACAGTAAAATCAAATCACAAGGTCACCCTACATTTAGCCCAATTTATACATAAATAACCATTTTGTTCTGTCACAAAAAAAAAATGAAATTTGCCTACTTGTCATTTCTGGTTAATTACGAAACATGCTGCATCATTAAAGGGACTAATTGTTGCCATTTATGGCACCAGATATCCCATCTGGATGCCATACTCCATACACCTCTGGCTTAAATAACAGCTTATATACAAAGGAATGCTGTTTGGAAGTCCATTTAGTTAAAAAATACCTTCCATTTATTATCGCAAATACTGCTACCTTCGACAGGCTATTGTTTTGGTAAGAGATCATTCATGGGCCTTACTGTAGGATTATAACCTTTAAATTGACTAGCCTGACAAGCAGTTTACATCACCCGTAACTAAAATCTGATCTGCATATTGCAACCTTAAAACATTTTCCTTAAAACATTTACTATAAGCCCAACTATCTGCTTACCACCCATCACCAATACCATCTCTGCCATGAACACTGATTGAGTCCCTGTTACTGCACTGAGCATTGATTGAGTACCCGTTACTGCCCTGACTACTGATTAAGTACCCATTACTGCCATGAGCACTGATTGAGTATATGGTAGTGCCCTGAGCACTGATTGAGTATTCATTACTATCCTGAGCACTGACTGAGTACCCGTTACTGCCGTGAGTATTGATTGAGTACCTGTTTCGGCCCTGTGGACTGATTGAAGGTCATCCTGGCTCCGAGGTCCAGCCCATACGTCCACAGCCCCACAAAACTCTGACGGTGTTCTGACAAGTAAACTCCTCAGTTCGCCCCCTTGTTATAAAAAAGGGGATGCTTTGCTGATTTGTTACATCAGAAGACCGACCCGCGAGAGAAAATGTTTATTTGCAGAGCTTGTGGGATCTGAGAGACAGACAGGCGTGTCAGAGCAGTGGGCTTAAATGAGATTTATTACGCTGTCAGCTCAGTGCTTTCAGTCAGTAATGTTTACAGCATACAAGGGAGCAAAGAAACACATGCCATTAGCAAAGAAAAAAAAAAAACAAAATCAAGAAACAAGACTTTGGGGGGGAAAAGCAGGCTGTCAAAACCACAGACTTATTAGCCAAAATCAATTGGGGATCCTTCAAGTCAGCAAACGAGTATCTACAGAACAATGACTTATAAAGTTATCAGAGCAGACAGGATTCAAGCACACGCTGGGGGTCTACAGACAAAACATACGAGATAGAAGTGACGCCCCTCAAACACATTAAAAATATCAGCTTTAAATGATACTGAATAGAACGTAACCACAAGAAAATCAGGAGAACCCTTTCTTGTACAATTTATGGCTCAGATTCCAATCAATGGATTGATGAAACATTCAGAAATGTTCACATAGTGATAAATTGCATAGGGGCTAAATATATCAATGTCAAACACTCAATTTGTCAAATAACAAATCACAAATGCTACCAATAACAAAATAACAAAAGGTACCTGACAGAGAGAAATTGAGAGAAATTATTATTAAAAACTATATACATCTGGTGATTTTTTTAAAAATAATAATATATCTATTTTTTCTAAATATTTATGCAAACATATACTCAGTGTATGTCAGGGACAACTACCTAATACTGGGTAGGACCCCATCTGTCTCCAGAACCAGGATAGACAGACTGTGTGTTCAGTGAAGCCCTTCTGCACACCATTATAGCAAGGACTGAAGTACAGTCTCAAGTCCATCCAGTCCTGTCATGCACACAGGTACATTTTTACTCAGTCTTGAATGGGACTTGGACACCTGTCCCTCGAAAAGTCGCCCTGAGTCCATGGTGTATGTCTGCAGCCTGCAAGCAGCTTTGGTCCATCTCCAGTTTGTTATATTAGCTTCAGTGTTTTTCGAGCAATTATCCAGGGTTATCCAGCAATTATCCGATTTGTGTATATAAACTATAAGGAGTTTTCATTTCGGTGTAAGACATCTAGCAAAAAGAAGCACACTGCAGAATGCAAATAGCAACGTTAACTGAGGTGGCTGGCATGACTTCCAACTTATATCAACATTGGGAAAGGAAACAAAGACAGGTATGTAGGCTAATGCTAGCAGACTTGGCAATCAAATTTGCTGACCTAGGGGACCCCCACAATCAAATTTGCTGATAAATTATCAAAAATGATATATCACATTACCTTAATACCGCCCAAACCTAGGTCAGTTGCTGAATTGACTTCACAATTAATCGCAAATAGCACCATTAAATGTGATAGGGTGTCATTGTATATGTGTGAAATTCACGTGTTTGATCTGAGGTTTTTTTTTCAATTGTGTTAAAAGTCTGTTCACCAACTGACCATGTTCAACAATTGTCATTAGTCTCCCCATCAAGTGCCGATCGGTGGTGTGACTGATCTGCTGGGAGAGGAATCAAACCAGCAACTTATTAGACACAGGACATTGTGTGTGTGCTTAATAAAAAGTTGTTATCCACATTCCTTATTGGTTCTAGAACCAGTCTTGAATGTGTTCAGGAAAATCAGGATCTTAGTCTTTGTAATGTTTAGCCATACAGTAGGCGATCCTCTTGACCCCGTCTGTATGCTGTATGTGTTCAGTTGCAGACACATGATTGGCTGTTTGGAGAAGCCGGCTGTTTGTCTTAATGAGCAGGTGTACCTAATAAACTGGCCACTGGGTGTATGTACATTTTTATGCTGTATTCATATAAGTCATGAACACTCTGTCTGCGTAGGTGATTCCATATACAGTGGTACCTCGGTTCTCGAACTTAATCCGTTCCGGACTCCGGATCGAATCCTAAAAACTTCGAGTTCTGATCGAATTTTTCCCATAAGAAGTAATGGAAAACCAATTAATTGTTTTAGCATTTAAACAAAAAATGAACAGCATAAAACAAGAAGAGCATTTTTTCTTAAGTTAATGGCTTCCAAAACGTTAAAGATCTTATCCCAACATTACCCGTGTCCTGCCCCGATTGTCCGCTCCTTCCGTGTGCCACGCCCCCTCGTTAACCTTGTGTGGGATCCCCATGTGATCAGCTGTTTCTGGTTGTT
>JAODJW010000002.1:14595401-14608403 GCA_026777045.1 Hyperopisus bebe | reverse complement strand
CCCATGCAGATGTCAGGCGGCTCGGCCTGTGCTAGCATATTACCCATGCAGATGTCAGGCGGCTCGGCCTGTGCTAGCATATTACCCATGCAGATGTCAGGCGGCTCGGCCTGTGCTAGTATATTACCCATGCAGATGTCAGGCGGCTCGGCCTGTGCTAGCTTATTACCCATGCAGATGTCAGGCGGCTCGGCCTGTGCTAGCGTATTACCCATGCAGCCACCTGAATCTGAATTTCTCTGAGGTCATTCACAGGCATTTCCCCAGCACAGCTCTACCTTCCTGGGCCATACAGCATCTTAAGTTATATAATTATGAGTGCAGAGACTGTCCCACACATTCAGAGCGGGAGTTGAGGCCTGAGTAGCCGTCAGAAGGAGGAGGCAAAAGAACCTCACAATGTCCCCACAATGTAATAAAAACCTTTTTTTCGGTCCCCACAAGGGGAAATTCAATTAAAAAAAAAAAACGTGACTGCAATCAAAAAACTAAAAAGACTTGTATTTAATTTGGTTACTTATGGGTATGGTTAGGGCTGGGTAGGGGTATCATGTTGGGATTAACGTTTTGCCCACAAAAATGACTAAGAGTCCCCACAAAGATATGAGTACAGGTGTGTGTGTGTGTGTGTGTGCATTCATGCATTTACCATTTATTGATCGGGCACATTCTCACCCAGAATGATTTACCTGGCCAGAGAGGTAGGTTGTCAGAGATATGTAATAACAAGCGATGGTAACCAAGGAAAGAGCATTTAACCCCAAATGAGAGTAATCAGCAGTCAGATACAATCATACAGGTAGTAAAAGGCCTTAACATGCACAGATATCACAGCTCCATGCAGAGGAAAAGGACACCAGGACGCTGTCCCAGAGTATGAAATGCACACAGGATTTATGGTCTTTGCTATAGTCAGAGTGAAAGCATGTGGGCTATTTAATGAAAACTGGAGAATAAACTGAAGCATCAAAATCTGAGGTCTGCTTAGGATTTATGTACACAGTGGGTAGATGCAGGTACCCAGTGTGTAGATGTATGTACATAGCGAGTAGATGCAGGTACCCAGTGTGTAGATGTATGTACTTAGCAGGTAGATGCAGGTACCCAGTGTGTAGATGTATATACATGGCGGATTGATGCAAGTACCCACTGTACAGATGTATATACATAGCGGGTAGATGCATGTACCCAGTGTGTAGCTGTATATACATAGCAGGTATATGCAGGTCCCCAGTGTGTAGATGTATGTACATAGCGGGTAGATGCATGTACCCAGTGTATAGATGTATATACATAGCGGGTAGATGCAGGTACCCAGTGTGTAGCTATATATACATAGCGGGTAGATACAGGTACCCAGTGTGTAGAGGTATGTGCATGGCATGTACTGCACATAGCATGTAAGTATATGTAATGTGTGTATATGTATGCATATTGCGTGTAGAATAGGGTACATAATGTGTTGATAGAGTTTGCATATAGGATGTAGATGAATGTGTGTTCGGTTTACACTTGTCAATTCCTCATATCCACACATGGCACCCAAGGCAGCTTGGGAGGGCTGAGTTTGGCTCACGCATACCTTCTCCAGAACATGCTGCTGGCCATCTGCTTCAGTGCCCTGCCATATAGCTACTCAAGAGCTTCCTGACCACAGACAGCTGACAAGACGAGGGGCAGTCCACACCTAGATACCCAGAACTATGTGCACAATTTGCATTTTGTCACATTATGGAATGCCAGATCAGTGGATCTCCTGTCTGATGAACGCTGTGGAAGATTTTCCACACAGTAGTGGCTGAATCTCTGGGACAATTAGCAATACCCCTAATTAGCTCTTCCTCATCGCAGGAGTCAGAGACAAAAACGCACTCTGCCCATGTGGAGCGAGAGCTTCCAGCCGTACAATCATTTAATCAGAACATCAGACACCAACTGCCAACACAGAGCAGCGGAACACGTAAATGAATGTGCATACTTGAGATGGTTGACCTGCAATCAGGAAATAATTGTTTTTAAAAATGGTTTCATTTTTCTCTCCCAAGGAGCTGTACTCAGGGCAGCTGGAGTCAACAGTAATTAAAAACTTTAACATGAAGGTTATTATTACTCTCTGGTGACTCTCTGGTGTCATTAGGCCTGTCCTTGTTATTAGGATCGGTGTGGAGTCCTCGTCACCCAACGAGCAGCTGTGTCCTTCGTCTCCGCCTCCTCGCCTCATGGTGGCATTCACTGTGTCCCTCATGAACCTGTGCTTTCCTCAGGTTCCAGGGCAGCTCCTATAGCCCTCAGAACGCTCATCTTCCCACCTTGGGTGCTCAGCAAAAGAGACTCTGGAGGAAAACCTGGAAAACCCTTTCCAGTGGCGTCTGGTTTGAGAAGAACAGCTGGAGCTTCCTGGACTAGCAGCCCATCGCCTTGAGACTATAGAGAAAGAAGTGGGGAGCTGCGGCCTTGCAGGCTTGTTAAAATGTAGTACGACTGAAAATATTCATTATTATCATTATCCATCACCAACACCCCCCGATTGCCCTTAAAGAAACTTTCACAGCAAATTGCACTAATGTACGTCCATAATCCCCTTGCTCTCTTTTGCTGCTATTGATGCCCGTGTAATTACCATTTTACTCAAAGCTGATTGATTAAAACATAAAGTAACAAGAGAGGAACAATCATGTCAGAGGAGACAGATGAAGCCGCTCGATAGCAGGGCTGTGGATTCTGCTGGTTTCCGGGAAGCCGTCCTATTTGCCCCTTGGCTGGGGGAGCACCTAGGCCATAATTCACAGTCTGGGGTAGGCTGCCCATCTCTGCTGGGGTGTCGCTTACATCTGTTATACCTTCTGAAGGTCTTATTCCACAAGAGGGGCACCATGATGCGGACCACAGGATGCGAGCTGACGCAGGCGGTGGCTTATTTGCATCTATACATCTAAGGTGTTCATAATTAATTTACAGACCTGTGAAAGGGCAAAAGCCAAGCTGTAGTTGGAGGATGGGTAGAGGCTGAGGACTCAGCTTATAGAGAGCAGAAACGGAAAATAAGCAGCTGAACCCAGGCTAGCAGGAAGAAAGGCTTGTAAGAAAGTATAAGACGATCCAAAACACCAGCAGCACTTGTGAGGACACACCGCGCTTAATGAGAGCAATAAGCCTTAATGAGTCAGTGCCAGATAGATTAAAGACAGTTAAACACCTCTTACCTTAACCTGTCCTTTGAAAGTAAATAAATAACAAGCGCACAAAGAAGAAAGTGGATCCTTCTACTTCAAAGAGATTCTATGATTTTCAGATTAGACCCACCGTTTTTCAAAGGGAAAGTAGCTCAGCGGATCAAAGAAATGACATTTTTTATTTTTTTATTTTTATCCCCCCTCCCCCCCCACACTCTTATTGGAGCAGTTTACCCAACCAATCAGCTAAAGGCTGAGAGACACAAAGCTATGGAAATGCCTTCTTTTGTCACCCTTCTGTCAAATACGTTCGATTCCACTGACATTATCAGCGGCCTTTGGCTTTGCCGGGTTTTTTTTCTTCACAGGGCAATAAATCATGAAAAGTCAACAGCGTCTCGAAATGTCATGGACACAAATTGTGGCTGGAAGGGAATCAGCTCAAGTGGTGCTTCTGACTGACCTCGTGGTTGTCATAAGGAAAGTACCGTTATCCATCCCGCTCCAGCATCCACCACGTGGGCGGAAGCACATTCACAGTCGCTTCGTAGATTTTGCCTGACAAGTAGAGAGTAATTGCTGCCATTTACACAAGGGCCTGTCTGTCAATACTGCCTGATGATTTCAGCAAACTGAGGGGCATTTAACATACCTGCCAAGTGAGACAAAATAAATAAGAGGCCAGTCTAGATAAAGCATCTCAACCTTGATGCAATTACCAAACAACTTCCAGTTAAAATCACGGCAATTAACAAGCCTTCAGCAGGACTGATGTGAGCTTCATCCACAGGTCCATATAGTATCAGGCTGCCGATTCAAGCTCAATAGACTTAATTAAACTGTTCAGAAATACTATCAGTGTCCACAGATTGAGCGGAGCATAGTGGTTTTAAAAGCAGATTCCTGTGTCTAATGAAAATATCCATTCTTCAAGCCTTTTAAAAGAGCTCTGGTAAGGTTTCTGTCGTGTCATTTCAACCGCAAGAGTGGCTAAATTATAATTATATTCATGAATCAATAGATTCCCATTTAGTATCAAAGTAGGCCAGGTATAATATTACATCAATTAACTTAATACCAGAGAAAATGATCAGTGTAAAGCACCATGCAACAAACACTAAGCCATATACAGTATGAGACTAGGACTATGGACCGAGGAAACACAAATGGTCCTGTAAATATACATGTAATTCATAAAGGTTAAAGTATCTGCGGGGGTGTCACCATATGCATGGTATAATGACCCATATATTACACAAAAAATTGCTTCTGAAATCTGTAGGCAAGTCCTCATTGGAAACCAGAGCCATATTAACTCTTTCATAATCTTCGCACTAACAGAAAAAACAACATAACACAAACGAGTTTGTACTCAGTCCGACTTCATTTATTGTAAATGTCCAGAACCCCACATGTTCTTTCATCTGAAACTGCCTGCATTGTTAAATACATGATCAGCCTTCACAGCAAGATCTCCAGGACGTTCTGCTCATGAGCTTTGAGTGTTTTTTGCTCTAGTGTGGCAGTCTATCTATATGCTATATCTAATGGTACTAATAATAAGCTAAGAGCTGTAAAATGGGTCTCCAGTTCATGTAAATGCCTCATGGCACGGGGACCGAGCAGCTGGGGCATGAGGCTGGCCAGGACCGTCTTCTCTACTGTGTCCACAAATACACTATTTTCATGGCTTCCAAACCTTCTTGAACTAAGTTTTTCCAAACAGAATCTAGTGTAACAAATTACACTCCCTGCATTTATCTCAGGTTCAGAACAACAGGTCCTGAATAGTCAAGGTGGGTGATCACAAAATTAAAATGCGAACATAACAAATTTAAAGTGAATTAATAATTTACACCCTTGAGATACCCCTACCCTCTTTCAAATTCAGTACTTTAATTTAGTAAGTATACACATCTGAATGTATACCTGACTAAACTATAAATTTAATACAGAACAGAATGTGTTTATAGTGTATGTGGGAATGCTTTGCACTAATATCATTATTAGTGGTAAGTATGAAGCTTTTGCAGTTTGTTAGTATAACATGCTTTCTGATACTTCCCCACTTGTCTGACATCTAGATTTCAGGATTTTTAATGCCTTGTGTTTTGACAAGCCCATCAGCTGCTTGTAAACAGCACATAACACCAGATTTATTCCTTGGACTGGGGGGGGGGGGCTGCTGTTAGATTCTGGGCCCCATGAAAGCATATCATGCTGCACCCCCAACCCAGACCAATCCAATTATCTTCCAAATATTGCCGGGCCCCCGTTACTCAGAGGCCCTTAGAATTGTCTTAACTCTCCCCTCCTTTATGGCCCCCCTGCTGGGTAGTTACCTGTGGTTGTCAACTGAAACCATTTTGTGAGAAGGAGGATTCTGGGGTTCTGTAGTGAAAAATTTTAAAGGAAAAATACTGGTCTCGTAACATGTAACAGAAATGCCAAATGCGGGGCTAACGTTCCCTGTATGCTCTGCTCACACTGGCAGGTTCTAAAGAGACATTTAAGGACTTGAAACAATAAGAAAGAAATGAATGTCAAGTACCTTGCATAAATCCCTGGGTCTTTGGTTGCGTGAAGAGGGAAACTTCAGACTGAAAATGATGACCTATTTTAACAAGGCTAATTTACCAAACAGGCCACCTTCCTCTAGAGTCTGTGTCAAAAATGTTAATTACTGGGCAGATATATCAGTAAGCGCTTCCTGGGCTTATTCTAATGTTTTACTCCCAGGACGAGGGAGGCAGTGTAATGACTCACAGTGGCCAGAGTTAAACCAAGCTGCTACATTTACACTTTGGTGATCTTTTATGCAAACAGCCCCACTGGAAACTCTTAGCACACCTCAGAGGCAGCTCTGATCGCCCTCTGCTAATACTGTCATTTTGCGACTGAAGTCTCCAGAATAGTCCATGCCCTTTTAAAGTCACGGGGCGGGGCATGCAGGACAGGTGGGTGCCAAAACCTGAAAATCCTGAAGCTGACCCTAACCCTGAACTAGCACCTTTACATCCGAACAGCAAAACATACAGATACACCTATGTGACTCTGCCAGGTTGACTTATTTACCCATCAGGCACCGTGGAATTTGAGGCCATTGCTGTTTTCCATCACTGCCCTGAGCACACTCTGGGAAAAGTAAAAATCCTGCTTTAATTACACATTCATATGTTTTCCATTTTATCAACTATTTATGCTGAGTGGTGCTGGGAGATGTTCAAACAATCTGCCAAGCCTCCCAGGATGAGGAAGACACTTTGAAATGGCGCCACTCGCTTTGCCAATGGTCTCCTTCATCTGGCCACAGTTGTTCTTTCCTTCAGCTAGAAAACCAACAAAATTGAATACAAGAGGTTTCAAGCATGATATTCAGGCTGATGACAATGTCCACCTATAAGGCAATGGAGTAGAATGTCAAAGTCAAATGGTCAAATTGGTTCTCGCGATGCATGGCGCCCCCTACAGACTAGTGCACTTCTGAAATACATGTAGTTGCTGCAGATGTGCTTGAACAGTGACAACCAGCCATCACTCAAGATCTGACATGGCCACACCGCCGGGAGGAGGATTTCCCACATGCTGCTGCCTAAACAGCGTCTGAACACAGCAAACCTGTACACAACTCAGAACACTTTATTGGCAGTAAGAGAACATAGCAGAATTGGTTGTGGTTTGGTGCTGACAGTAACAGAGACACATGTTCAACACGTGACCGCAGGACCCAGAGCCGCCATCGTGGACTGCATGCACTTTCAACTCTCCTGCAGATGATGGAGCTTTTTTGGTTCACCAACACCGAAAAGAGCATGCTCCAAGGAATGTGCGGTGGAGACGGCGGGGAGCGAATTGCCGTACGGTAATCAGAACCTTAAAGAAGCACTGCTATGCACTCATTCGTCTCCTGTTGTGCACGACTGCCCGAATCAATAAAAGGGGCAATTCAATTACATATTTGTATTTCCCACTGTGTATGCAAATTTCTCCACTGGTTTACAGAAGAGCAAGATTAATTTTTACTAACCAAACACTTAAACCTTAAACTTTGAAAAGGATGTGAAATGCCCCATCAGTCAGAGAGATTTCCCCAAGTTTCTTCCAGCGCTTACAAACATTTTACAGTACGGATATATTTTGACGGCCCCTTTGATAGAGGATAAAAATTTACAGAAAGTCAGGATTTAAAATCCTGGGTCCTGTATATGCATGTAACTGATATCCCAGCCCTCACTGCGTAAGCACATTAAATACCTGCCAAGGGTAATACCTTTTTTTGGATCCTAATAAAAATAACTGCCATTGCAATATCCGGCACGGTAATCCACAAAGACATTTGCGCCGTCTAATTACAAGTCAATCGGTGTGTGTCTGTAAAGCAGTCAGAATTATTCATTTTAATTATTCTTTTCATTCTCACCTTCAAATGAGAAAAGCCAGCCCATTAGAGGCCTCACAGCACAGGGAATCTAAAAAACTCCTGCTGTAATTTGAAATTCGTTATTAAATAGTTCTGACCTCACCTCCTCTTTCTGACTTTCTAATCAGCACTTTCTAACATCTCACCGCGATGCGATGGACCTAAAATAACCCGCCTGCCCCTCATCAGCTCACTCGGCGTTCCATCCCGAGAGCAGTAGGGCGCCCCCTATCTGCACATCACACCTCATGACACACCTGAGGCCCCCAGCTGGCTTACCAGCACGTGACGGTTGCCCTGCCGCGATTCGACGTCTGCGTGCCGTACAGTCCAGCTGTGTCTCCACTAGCAAACTGGCACGCTGCACACCTGTTCAATTTTCCTACCCCTGAAATTGATCTCAAGGGTAACTCCATACTTGTTCTGCCGAACGACGGCGGTCTTCCCCACTGATTTCGGAACGGGGTTCTATCCAGAAGGAACCATCTGCTGTCAGCAGTGGCCCACATTTGTCCCTCGGTCGGGTTCTGTGCATGTGTAGCCTAGCAGACGATAGCCTCAGCCAGCTTGACTGGGAGGGCCCAGACCCTGGGGGGGCCTGCAGGTACATCACATGTCCAGGGGGGGCATTTCCTATATCAGTAGAAACATTTTACCCAAAATGCTCCATTTAAACTAGACTATTTATTTCAGATCAAATCAAAAGGTTGTTGTAGGCAGCACATTAATGATGCATTGACCTACTCTGAACAATAAAATATGTTTTTATCTGGCATAAACTAATGTCAAATGTCAAGTAATGGTGACCACTTGTATGGCCCCATGTCTGGTACAAAGATAACCTGACAGCACTGATGTTCCACCTTCAGTTTCACCCTGAAAGAAAGTTTGAGGAACCTTTCAAAGTGACACTTTTCCAGGCAAAGCGGAGGCCAGCCTTGGGTCCTACCTGCCTTTGGGTCCTCTCTCTTGCCTTCGCTCAGCGGCGCCTTGGCCGGTCCTGTTTCCCGCTTGCGCAGCTCGCTGGCCCGCTCCCTCCGAAGTCGTGCTGAGAGGCGCGCAGCCTCACTGCGGTTTGCCGGAAGCCACCGGCTGCAGCCTGATTCTCCAGCTGCCCGGACGCCTTTCTGCCGCCAGGAGACGCCGCTGCTGGGCAAGTCTTTCCAAATGAGCAGGAGGAGGAGAGAGGCCAAAACAGACACGTTTCTGCTGTGGAACACAGTGAGTGTGGCAGACGAGAGAGAGAAAGATAGGGAGGGAGAGTGGGAGGGAGGGTGAGAGAGAAAGAAAGAGAGAGGGTGTGTGTGAGAGAGAGAGAGAGAGAGAGAGAGAGAGAGAGAGAGGACTCTCCCTGGTTGTGCCCCCTCTGGAAAGGCAGTAAATGCAGACACAGGCCATCTCCGCTCCCTACTGCGTCTCCCTGCATGCTTCCCGACATGGACTAGGAAACACACCTCTCCTCTCACTAGGGAAGAACCCACCTGGTGCACACAGTTAAATTAAATAACGTACTCCAAAACACAGTTTCTTCACTCTCATGGCTTATGATTACTAGAGACTGAGAGCCATTCAGCACTAAATTATGTTCGCTCAGTCCACTTTCCCTAGACTGTATAAATGTGTCCCTTTCTCCGAAGAATTCCCGGTTAGGGAAGCAGGATCCCCGGAGACGTCCGGTAGAGACACTCATCATGCAATCGCAGACGACCAAGACAACTTCAAATTGACAAGCTTCTTTTCAATGGGAGGGACGACATCAAACACAGCAGCCAGACACGGAAGCCAGTCGCAGGGAAGCTGTTGACAAAAGGCGATTGATCTTTCTGCCTTCTGTAAACTGAGGCTGCTGGTGTCTTCTTGGCCTCTCACACCCAAACCCTCGGACAGAGGAACACACCACGGATGCTTAAAGAAATGACTGGAAGACGGATGACATCACACCTCTCCCCTCAGTGGCAGCCCAGAAACAGAAACTTGATCTAACAGAAAATAAAATGAGATGCCTGCGTGTGACTGAATGAACCCAGAGAGGCAGAATGCAAAGCCCATGTATGACCTGCTTTGCTTCTCATGATAGTCATGTCTGTAAGGGATAATGGCTCTTTGAATCTCACAACAACCTGGGAATCACTTAGTCAGCATGGGTAGCCCCCGTGCATGCTGAGAGTGATGCATGACACAGGCGTGTCCTCACAGAGGAGAAATCGAACAGTGATTCTTTAAGGCAGCATTTCTCCATCCTTCACAAAGTCGCAGAGCAGCATGCTTAAAAAGAGCATTTCCTCACCACTGACTTCCGTTCCATTTAGAGTCGCACTGTTCTGCTCTCCTTCCAGCTCTCTGTGGCGGCTTCACAGAGCGAACAAAGTTATTAATGTTCTAGTTAATTAACCTTGACCAAATGAGGCTGCTGCCATTGGCTATCGGAGGAGCTCTGATTTAATTACCACAGGTAAATGGTGAGCGAGACGTGCCATCTGGAATTCCCCAGAGCTTTCATAAATATCCGCCTTCTCCGCCGATTTGCAGTAAATCATCCAGCGTTTACCTGCATCCCACAGCGGGATGCATCAGCCAGCCGTGGTCGGGGGGAATGTGGTCGTATATATATCATGGAGCTGCGTGGGGGCGGTGGGCAGGGCAGGAGGGCTGTGCATGCGGGAGAAAATGCAGGCGCATGCTGAGGCATGGCAGAGTGTAGAGGGACCGGCTACTCCTAGCAGAAAGTGCCCCCCTCAGCAGAAACTGCAGAACTCCTGAAGTGGGTGTTTATATCTTATCTTATCTTATCTTATCTTATCTTATCTTATCTTATCTATGCCTCCCCCATCTCCAGGTCCTCCTCCCTAAATCACCCCTCATCCCACACCCTCGACCCTCAGGAAAGCTCCCCTTCAGCGCCAGTCCCGCAGCGTTTCTTCTCCGTTTAGGATGGTGAGTCCCTGATCGAAGCCCAGGACCAGCGGAACACGTGAGGGAGATGCTTGGGCTGGGGAAATGCCATTGGCCAGTCGCTTTCATCAGCGCACCCGGTAATGTGGGGGTTTCATTCATCTGATACCTTGTAATTCCTCACAGTGCCATTTGTGCTGAATTGTATACAAATTTGTGCAGATTTCTTCTCTATTATTTATTGTGATCCCTAATCTTTGTGTCAAAATTAGTCATCAATAGTATTTGAATAAAGACTTTTAGGCACTTGAACAAAACTTATTTTAAAGTCTAGATATATTTAGTCACTTTAAATGAACATATTTATCCCAAATGAGGGTAACTGTGTAGTAATCATGATTAAAATGCTGAACAACTGATATTATCGATATATGTACTTTGAAGGTTTTTATACACTGTTTAATTAGATGCCAGATAACAGCTTTTTCCCAGAGACCACCTGTCTCATTACTCGCACACTTCGGGGAGATAAGAAGTTCCCAAGCAGGTACCGCCCGGGTGAATCCAGTCCCTGCACCTGTTTCTATCCCCCAAAAACGGCGTGCGAAAGGGATTTGAAGTGTGACGAAAATCTTGACACCCCATTAACTGCTCCAACTTCACTGGGAACCAGGGACAGCCACCCATCGCCATGCTGGTTTATCGGGAAGTCTGGAGATGGTGACTGAGCCCCGGGCTTTGCCGGAGGAGCTCATTTCAGCTGGTGACCGCCGTCCTCCACAGCTCACGTAGCTCCATGATAATTGCAATGCAAATTCTTTACACGGCTCTTTGGAAACCAATTACCATCTGGGTCGCTATGAAAAGCAAAAACTCAAAGCGTAGGCCGCCAGCGAGGAGGGCTTAATTGTTTACAGCAACATATGTTGGCATGCCAGACGTGAAATAACAAACGAAACAATTAAAAATGAAAGAAAAAAAGCAATCACGCACACTACTCGTGCAACCTGTTTCCAGCTTCACGTAACAGATATGCTACCGCTAAGCGCTAACGTTCACCAAGTATATGAACGTGATTAGTGTGACTGAGGGTGACGTTATTGCAAACCTTCACAACTGGGAGACCCTTGGGCTGTTAGGAGCTCCCTGCATAGATAAACACATAAATTATCACCTCTTTCAGCTGTTTCTTTGTCAGAATGCAAACTTAGCAAATATAGGAGGTGACGTCATGGCTACATGTGTAAAAGGCTTCAGATCGGCAAGGCGAGACAGGTCGTTGAGGAGATGTCAGAGCCTGCCAAGTTTTTTCATTCCAGTCAGGGTGGTACTAAACTAAAACAAACCCAAGACTAAAACAAACCAGATTACCACGTGGGGGAGGGGAACAAAAATGTCTATATTCTGCATTCAATATCTGCATTGGCACTTTTCCTAACCTTTAACCATCAAGAGTGGTGTGTTTTTGGGAAGTGTCATGAACGTGGAGCGTCCAGCAGGGGGACGCGTGAGCCCCACAGACACAGCCATGCGCCCTGAGCAAAGACCGAATCCAAGGCCTCAGTGCTAGGAGTCAACAGCGCCCACGCACCAACCCAAACAGCATCTTTGGTGCCTCAGTCCTCCAAGCAAACACAGATAGCTAGATAACCCACGCATGTGCATCTCTATCACCTCATTAAGGCCTCAACTCTCCCGCCTCAAGGAAGAGAGTCAGAAACAACACACCAGGGGTGGCCCCTCGTCTCCGACTTCCCGAATCGGGCCTTTTGGAGTCAGTTCATACCGAACACTCACACTGAGATGCCATCACACTCATGGTTACCTCCTGGGGCTCAAACAGAAATTAACAATATACACTAAAACTATAATGTGCGATGGGTTGGCACCCTGTCCTGGGCTATTCCCTGCCCTGCACCCATGGCTTCCAGGCTCCAAACCTCCATGACCCTGTATAGGTCAAGTGGGTATAGAAAATGGATGGATGCACTAAAATTCCACGAACGTGTACATATAGTGATTCTCAGAGAAGAAGAGAGGCAGAACTGAACCGGAGTGATCAAGAAGTCAGGCGTGTTCTGTCTGTACAAGTGGAACATCTTTGATGCGACGGGAAGCCGCCCCCGACCTCGCATGAACATCCAGAGGCTCCTTTTTTACGCATTATACTCATCATGGAGCGTTTAATGCCAGCGGATCTGCGTCGGATAAGGCTAACGGATTAGCCTGTGTGCTCAGTAACTACCACAGCCATTAAGGTCCATAATCGATGTGTGCCTTTGAGGCCTTGCTATAAAAATGCCATTTGCACCATGAAAGAGGCCCAGACTCTAAAGGACTCCTGCTTCACAATTCACAACTAAACTGACAGACTTTCCGCCTGGTCAGGCAGCATCACTTCAGCTTACACCTTCTATACTCACTGGCCACTTTATTACTGTAGGTTCACCTTGCTAGTACCGGGTTGGACCAGCTTTTGCCTTCAGAACTGCCTTAATTCTCCATGGAATAGATTCA
>JAODJW010000002.1:14565280-14576595 GCA_026777045.1 Hyperopisus bebe | reverse complement strand
CAGTGGGGGTGGGGTGGGGTGGGGAGGGGTTTGGGGAGCTGAGTGGTGGGCTAGCCTGCCCCCCCGAAGCTCAGTGTGATTCCACCTCACCATTTTCTTCATCTCCCCATTGTTTCTCTGTTTTCTTCCAGGATTCGACACACCATGAAACTTTCGCTTTACCCAAAGACACTTCTGAGAGCCAGTAGCTGCAGAATATTGACATTAATATAAATCAAATAATCCTAAGAGGTTACTTTAGTGCAAAAACCAACACATTTTATTTAATTCATCAATAACACATAACATTTCACCTCCCACCCACCTCCTACCTTTAATACCCAGATACACAATCCTTAATTCATCATTACCGAAGACGATTCACATAAGGTGTGGAGAGTTAGAAATAATGATGCATTCAGTAACATGCCGGAACTTTTCACTTTTGATAAGCAGAATGTCAGATTTTCAGCAGCATGGAATACGCAGTAATGAATCCTGATACATTCACGGCTATGACCTGCTTGTAATTCTGTGTCTCCAGATGGACGACGCCAAGAAGGTTTCTAGTGTTTTCCCATTAAGGTACAATGAATCAACTTCATGTCTACACCAAGACTTTCACTCCACAGGACAAAACAGCAGCCAGCCAAGTTTCAACAAACAAACATGCCTCATTTGCACAAGTACAGGAACACTTCTCTTTGCATCTCACCTTTCTTTCCCTAGCTTGGGGGTCACAGCGCAGGGTCAGCTGACATGGAGCACCCCTGGAGCTGGGGGTTAAGGGTCATGCTCAAGGGGCCACGAACATGTGACTGGTCTGATGAGGTCTGAGTTTGAACCAGCAATCTTCTGACCACGGCCACAGAGATTTAGCTTGCTGTGCCACTTACCACCTCAACAGTATCAATTTCCACAGTATTGATAAATACTTTTCAAAATGTATCTAATGCATGATTCAAAATTTTCAAAATGTATATAATGCATGGATAAACTTATTATGTAAACTGCAAAGTCAGTCATATTTCATGGAATTTAAGAAAGATTAACTCTAGTATTTGTCCACACCCCTTACTGCCCAAAAAATTGTCTACCTAGATCGATTTTACATTCTTCTCCAATTTACTATTAATTCCATGTGAATTAAGTTTGATGAATTTTTATTCCAAGTCTTCAGCATCTGAAGTGAACAGCAGGATCAGGACCGTTTTTTCTCATTTGAGAAAACTTAAGGTCTGTGATTCCGATGTTACTCCAAGCCTGTGATTCCGACATTACTTTAAGCCTGTGGTGTCGACGTTACTCCAAGCCTGTGGTGCTGATGTTAACATGTTCAAACCGTGCACACAGCATAACTTGTGGCCTGGACTTCATGACCCCAGCTGGCTGCAGTAAAGGTCACTTTATATGTCACAGCGTCTACTTGTCATCATTAATCACAGACTGAAGTAAAGAAATTTACTTTTAATGGCTATTTTCTTATTACGTGATAAAGCAGACAAAGTTTTCTTAAGGAATTAATTTAAATGTTAAATTAAGCACCGTTTTGTCTCCACCTGATTGGGCCCATTTTAATTTCATTGCCCGTTTCAATAAGCAATATTTAGAAGCGTAATTAATTTCTCTACTCTCACACAATTGATTCATTAAACTGGGACATTCCTCTTATCATTTTCCCGAAAGGTATGCACTTCTGATTTCCTATTTTATTCCAAGCTCCTTAATCAGAAGAAGCCTCTCTGGGTGAAACTATCTGAACAAATTTAATATTACCCTTGTCAGTCTCTCAGATCATTGATATTCCAGGTCTGTTAACTCTGAATCCCTCCAAACAGAGGATATTGCTTGTGCATCTGTTCAGATTCGCAGTATTTGAAATGGCCCCACTGAACGAATGGTTTTATTACATTTTGCAGAAACAACAAGGTACACGCTTTGCCGGAACCATCGTCGGTCATTACAAACTTTGATTAACAAACTTTCCTTCTACCTCCTTAATGCAGGATTGCTGCCATCCCATTGGTGGATCGGGTAGGAAGCAAAAGAACTACGGGTGGCAGAGTTTTCCAATATGTGGACCAATCACAGCACAGAAAACATGTCTGGTGTCAGCTTTCAAGCGCGCTTTCCTCAGGGCTGATGTTCAGGTGGCTGCTTCCCAGATAAGACAATATTGCCAGACAAGTAATGCAGATTTACAAGGTTTCATTGATCTTACTGCTATTCAAACATATATTTATCTTTCTGTCCGTCTAATTTATGAGATGATGGCCAGTGTGCTGAATTATGCGCCAAACCTTTCACAAACAAAGAGGGAAAAAGTCAATAGTAACCATTCAAATATGTTCGATACCAGCTTTATTCTAGAGCAATACTGCCCCCTAATGACTTAGAAATTATGTCTCAAAGAGAATATTTATCTCAAAAATATATAAAATGGTTATTATTATTAAGATTTAGCCTGACATTATCAAAAGCAAGACAGTGATGCAGAATGAATCAAATTAAAGGAAGGACAACACAAATGAGGAGAACAGCCATAACAGTGTAATGTGCCGTTCAGACAGCAAAAGATAAACCTGATGTATATTCCAATAAACCTGCATTTTGGAGAGGGGGATTGTAACTGATTAAAAGTAAATAGTCATTCAAGTAATGAAGTGAATCAAATCCCTATTACACACCAAGAAAGAATGAGATATGTATCCTGCTGCAACCGGTTTTGCCGGACAGCTTTAGCTGAGAGGCGAGTTCCTGATGGCAATTTACAATCATTTCAGATGTGTGTGACATCTGGGGCCCAAAGGAAGTCTGCCACACAGAAATCATACTTAATGCACCGCATTGTTTTCCCTTTATTACCAGGGGACATGGATGTCAGCTGCAGCTCAGCAGAAGTGAGAACTCAGTCCACACTTATCTACCAAAGCTTTTACCCTCTTAATAATTGGCAGCAGCCAGGTCCAGGACGGGAAATGATCCCTCAGGTGAACAAGATGCTCAGAATTTCCATGTGGTGATTCAATTTCCTCAGGCTCAAGTAATTTTGCAGCCTTTATAACTGCCCCATTTCTAAACAAAGAAGAAGAAAAAAGTTGGTTGTTCTGTGAAAGTGGCCCCCGTAACATGGACGTTAAGTGCATCACTGCAGTGGCCCCCGTAACATGGACATTAAATGCATCACTGCAGTGGCCCCAGTAGCATGGATGTTAAGTGCATCACTGCAGTGACCTCCGTAGCATGGACGTTAAGTGCATCACTGCAGTGGCCCCCGTAGCATGGACGTTAAGTGCATCACTGCAGTGACCCCGTAACATGGACTTTAAGTGCATCACTGCAGTGGCCCCCGTAACATGGACGTTAAGTGCATTACTGCAGTGGCCCCCGTAGCATGGACGTTAAGTGCATCACTGCAGTGGCCCCCGTAACATGGACGTTAAGTGCATCACTGCAGTGGCCCCCGTAACATGGACGTTAAGTGCATCACTGCAGCATTTTGCGATGCCCTGGCTCAGCCTGCATTTTATACATGCTGTTTGTTTGTCCTTCTCGAACATCACAGACAGTTACTGACTGAGACACACCAATTGAAGGGAACAGGTGAGACCTCAGCAAATTCAGCGGGAAGATAAGCAAAGAAAGCAAAGGAAGAACAAGCTATTACCCCAAGCCTCACCATCGCCGGCTGCTGCCTTCGTCCCCCACACCTGTCTGTGCTCAGGCACAACGCTGAACGGTCCTTGCAAATGAGATCTCATCGTCGTGCCTCTGCTGGGCTCGACTGAGCCACGCAAAACCAATTTATTTCTGTGTACTCTGGCAGTGGTAATATCTCCGGTGATAAATACTCTGACGTGGTGTCTACCTGGGGTGTTAAATACCCCAAGGCAATTTCACTGCACCCCCTTCCCCCCATGAGAGCTAAAGTTGTGAACAGAGGATGTGGAGAAAAAAAACAAAAGTCAGATTTCACATGAAAATGGTAAATTATTGATAAGGCATGTCTCTTGGCCAAATGGCACAAAAATGAGACTCTGCTTCGGGTTGGTGGGCCGAAGGGAGAGCTGAGCAGGTCAGGAATGGAACAGTTACTATAAAAATCAAGGCAGAAAAGGCACTGAGGTGCAGCACTCAGTCAGGTCGGTAGGCCGGCTGCACACTTTACCCCTAAGAACCCTTCTCCTGTAAATTTTCCATACAGCTTATATAAGTGGCAAGTAGAATCAAGCAGAACATTGCCTTTAAAATCCTTGCTGAAAAATAATTTTGTGCTCTTTAAATACTTAGAGAAAAGGGTTTCAGATTTGGTCAAAATATTTTCTTGTTTTCTGATTGCACACTCAGATGTAGTTTGATTTAAGGTCTTGTCAGCAAATCATAGGTTCAAAGTATTAATTGTTGTCTTACCTCATTCCCCTGAAATGTCATCCTCACAAGAAGAAAAAAAAAGATTTCTGGTAGCTGATGTCTGAACATCAGTACGAGGCACAGTAAAATGCTCACATCCATCCCAAGCCTTCCTTCCAGGCATTAACTCCTGGATATTTACTGTACTATTTGAAACCAATCTCAGGCTACACAATAACACGAGGACCAGCGGATACTTGGTCTAAAGGAAGATATTACTTATGTATAAATCTAATATGGTTCTCTCAGGGCCAGGTGATCGTACCATGAGGGATTCGTAAGTATTAAGATATCGAAAACCTTTAGTCTTCATCCCTGAATAATGTCTTTCAAGAAATCAGGATTAAAGTGAAACTCGGTGTCCCTAAATGAAAATGGTGGTTTCGATACCGGAACATATGCAGCAGGATCCGGAGCGATATGGACTTATTTTGTCCAAAATAATGAATCAGATGCCAGGTTACAAGAGGTTGCTTACGCCGGTGCAGGACAAGTGAGAGTCATGGCGACAAATAGAGCCATTTGACAGCTACAAAATGACAGGGTTCAATTGGAAGCCAGGCCGCCCCTTACCTCGGCATCGGTAGAGCGAGAAGCGAGGCAGTCATTTAAAGTGAGTCTGAGAAACGCAAATCAATCCGTTTCTCCTCTTAATTTCTGCTCTTCCGCCTCCTAGCCTGAGAGATGCATTCAGAAGAGGGACGACGCAGAGACTTTCCTCCATAGGCTGTTTAACAGCTTTATGGCCAGGAATCTCAAGCAATTCAATTGCCTGAGGACAGGAGGTGTCATACATGCTCTCAATTTATAGATAACTGTCCTTACGCAATTTTTTTCCAATGTGCACCAAATTCATTAGTTGGAGGAAATCAACATACATCGTGCTGGAGGCGTAGTTAATTAATTATGGGTGGTGGCTTAATGGTTTGGGATCTAGTCCCAGATCTGTGCTTGTCTTGTTTCCGCCTGCTGTCCAGAAAGATGTACTTAGGTGAAATGGTGTTTCCAAATTGCCTCTGTTGCATGTGAACCTGTATCCTGGGATGGAACAGTGTTCCCTGCCTTGTGTTATATTCTGCCTGCAATAGGCTCCAGGCTGCCTGTGACCCAGTACTGGATGAAAGATGGATGGATGATCTATAAATACACACAAGCGTTTGACAGTGTCTTTCACCCTTGTTGTTCCTTAGCAATTGCAAGTTGCTTACAGCACAGTTCAGGTAGGCACATACATTTCCTTTTATTTTACAGTTAGATATTCTTTTAGTCTCCCTACATGTTGTGATAATCTCATAAGTCCACAATATCCCAGGCTATGAATAATTCTATTAATTTACTTCCTCCCTGCCCGTGTTTTTGTTATATCGTGCTCAAAACATTGTTAGTGACTGTCCTGTGGGGTGTTATGCAGCAAGCTGTCTGTTGTCCAAAACTGCACAGTCAGTTGGGGAAGGTCCTTTGATGTCAGTGATGAAATTTCTTGAAAGCTTGGCCAGGAATAAAACAGAGAAACAGGAAGAGGAGGGTGGGAATTATGAGGAGTGAGGGTGAGAAGATGGAGGAGGAAGCTGATAAATGATCCACAGCCTCTACACCAAGCCTGAAGGTTTGTAAGCTCCACCATCCTGCCTCAGTGAGTGCCTAGAGTGAGACATTGACCTAAAGCGCTTCTGAAAAACTCCAAACACCCTTGGTCTTCTGAGGAGGCCATCACGTGGAGTGAGTGTGAGAGAGAAACAGGCTGATGGAGACGTACTGGCATGTACATGCCGGGGTGTCTTCAGGACCTGGAGTAAGCTGTGGGGCTTGACCCCCCCAGGAAGTGAGCAGGCCACAGGAAATCGCCCAAAGTGCGATTCAAAAGGTGGCCTTTTTCAATAGACAACATACATATTGACCTCTAAAATCAACACAGGTGTTCAAGATGTCAAAATCACCCCTGTAGGACTGTTTTGGCATATTTATTTTCAAGCCACAAACATCAGAATGCTTTTGTTACAGAAGAAGGGGCAAATATGTTCACATGAGTAGGAGATTCGCCTCTCCTGTCACAGCCCAGCATGCTTTGCTCCACAGGAAGTCCTGCAGAAACTCAAACACACTTAGGTACAACACTTCTAGACGAAATATGTTTTTCGAGAATGAAAAAAAAAATCCGCCTCCCTGTACATTGGTGAGATGCGTTAATTGCCCCGATGATCGTCTAACACATTATGTTGCTGGCCATATTTATAGTTGTGTCCACTTTTCATTATGGTGTCCATTACTGGGTATAAATAATGCTCATAAACCGTGCCGACACCCCTGGACACTCTGTAATACTGGCAGGCGATATCTATCTCGTCCGCAGTTATAAGACGTAACCTTCCTCAATCCTGCCCATTAGCCGTTTCTCGGTTCCCATCAGCCCCTCCTGCAAGCAAGAGAAGCATTAACGTTTGAGTCTATAACATCCTCCTTAGCCAATGGTCATTGTGACCCCTTTCATCCCATTTCATAAAATAAAAAATGTTATTAGAACACATTAAAAATGCTTTTGTTCAGTATATTATAACAGATCATGGCACTTTTAAGAGAATGGTGCACACAACGTTCACTCCAGCGTTATTGTTATTGGTGTAAATATCCATTTTTAATAGAAACATTACTCATTTGAATAATCTGTTTGGCATTTTAACGACTAAAAATAAAAAACATTAATGCCTGTAAAGTAAGACTAAATGATGGAAACATTATATTAATTATATTAATATTTCTGCAGTAACAATTAGTTTTGTGGGACTACTTAACTCAGTTTGAAGGGTATATTTTAAAACAGGCTACAAAACTACTCATAAATGAACTGAGAACTAATTGAGAAGCAAATGAAAGAAGACAATCTTGGGAAAGACAATGTGAGCCATCAGTTTCATGTATTTAGCTATGTTGAATGTGTTTGTTTTCTATACTTATAGTATAATTTTTCAATAATAACACCAATAAGTATTTCATCAGGGATGGAAACCAATGTCCCACAACCTTGTACTGGATAGATAGCATGGGGGATAGATGGTATGGGAGATTGATGGATGGATGAAAAATGGGGTCATTTTTCCAACTTGGGCCAGCAGGACCAATGCCAATGTTCAGCTTCTTAACCTCTATGCTACCTTTAGCTTTCAATAGGTCACCAGACTCCAGAACCGTGGTGAGGATGGCAAACAGATCCGAGAAGAACAGACGTAGGCTGTGATCTGCTCCAGGATGGATGATTCTCTCAAACCCTACAGGTGGGAAACTGCAGCCAGCCATTTCATGGCGACGATCTCTTACCTGGATCACAGCCCAACTGCCAGCCAGCTTCACAAGAACACCAGTGGATCAAGGAGAGCAGCACCGGTTCGTCTGCTCTGCGGTATCGTGAAAGGCCCCACAGACAAAGAGTTGGCATCACATGAGATGTTAAGCACAGATTGTGTGACCCAGGCTTAGCTAGCAGGGAACAGGGCTGTGTCGTCGTGCTCAGAAAGTATTTTACCACCTCCTTAATGGAATCCCATGTATTAACATAAAAGCATCCTCTTTAACGCTGCCAGCCGGCCACCAGGAGTTACGACGGGGATCAAATGAAGGAGCCAGAAGCCACAGAGAAACAGTGATCAATCAGATCCCGTGCGACACGTAGCTGTAACTCCAGCTCGCTTAGGGGTGACACGTCAGCCCAGCTCCCACGTGCCCCCCTGGTGTAAAACCAAGTACAGTCTGCCGGGGAAAAATGCAGAACATCATTTGAAACCAGCAAAGAGTGGGAGATGACGAGTGCCACACTGGTCTCGGTTATAAAGTGCCCCCAGGAATAGGATGCATGGTGTGAGTGAAGACTTATGGAAGGGAAAAGACGGAATTAACGGATTCGATTAAAATGAAAAACGGTGACATGTCAAGACCCCCGCATACAGATGCGATGCCACGGGCCCTGCACTCCGGAGACAAGTTTGCACCCCTCATTACTGGCCGCCTCCTCCCCCCGCTTAATCATATCTCTGCTATTGATCAGACCGCTAATTAGACTCTAAATGAACAGCATTAAACAGAGAGCCCCTGCTGAGTCGTACTGTGGAGGAGGAACAGGAATAGAAGACAGGAATGAAGCGAAAGGAATGAATTTTAAAGAGATTAGGATATAATTGTGCTTTTATGTATTTACGCACACTGGACGACTGCCTCGAGGACTTTCGGACATCTGATTTGACCTTAATGGTAAAAATAAACCTTGAACGCAGATATTTTCTTTAATTGGTTGTCCTTTTAGTAGTTCAAAAGCTCAACCTTTCCCATTCGCCAAATGTACGAGCAGAGATGAGGGAATACAATGAATAATTGAAGTAACACAGCATCTGATAGGTTTGTCTGATGACAATAATCATTCTAAAATGCCAAAACATTCAATCGAAAATGCCACGAGTTTAAAAATCACACGGCAGTGATCTGAGCCATCTACCTTGGTGTCACAAGACCCAAAGTTAAATGGATCTGAACGATACGGATGCTGCAAGACGGAAAATGCGAGTCTACCTTCTGTTCACAGGTGACAGGTCTCCAAATTGCTCCAGAAACTGCAGCACAGCTGATTAACCAACCAGAACTGTATCATGAGCCTTGCAAACCTGATTAACTGCATTGAACATAAGGTTGTTGCAAAGAATAGGTTGTAGCATACAGCATATGAGCAAATTACCAACATCTCAGAAAGAAACATGTTTTGTAATTATATCTACATGACCTGCAAAGACATCTGGCCTGAATATTATGAAAATTCAGCCACTCTGGATGACGCGTTCATATGAGGGACTTTAATTGGCTGGATGGATACTGAAAAGCTTTTATAATCAGACACCTCACAGTCTGCTCATCCTCATGTTTCTTCATCTCTCATGCATCGATTACCTTATAGAACATTCCACACTTCTGAGACGTTAAAAATAAAAGTCCACCTCAGAGGCCTCATTTCCATCAACAGTGATAAAAGTGTGAAGAGTTTTATACAAATGATACAACACTTGTGGGATCTGGTGTGGGGTGTTCATGTTAAAAACCATTAATTGGCACTTAAAATTCAGGCTTTCATTGAGGAAAACTGAATGATTGAGAATGACATTTGAGGTTAGATTTAGAATTCTCTCTAGGCACTGAAAGCCTCTGCTAAAGCTGAATATTGTTAAATTAACAAGTGATTACTTAGACTTGTATGGCTACTCCTCATGCTCTGGCCTAATAATGTTGCCATTGGTTCATTTGCTAAAAGCTCTGACCACGTAGGTGTCGTAGCTTGACTGTCTCATCTCTGCGCTGGAGTCGAGAGCCAGGTCCCTAGCTGGGTCAGTGGGCTCTTTGAACACTCCCAGCCAGCACAGACTGATGGTTTGGATTGGGACGTGACACCTGCTTGATCTGAAGTAACCAGGGCTCCAGGAATGGGGCGTCTGATAGACCTCTGGGGAAACTTACAGCTAGTCTAACAAGCATGACTAATAGCTCCACACAGATGAGAGCAGCCTGTTGCATCTCCATCAGAACACAAAGCATTGAGAAGAAAGAGCCCTTAATTGACACACACAGATGCGGGCAGATCGCATCTCACTTCCAGCTTTGCTAGGAGTGCGTTTTACCTTGAAGTGAGATGCTTTAAGTCCAAGAGCGATCATCTGCATTGCGTTAAACATCAAAAGAGTCTTTGTTACTTGAGAGGAGCAGTAGGGAGCTCATTATAGCCGTGAATTGTGGGAGCAGCTCACCTGCAGAGCCGAATGCTAATTCATGTGAATAATACCCACTTAATGCAGTAGCATGAAGGTGACCATTCGGGTGGGACGGGCGAATCAAGTGCTCAGCCTGGAGCCGTGAAAGCCAGAGCAGCTCTGCCAACCCACCAGGCTTCCCTTCAGAGTGCGTCTGGCTGCAGGAGGAGATGAGTCCCGGGTCTTGACCCTCCTCTCAAGTTCTGTCTTCTAAATATCATGGCGACAATTTTCCAAAGGTGCGTGATCCAAAAAACTTGCAAGAAAGTACAAGACACCAGGCTAAGGAGGACGTAAGAGTGGCTGCTTGTATGGAACAATAACAGCAGTGGGAGGTCTCCGCCATGAACAAATTTAAATACAGAAATAGAATCGTGACATTCACGCTACATGTCCTGTTGTCCTGCTTTGTCCTTGGAATTCATTTAGGCATAATTGAAGTTGCAAAAAGACTTAATTTCAGAAATTACAAAACAGCAGGGTATACAAGATCCTTGAGTGGTTTGGGGGGAAAAAAATCTCCCACACACTGACAAAAAGAGTCAAACAGGGAGAATTCGAAGAGTGCAGAGGTAATTCAATCTTGTCCTGGGGAAAATGAGGGAACAATCAAATTAAGCTTGGAAGTCTCTTTCTATTCCTGGGCAGGGATTTCATACGGAGGACGCCCTCACGTATATCCCTCTGCCTCATACTCTTTTACGTTGAAACGGAGGACGCCTTCACGTATATCCCTCTGCCTCATACTCTTTTACGTTCATACGGAGGACGCCCTCACGTATATCCCTCTGCCTCATACTCTTTTACGTTTAAATGGAGAATGTCTTCACGTATATTCCTCTGCCTCATACTCTTTTACTTTCATATGGAGGACGCCTTCACGTATATCCCTCTGCCTCATACTCTTACGTTCATACGGAGGACGCCTTCGCGTATATCCCTCTGCCTCATACTCTTTTACTTTCATACGGAGGACGCCTTCACGTATATCCCTCTGCCTCATACTCTTACGTTCATACGGAGGACGCCTTCACGTATATCCCTCTGCCTCATACTCTTTTACTTTCATACGGAGGACGCCTTCACGTATATCCCTCTGCCTCAAACTCTTTTACTTTCATACGGAGGACACCTTCATGTATATCCCTC
>JAODJW010000002.1:14480144-14493475 GCA_026777045.1 Hyperopisus bebe | reverse complement strand
GCCTTGCTCGGGAGCCCCACTTGGGGGGGTTAAGGGCCTTGCTCGGGGGCCGCACTTGGGGGGGTTAAGGGCCTCGCTCGGGAGCCCCACTTGGGGGGGGTTAAGGGCCTCGCTCGGGAGCCCCACTTGGGGGGGGTTAAGGGCCTTGCTCGGGGGCACAGTGGTGACCCCACTCTGCTGCCCCTGGAATTTTGATACTTACAGCTAGATTACTTATAGCTACATGTCATATTTCCACTGTCTCTCCTGTGCCCCCCCCCCCCGACACACACACGTCTTGTGCAGCCTCACACAACGTTGGCCTGAAGGTACTGCGTGCGGAAGCCTCTGCAGGTCTGCAGCAGTTGCCAGATGCCCTGCAGGACCTGGATGATGTCTGCCGTTTGCACCCTACCTGGAGTGAGGTGAGATGGGTGCTTAACCAGGCGCGCTTAACCAGGCTCGCTTAACCAGGCCCGCTTAACCAGGCCCGCTTAACCAGCAGCAATCTGCATAGGTCATGGCTTTCCCTGTGGTAGCAAGTCTACGGCCCACCCAGAATAATGCAATCCGATTGGCCCCGACTTCTGTGCAGGGATTCTTCAGGAAAGGGAACATCCTGGCAGATATGGGAAGACAAAGGGAAGCCTTGGTTCAGTACCACAGATGCCTCCAGCTGCAGACTGATTTTTTCCTGGCCAAGGACCAGATCAAGAACGTGAGATTTTACATCCCTATATGTGGAATGTGTCTGTAGCCCCAGCTAAACTAACTACTTTTGTGCAGAGCCAAGCACAGAGTGTTTCTAAGAGTTTAGTATCTAATGAAGAATTTGGCAGAGAGCACATTATAACAACGATGTTTTTCAGCCCCAGGATCATTTAGAGTTATTAAGACTTAATGATTCTGCAGTTGCCATGCCCTGTCAAGCGCTTCCCATTGGTGACCTCATTGCTTGTCACCCAGAATCATGTGATTGGCGGCTCATGGTTTTCAGCTCCTCCCCCCTCCTATCTATAGATGATATAGTGGGTCCTGTCTGGTCATCACTGTTTTCTTGGCCAGATTTTGGAGGCAGAGGGAGTGAGGGTCCCAGAGGAGGTTCCTCAACTCCTGCAGGTGGTTTCAGAGCACATCCTCAGGCCCTGTGCCGCCAGCAGTTCCGTAGGGTCCGCGCCCGGGTCCACCCCCGGGTCCGCGCCCGGGTCCGCGCCCGGGGACGCGCCCGCGCTCTGCCCAGGTGAAGAGCAGAATGAGGTGAGGTGCCTGCCTTGAATTTCCTGCTTGTGTGCGCTACTGTCTGAGCAGAGGCCTCCCTTTCCAAGTATCCCATACCCTCCCAGCACCAGGCCACACGTCCTGTGAAGAGGACCTTCCGCTCAGAGTGCTGCCTCAGCCAGGCTGGGGCCTTCCTCCCTGCCACTGAGGATGACGAGGGACTACTGAGGAGGAGAGATGACAGGCTGCGAAAGGGTAAGGGGATGTCCTCTGCATGGTGGGTACGAGAGATAGAAAGGTTGTCATTTGTGTGCGTACATGTGATCAGGGGTGCCCCGGCCCCATCTGTGGAGGTTTGTGCTGAGCAAACTGGTCAGCTTAGGAAAACATTATGCTAGACTTCCTGTCCATGATTTGCTTTCTTTTCCTGGACCCCCTGGGCTAAGATTGCTTCATGGTCACATATAACATTAATATTGTAGCAGTCTAGCCTGTTAACAGAACATGCTGCTTCTGCATCTCCTAAGTAAGGAATGAGTTTAATAGTTAGTGTGGTGGCTGTTTGTGGCCAAAGCTCAAGGGTCTCTTGCACATGTGAGCTTTGAATGGTGGTAAGGAGTTTGTAGATCACACATGTGCAGGCGAGAGCGAAGCCTGGACAGAATGCACAGGGGCAGCCATTAATCCCCCATCTCTGGAGCTGCTTTTGCCTTAAGGGCTCATTGGTGATATGACTGCTCTGCCAGCCATGGGATTTGAACTGACAACCTTCCGGACCTTCTTAACTCCACATGCATGCCTGCTCCACTGACTCCTCACATAATTGTTCTCCGTCTTGCATGTGCAGACACACAGTCATGATTATGCGTGGCCGGCTGTTACACACTTCTGCCGATAGGGATACATCATTCTTCAGAGGAGGTGACTTTCTCCCATCTCCCCCAGCATCCCAGGACCAAACTGGAGAGGAGAGAGACCTGTTCCACAGCGTTCTCAGTGTGGCAGACTTTGAATGTCCTCTTTGCATCAGGTTTGTAGAAGAGGCATTGTTATTGTAGCTCACACAGCGAGACGTGTGTGCTGGATAGAACGTAATGGATGTGTCGTTCAAAGCATTGCCTGAAACGCCGTTATTGCGGTCTCTGCTGCAGCCGTCGCTGTGATTTTACATGTCCCTGCGGCCGCTTTGTACCCGCAGGTTGTTCCATGAGCCTGTCACCACCCCTTGTGGACACACTTTCTGTAAAACCTGCATAGAGAGAAGCCTGGACCACAACCTGCGTTGTCCCCTCTGCAAGCAGTCGCTACACGAGGTGCCCTATCTGCTGTGTTTGTTCGCTGAAGCTCTCACTCCATGACAGAGGTGGACATTGTGGAACACTGCAGTACATCCAGCAGACTACACAGCATCAACAGCATTCATAGCATTTCATATAACCACTCAGTGCTTCCCTTTCCCAGGTTCTGCTAGTTAAAATGTATCCCTGTTAACCAAGGCCTTACCCCTTTCTCTGTCTGTCCCTCTGCCCTGTCAGTACCTCAAAAACAGAAAGTACAGCCTGACAGCTGTGCTGCAAGACATCATGTCCCGCCTCTTCCCCCGGCAGCTGGAGGACAGGAAGCAGGTGCACGAAGCGGAGATCGTCGAGCTCTCTGAGTGAGTGCCTTGTCATGGGCTGACAGGCCTTCAGCCAATCAGAAAATAGCATCAATCTGGTTCTAAGAATGAGGAAACAGTACTAATCCTTCTGACGTTCGGAACGCATTTCTCTAACGTTCAGGTGTTATTTCTGTTTCGTTATATAACCAACTTGTTTTTCCTCCTGAAGCACTTGCTACGAATACACCATACATTATAAATATTCTTTATGTATAATGTACAGGTAGTTCTCACTTTCTGAGCTCCTGATCTACAAGTTTTTATCTTTATAAGAATTTTCTAGGGCAAAAATTATAATTTAATTTTTCATAATTTTTAAAACTTTGCATGTAGCTCAAGATGTGCTGCCCAGAAGAGCTGTTTGTAGGTCGAGAGTTTTCAGAGAACTTGCTTTGTGAATTGTCTGACTGTCTATGTCCGATTTGTAACTCGCACCGCGCATGCTTAGCCTTACTTTTTACAGCATATTTTACGGCGGTGCCCAATTTGTTCCGCTTCGTTTCATGACCCAACCTGATGCTGTTAATGCACCAGGTTCATTTGCTGCACTGTTTGTACGCGATCTCCACCAGCTCAGAAAAAAACACACCGTCTGCTAAAAATCAGCGATCAAAACTGACTGTGAATGTTACAATTTTAAGAAAGATGTGGTTTTTGATTTTCTCCAAGGATGTTTTTGTTCGTTTAAATGTGCGTATGTTTTTGATTAAATGTTAATTCTAATAATACATTTGTGTTTCCTTTGTTTATTTAGTAAACATTTGTGCTAGAAATTTTCATATAATTTTTTATATCATTTCCATGGAAAAGTGCCTCCCGTTTTATGAGTTCTCAATTAACGAGCAATAATTTGGAACGAATTAGTTCGTAAAACCGAGAACTACCTGTACGTATAACGTAGATCATACACCATATATAATTAATATTATGTAAATATATTATCAGGCCAATTTAATGGTTATATACCTTGCTGCTGCCTTTCAGTCTGACCAGGGACGTTCCCATCTTCGTGTGTACGCTGGCTTTTCCCAGAATGCCGTGCCCCCTCCACGTCTTCGAGCCCCGTTACCGGCTCATGATGCGCCGCTGTATGGAGACAGGAACCAGACGGTTTGGCATGTGCACCTATGAGTCCAGTGAGGGGTTAAGTGTCCCGTTGTATTACACGGATGGGCGTGGCATCTGTCGCCATCACCACGGTGACATGCCAGTTTCTCATGCACCTGCAGGTTTGCCGACTGTGGCTGTATCCTAGAGATCCTGGGCCTGGACCCCCTTCCGGACGGGCGGTCCTACGTGGACACAGTAGGGGGTAGTCGCTTCCGGGTATTGAGGAGGGGGAAAAGGGACGGCTACCACACTGCGGACATCGAATACCTAGAAGATCAGAAGGTTAGCACCGTGCTAGATGTTGCACCCAAAGTGGATGTGCCTCCTTTACTCTACCTATACATTTCTACAGGTGATGGAGAGAGACAGGGTGCTTGTGTGTTTGCCCTGGCTTTAATGGGAGTCCTGCCTCTGTGTGTGTCTGGGCTTTGACCTCTTCTCAAAGGTGGAGGGTGCAGACCTACAGGTGCTGCAGAGTCTTCATGACAGCGTGTACCAGCAGACCCAAGACTGGTACCGGGGGCTGGGGGTGGCGGAGCAGATGCAGATCCGCAGGCAGTACGGGCTGATACCAGAGAGGGAGCACGACATCCAGGTGACCTCACAGAAGGGTGTCTCTTTGGCATTTGGTAGTTTCTATAAGGCATGAAGTTCAGACATTACGGCCTGCCAGTAGGGGGCGGTGTTTGTGAAGCTAAAGGACTGAACAACGTTTGCACTCCGGTCTTCAAAGCCAAACCCTCCACAGGCACAAACAGATGACAGCATGATGGGTGACAGTTTTCTCTTGAGGATGAGTGTGATATTGGAGGATATTCTTCATCCCTAAGTGGGGCCCCCTTATTTGTAATGAGCCTTTTACAGGAAGTACCTTGTCATGATGTCCAATTAATAACGTTCTGCACCAGTAGACGTGGTTGCTCCCCTTCAGGGCCACTGGCTGCTATCCCCCAGTACTGTCCACCCTCCTCATGTTGGCACCCTTGACCTAAATGCATTGCTCTCCTTCCTGCATGTTCCCTGTGTGTCTCCGGAACCATCGCAGGCATCTTCTGATGGGCCTGCCTGGTGCTGGTGGCTGCTGTCAGTCCTGCAGCTGGACCCGACCTATAAGACCAATGTTCTATCCCTCACATCACTGAAGGATCGCCTTGGCCACCTCCACACCGTACTGGAGTACTTATCCCAGACATAGAACCAGGCCTGGACCAGCGCGCCACCACTCCAGAGCTCAGCAGTCTGCAGGATGTGTGCAGAATTGGCCATGTTAGCGCCTAAGACGCTCGCCTGTTACCGCAGTGAGCCCACAATCTACCACTTCTCCAAGTGTCTGACTCACACAAATGCAATCCAGATCAAACACTGTAATACTTACGCTTGTCTCTCTTGTACATCAGTGCCATAATCTTTAAAATGAGGTGTGGTGGAGGGAATATGAAAAAACAAAAAATGCGGCATTGTAAAATGTTTTTGAGGCGTGTTTTTTAAGGTTTTAGACTGATAAAATTAATACTGCATAAAAGATCAGGAAGTGCATTGCCTGGTCTCTCCTCTAGAGGGCAGTAAACAAAATGCTGCACCAGTATGTGGTCCCAGGTTAATAACAGACATCAGGGTTCTGTGTTTTTGACCATCATCCTGCTCTTGCGCCACCATTGTCACGTTCAGCCTGGCCTGCGGCATGTCACGGGAATAGCCAGAAGGCTTTGCACAAGTAATACTGGCAAAAAAACTTTTTTTGGCTTTGTTTAAAAAAAATTAAGCAAAACGTATAAAAATGACTGTTTTCTGTAAGATGTGTTCTTGTTTAATGTTTTGGTCCTCTGAAACTATTTTGGAGTGAACAACTGACATGGGGAATCGTACTAGGTTGTGGTTATTTGTCTGAACTAATGAAATAAAGAAGTACGAAGGGTATAAAGCACAGTAATAGGGTATAAAGCATAGCTGCATTCTGACAATACAAAAGGGTGGCGTGAGGGAGAAACGGCCATAGTGGTTCCATGGAAGAACCTCCCTCAGAGCCTCAGTATCTACAAAGCCTCCTTTTCATGCACAGAACACTGATTTATTTGCATGTCTTTGCATGTGTTTTTCTTTCATTTTCAGGAGTGTCGGATGTTTTGTTTTTAATTTTTTTCCTCACTTGCTAAATACATTCATGCTGAAATTAAATCGAGGTAGGTCATCCTGTTTCCAGTTGCCTACTAATTCCTCTGGTTTTAGATAATGGCAGAAAGCAGTCACCAGTGGCATGTAGGCATTAGCGGCTGGGATCATGGTTCTCTCTCCGCGCCTTTTCCAGCCTCACGATGTCCATGAGTGTTGTGGCCCCGAGCACATCTGACCCACCTCCGAGCTGAAGACTATCCTCCAGTTAGATTCCGGCAAAAAAAAGTCACAGATGACAGTTTTCTTATGAGCATGAGTGTGATACTGGAGGATATTCTTCGTCCCTAAAAGGTGGCCCTCTTCCTCTAATGAGCGTGAATGCCTTTTACAGGAAACACACTGTCATGTATCCAATTAATAACGTACTGATAACCAAGATTGTGTTTCCTATTGTGATACTGAGACAGGAAACAGGCGAGCGTTTTTTAAAAATAAAATGCATTATACATGAGTATTTCACAAATGCTGCATAAGCTCCACAGAACTAGGTTAGCGTGTGTGGTCAACCAGTGCCAAGAGGTTAAATTTACCTGCCTGATAGTTTAGCACAAATGTGCTGCAGGTTGTTATTAGCTTCATAATAGGTGATTCAAGTCTGGTCAGAGTAGTTAAAGGAGCAGAACACCATTTGTCTTACCAGCTGGTTTTGTCAGGTAGAGCAATGGTTCCCAACTCTGCTTTCGCACAGTTTTTGTTCGATTAAATAACCTTTGAACGAGTTGATAATGATCCACATTTTGCATCTATTAACACAGCTTATATATTCCCTAAATAGAGTTGTTTCTGGAAAAGTTGCCCATGTGAAAGGTAGTTTTTACTATTTTAGATTTAGTATAATTTCACAGACAAAATTACTGATTTTTCTATTACTTATTAAATATTGTGTCATGTAGAAACATAACTTATTAGTCATTCTCGATTGCTTTGGCACCTTTCATGAAACATACTTAACATTCTCAGGACTATAAGGGCATTTCTAAGAATAGTTAATGCATACAGCATAACACAATGGTTTGGCTGGAAAAGACTAACTTACCAAAAATAATCAACTCATGTCTCAAAAGCAAATAATTCCACCAATGAATTAGTGAGTGCCATCAAAATGAAAAATACAATCAGCATCGTTTTAACCATGAGATGCTTAGATATATCGTATGTCAGTGCACAATTCTAAATGATGGTTAGTTCCCACTTTCTCATGGTCACTGACTGATTCTACAAACTGATACTTATTCATGTCAGACACCAGTTTCAACGCTGCAAGGCTCTGCATTACACTGTGTACAGTTCACTGGCAAGAGGAAGCACTCGCATGCACATGTAACTCCTTCAGATCTCAGGTCGCAGTAGAATAGCAAACAAAAAGTCACACAGCACTGTATAACACAAAAAAGCAACAAGGCAAAACAAAACAAACTGAAAACAAAACCATGTACTGCGAGAAACAAAAACACAGCAATGCTGTTTCACTGCAGTTAATGGGGTGCATTTTTACATCATTTTCAAAGCTTGGTTAACTGTTCTGCATGTGATGACTAACACAATGATCACACACATATAGAGTTTTGGGTGTAAATTTATTACAATGGGAAACTACATAATCTATTTTGACCAACAAGATTAAAGCAACTGAAAATAGTGCCAAATGATGACAATTGTACAACCCACATTTGAAAATGTGTGGAGCAATGAGAAATTATGTTCTGCTGTGCAGAAGTGACATCGTAGTCCAGGGATTACACTTGTTGTTTGGCAAATGTTAATTGCCATTTGAGAAATGCCACAAAGTAATCGAGAAAAACTGTAAAACAATGCTGATTGTACTTTTCATTTTGATGGCACTGACTAATTCTCAATGGTGGAATTATTTCCTGTTAGGACATAAACCATAGTGCTGTGCTATATGCATGAACTGTGCTTAGAAATGCTCTTATGGTCATAAGAATGTTAAATATGTTTCATGAAAGGTGCCAAAGCAATCCAGAAAACTGTAAAATAAAGCACACAAAAAGCGCAACCACTAGAGGGCGACATGTTCTCACTAATGCATGGTTCATCTTTTTGTAAAATAACAGGAAAATAGCAAGAAGAAGTGCAAGATATATATAGTTCATGTTAAAGTACATTAAACAGTAAAGGTGACAGTGGTGGATTGGTAGGAAATAACTCACGGAGGCATCTGTTGCAGACTGTAGGTACAGTCCTTCACGGACGCTCTGATGCGAGGTGCCCTTGCCAGACCTCATCACTATTCCTGCTATCCTGTCAGTCACACAACCTGTAAATATCACCCCTTCAACCCTGCAAGAAAACAATGAGAACAGGTGGGAGGCGCCGTGTCCGTTGGCTGCCCTGTGCCACGCTGGGCAGTGGGATATAATCCACGGGCTTTTTTCAACCATAAATAAGAAAGAGAAGAATGTGACGTCTGTTGGTCACAGAGGAAGAGGAATGGGAAGCGAGAGCTGTAGGGTGTGAACAGGTTTGCGTTGTACCCAGTAATGGTGAAAAGCACTTGCTTCCTAGCAAGGGAACCAATATGCTGTGACAATCAGAACCAGAGACTGCTTTTTATATTGTCATTAATGAACAGTGGATGCACTGCACTGATCGCTGGCCCTTTTATTTCCCTGAGAAAGGGGGCTGGTCAGGGAGGGAATCGAAGGTAAAATCGATACAGATGAATGCCTAGCTTGGGGAAGACAGGGCATGCAGTTGAGAGGCTCGCTATTGATTCACGCCAGGCTCACAAAACAGGAAACAATTTAACAACGAAAGCAAAAAGTTTATTTCGAGGTCAAGACATCTGTGGCAGGCCTGTGGGTAACTGCCCGACACAGAAAAATGCAAAATGCTCCCTATGTTTTCAGCGATGGGTGGTGTGAAAAGGTAAGAACACGCCTGGGGAAGAGGGACATTGTATTTTTGTCCTAGCATATTTTCCAAGTCTTTGAGAATAATTTAGACTGCATGACACACTACACTGGTGTTGAGTGTAATAGGTGGTCCATTCTTCAAGGCAATGTGCATACATACGGCTTTGCCGGGTCAGACAGCACCACGTCTTGAATGGACCTGCCATTTTTTATCAAGAAGCTCACCTAGCAACTGATCAAACCAGGTATAAAATGATTCAAAAACATAATTCAATAACATTTCACTCAACACTGACTGTGTGAAAGATTCTAACAGTAATATGCAAAGCCAGTAGTTGTTTTAATTAACCATGACAACAGGTATAGGAATAAGAAGAAATAAGAAATAAGCATAATTAATTAACACAAATCGAATGGCAATTAAGCCATTAAACAAAGCTGCCCATTTAGCAACAGTCTTATATTTTAACAAAAGATTAACATAATGTAGTGCATTTCATTTATATAACCACTGCACAGCACATATGCCCATGTCTGTCCGTATGTTTACTTGAAGACTAAGAAAATCGAATTATTGTGTTAGTCCGACTGACTTGTAAAGTACATGTAAACATGTTAGTCCGACTGAAATCGTACTAAGTCGAATTTCTGGAAGTCGGACTAAGACGCCCAGATAAAACGATTGGGAGTCGATTTACCGCTGCATGCAGTCCTATGGTGTAGTCATGGCGTGGCTTAGCTGTGCATGTAAACGTACTCTGAGAGACAGAGAGAATGGAGAAAATGTGCACCGTTGCTCAGAAGATATAACGTAATCTCTCCTCTCTGGATCACGGTTACTTACAATTTTTTGGAATCCTAAAGAATCCCTTACCTTCGTCGCGAATACTGTTGTTAGTCCGGCCGAAAACAGCACACACAACCTTGACGAACGCGGAAAAACAGTATACTGTACTAAGAGGACCTCGACCAGATGCACCAACATGGCGGACGACGGCCTTAGCTTCCTGTGGGTGGTACGGTATGACGTTAATTGCTACCCACAACCACAGTGCAAATTGAGGGGTTAAAAACGAAAACGAAGCTGATTTTACCTGCATTCCTATTTCGTTTTAGTTTGTGTTGCACTGCTCATTGTAGTTTTTATTTAGTTTTTTTTTTTTTAAACTGTCTTTTATTTTTAAATTAGTTAAAATTGTTTTTTCATTCCTAGTTTTAGTTTTATTCTGAGTTTTCATTGACTATAATAATAATAATAATAATAATAATAATAATAATAATAATAATAATAATAATAAGTCTCGGATTTGGTGTGCAGAGGCCTATTCCTGCTGTGTTCAAATGTTTATCTCGTGCCATTGCTCAGCAGTGTCCAGAAAGGTCCAGGGATGATTCTGCCCCTGTGGGATCATGCTCCAACGGCCAGTGGAGTTCTCTCACAAAGATCTCGCTTGACTGGCTGATCTATGTTTGCCCTCCTGCCTACTGCTTGAATGCAGTATCACTGAGTTTATCATCTGTGAAAATGACAAGCCCTGCAGCTCAGGAAGGAGTGAATCAGAGCAACAGGAGCCTCCTTGGGGGGTTAGGTTGTCAAAGATGACCACCAGAAAGGACAAAGTCCCAGTTTTGCCAGGCACAGACTATAAGGGGTCATAAGTCATGGCAGTCTACGTAGCATGCCGTACTACACAGCTCATAAATAATCCTCTGGAACATGGACATAACATGCGTAATGATCTAGGCGTGATCTAATGATCATCATAAATCCCACGGAGTACACACTGGCACTTCATCTCAGGTCAGCACGTCCTGTCATAATTATTGTGTATTCCCATAGGTCTACTTTATCATGTCACCCGTCGGGGCCGTTTGTATCAATTGCTTCGACTCGTTGCCAGATGTGAATATTGCACCATTCCCAGTTACAGGTATTCGCACATTATCTCAAACCGAGATTACGTGCAGCTGCCCAAGGTTAAGTATACAGTGTTCACTTCTCTCTTCTTGCTTCTTCTAAATTTCTGAGGATCTGCTTCTGTTTTTTTTTTTTTCTCAGGATAATTACAGCGATTGCTTGCGGGACTCCTCCCATGTAGACTTCAAAGCACGCAAAGCCAAAACCAAATTAGGAGCCATCGCCCTGGTACCGCAATGTCATTTTCCGATAAATAGATACAGCTCTGCTCTGGGCGGAGCCTGGCGAGCTCTCACTGTACTTCTTAGGCCGGCGCGATGAGCCGCGACACGGCAGCGCGGCAGCTGTAGCGAAGCGAGTCTGATTAGCATCCCGCCTGTGGGTTTGGGACGACGTGGAAGTGGGAGGCAGAGGAGCTTTTCGGGTGGGGAGGGGGGTGAAGGAGCCAGGGCTGCTGACTGTGTGAAAGTGAGAGATTAGAAGCCTGAGCCCCCCCCCACACCAGCACACCCATTATGCAGTAGAGTACTGCTAGCAGCTACATGGAGAGTCCTGCCACGACTGACGTTCCCGTGGATGGACAGCCAGCGCCGGAGATAACGGCCAGGGGAGCAGCGGTGGCAGTGGCCTCTGCCCAATTCCACAAAAATGTAACGTAAATGAAAACAGCCAGCTGAAGCCATGCATGTAACACAGCGCTTCCCCGCTGAGCCCACTGGCAGGGAGCGGCAGACATTTATGATGCATCCGGCAGGCACAGAAGTCTTGGGTACCTTTGAAGATGCCCATGCTGTAATGTACCCTTGAGTGACAGGGAAATCCTTTCCAGGTGACTGGGATTCTGACTGCACAGTTGTGTTAATAATAGCTACAAATAATGTAGGGGAAAATGAATGTGATTTCCACAGTGCCCATCAGGGAATGAGGGTCAGGAGTGAACGGGCCTACATTCCGCTACTCGCACTTCACCTGCCAAACCCCAGTGTATTATACCAGTGGCAGTTTGCAGTGTGCTTACAAGTGTGGGCTATTGCCATAGAAACCAAAGGCAGACAGATAAGAGGGCCTCAGACAGCTTAATCAATTCCATACACAATTAAAAAGTTATCCTGTCTATTAGCTGCGTGAATTTATTTGTCAGGTGTTCCTTGCATTGTTTGTATATATTTGCTATTTTCCTGAACATAAAGAGTGAGGAAATGGCGTATGTATTTTTTTTCTGGAATACAGTCCTACAGTTCTACTTTGAGGGATTAACGTGTCTCTGAAAGTAGGTTGTGGGGGAGGACTGGAACTGATAAACTTGGCTTGTTTCACACCACTCTAATCCTACCATGTCAATAGTCAGATAATCCCGCAAACGGAGTTTCAAAGCAAAGAAGCAAACATATCAGGGGTCTGACACCGCTGTCAGTGGAGGTACACAGCAACAAAACCCCGTGGAGGAAGAAGTAGTTCAGGGGGGTGGCCGGCACTCTGCCAGATGGGGGCGCTGCACTAGACATCGAAACATGACCTACACTGTGAGCCCCTCCTGTGACCTCTGACAAAAAAGGGAAAAAACGAATGACTGTTCTAAAGCCTGTCTACAAAAAGCAGACTGGGGGAAAATATCAAATAGGATTTAATTTGATCCATTTTAAAATGGAGTTAAGTAGACAGGCAAAGTCAGGAGCTGGAGGTGAGTGAGAGAACCAAAAGGTTGGCATGGTAACATATCTAGGAGGAAGAATAGAGGTGGAAAGAGTGACGAATGCTGCACTGATGCCTGGACAGTGAGTTCACACTAAACAGGGTGTCTAAAGCTGTAATGCTGAGGAATTCACGCACTGTTTTTGAGGGAAGGACGATTTTCACTTAGGAAACAGACACAACTAACAATGCAAGACTATGTTATTTTGTGAAGCAATTCCAAAAAGCCAGTCCTCATGGTTTAATAGTGCTCACATTTTTGTCAGATTTGGAAAAGGGAGCAGTAAAACCCCAAAGCAAAAAGCAAAACATTATCCCCTTAATTCAGGTCTTGTTACATGACAACAATGACAAATGCTGGGTTGCCAACTCTCATGCATCTGGTGTGATACTCGCTCATTCAGACTCACACTCACGGAGGAAATCTTACGGCAAATCTATATTATTGCATCATAAACCTAAAATCAGCAACATCAAAAGCGTTAGGGTTGTTGGCAGACCCTACAGACTACTTGCAAGGTAATAAAGCTGTTATATATATGTAAATGCATGTGTAAATGCATATAAAATAAAGCTATGTAAATGCAGGTGCCTGTGTCTGCAGACTTGTCTTGAATTGAAAATCTCACCCTCTCCTGGAGCCGACACCTTATCATGGTGGAGAGGTTTGCGTGTTCCAATGATCCCAGGAGCTAAGTTGCCTGGG
>JAODJW010000002.1:14435585-14460315 GCA_026777045.1 Hyperopisus bebe | reverse complement strand
GGGGGGGTGTTCAAATATCTTACGGAATCGCTTTCATCACAAACTCCTTTTGTGTTACAGAGCAGTTGCCTTTAATCCTCAAATTTACACTCTGCTGGTCCAACGGGAAATATCACCTCAACCAGAGTTGCAAAAAAAGAACAAACTAACTTGTGTTTGCTTATTTACATTTAAATGGTGAAGTGCTGGTTTCAGTAGCTGCAACTCCAGTGCATCCCTGCTGACTCGTGCCAGAGGGATTATGTCTCCTGTGTCAGGACTTTCTTCATGATTATTCTGTTTGTGGCTGAATACATTATTCAAGGCTTTACCAAGGCGTGGTGTTTACCAAAAAGCACTGCATACGCTTGGTGTTTTGAACAAAGACCTAATCTTGAGCTTTAAAATATTAATGTCTATGTTTGTGACTGCCCTGATTTCAGCGCGGGTCTTTGTAAGACGCCCGTTTCCTCTTCACATCTTCTGGGATGGGCGGCAGATAGAGGCAGAGGAGGAGATCAGAAGTAGTGAAAACTGTCATTTTTGTTTCTTCCTTTGCCAAAGAAATAATTGAACTAAACTGTACAAACACAACTGGGGGAAATACACCTTTAAGAAGAAGAACAGGGATGTAGGCTACAGCACTTTGGCCCCCACCTCTACACCAGCATCCTCAGCGGTACTCCATGCTGCCCCCCCAAACTAAAACCAGTGGCCCAATGCAGCCTTGTGGGAGCTACTGCACCACCCCCAGCCCACACCAAACACCTTCCACAAACAACTCAAAAAACACACACTACCTGCAGAAACAATCACTACAAACCCCCAACACAAAACTTCCATTTTTTTGGGTAGCTAATAAGCTTATTTTCCCATAAATAAAACCCATTACTCCCAAACCTCGGAATCCCCCCCTATACAAATGGTTGTTCCTAAAAGTTCCCGTAAAACCCCCTTTCGAAATAAAACCAATGGTTCCGTCCTCCTGATTTTGTGGTCCAAATCAAGCACAGCATGGAAATGAACCTGGATGGTGAGTGCACAAAAGATTGCGGAGATGTATTTGTAAAACTTAAATAAACGCAAATACTGTGAACAGCCAAACGGATACATTGTCATATTTCACAAAAACAGGTGGAGCTCGTATTGTACTAGACCATTGGATGCTGGAAGGCCTTTCTGGACATCCCCAATCTAGTACAAAGAGAGAGAGTTAGTCACAATGAATGATGATGTACAATGGAACAATTAATCCTGTTCAAAAGTGATGAAAGTAAGTGGCACGATAGCAGAAAAATTCAGTGTTTTTCTTGATGATGGTATATGCCTGCTTCCACTGAACCCACGCTTAAGGTGCTCCATCACTGCCCGTCCCTGACAGCATGTCCTCTTTGCCGTGTCTTCGAGCCGTGGAGTGTCGGCTTAAAGGGGCTGGTGTGATGTTTCCAGCTTTTTATGTTCTTCTCTGGAAATGGTTCAAATGTCCATTTTTGCTAACAGCCCTGCATCTCAGAGCGTCTCGGAGGTGGTGCTGTGAGCCCCACCGGGATCTTCCGGCCTCTACGGCCCGCCGACATTCTGCACTCCATCTACGCTTTAATCCAGTCATCCATCTTCCCATCGCAGCTGATGCGTACCGCCATGCATCTCCCTGCTTCCCGCTTTGCCCCTTTTATTTGTGCCATCCATCCTGTCTCTGGGAGGCCCCGTTCACATCCTCGCAGAAGATGGATCATTGGTTGCTGAGCGCTGTGTGGAACTGGCTGCTGTCTGACAATTAAAGGTGGGCCAGCCCTCCACCAGTCTTAAGAATTTAAGCCTTTAAGCCTGATAGTTACTGGGATCTGGACAGGACTGAGACAAATCAAGGCTAAGTTATTTTTAAAAGGGAGGCGGATAGAGAAGCTACCAACAAGAATTAATTTAATCTTTTGTTGAACTTGCTCTGTGGGCTGTGGGCCCTGGGAAAGAGGTCTGTCCGAGCCGTCCCTGCTCCTCTCGACCCTCTGCTGGATATGCAAGGATGGGGGCATGAAGGTAGTGACTCAAATCAGTGGCAAACAGCTGCTATTGATTGGATGTATCACCGACGAAAAGGTTCCTCAGCTCATTCCTGCCTTTCCTGGGCGCCTAACTAAGCCCCCAGTGTCACAGGTAAACCTTGCACTTCTACACTTTGTTTTCTGGAAAGGTCACATGTTACTGTGATAAACTGGAGGGAGGATCTGGAGCATTAGGCTTGTGGGCAGCAGATGATAAAGAATGACTGACTAGAGATTTAAACTAGTTTCTGTCGGTAGGACTAGGAGTCTGAAGGTTTGCCCTTAGAGTACAATTAAATTCGGCATTGGATTAGGAACTAGGAATTTGTCTTGGAAAAGTAAAAAACAAACAGACCTATTAGTTGTTTGTTTAAAAGCCATCATTGTATCTGTGTCAGATAGCAGCACTGCATCCCGTCAGCGAGCACCGGACAAACATGTAACCAGTGATCATCTGTCTCCTATGACAAGTTCTGGCATCTGCTTATAAAGATAAATTGTATTTGGTATATTCAGTTTATTATTCATGGATGGACAGACAAAGGCCTGCTTATCTGACATAAGAACATGGCTGGTGCTGTTATGACACTGCCGTAAACGAATCAAATAGTTATTGAAAAAAATGAACAACTCACATGATAAAGTGAGGGTCAATCCCACATCGACACGGGGAGAGCACGCAAACTCCATACACAGCCAGAGTGAGGGTCAATCTCAACGTGCGGATTTCGGTACACCTTTGGGATGAATTAGAATGGAGATTGGGAGCCAGGCTTTCAGGTCCAACATCAGTTGGAAGTATAGAATTGTCAAAAAAGTCTCGATATACATATCAACTTCCAACTTTGTGGGAACAGTTTGGGGAAGGGGGCCCTTTTCTGTTCCAGCATGACTGTGCCCCAGTACACAAAGCAAGGTCCATAAAGTCATGTTTGGGTGAGTTTGATGTGGAAGAACTTGACTGGCCCAGACAGAGCCCTGACCTCAACCCCATAGCTTTAGCATAAACTAGAACCAGGCCTGACCTCACCAATGACCATCTGGATGAATGGCCAAAAATTCCCATAGACACACTCCAAAGACTTGTGGAAAGCCTTCCCAGAAGAGTGACATCTGTAATAGCTGCAAAGACAGAACCAACTCCATATTGATGCTTATGCATTTAGAATAAAAGTTCCTGTACTGTATGTGTAACGGGCAGGTGTCCTGATACATTTGTTAATATAGTGTATCTCTTTGACTGAAGCAGAGTGCTTCACTGTGCTACTTACACAGCAGAGTAAGCATAAATATTAGTAAAAATAGCCAGTAAAGAGTATAAGCCTTCAGCCGTACCTGAAGCTGTCGTGGTGGGAGGGGCCTTTCTGCTCTTCCATGGCTTACAGTATTTAGTTCCTCACCCCTTTGTGTCACCTTCATCCCTTCTCCTTTAATCTTGCCCTCATTCCCCCTCTCTGCCACTTTTTAATATAGAAATCGTTAAATTGTCCAAGCTCGTTTTTGCAAAGACAGTGTGAGTTTGGAGAAAAGAAGGAATAGTTACTTTCATAGTTACCTTAATTTTCTCCACAGTGACACTCACTGAATAACAGAATGGGAGATGAGTCGATTTACAGGCACTCAAGAAGACAGCTAAAATAGTAAGGAATTTGCTTTTCCCCAAAGCTAACTGCTAACATTAACATTTGAAATGGCACAAAGGTCATTTGCGATCAGACGTATCAAACTTTCCATCGTCTTTATGCCAGCACAGTTACTGTACCTATTCATGCTTGTGAGAAGCACAGAGTATAATAAATTGCAGTACTGCTTTGGATGCTCACAGAAATGACTGAAATGTTCCTAAAAAAACCTGCGTTGCGACAGAAATTAAAATTTGTGCAATAAGGAAAAAGTTGCTTTCCGTGCATCATCTGCATTATCAGCTCCGGCAAAAGAAGAAATAAATGTTGCCTTTCAAGATAATTTTGTATAAGTGGATACGGAATAGAATTTATGAGTAATCCTCAAAGATATGTATGCAATAACATCATACAGCAGTTAATTTTGTAAACATGCCATTCAAATGTAAATGACAGCTTCTTATCAAAGCATGTTCCCCTTGCAAAGCATGTTCCCCAACAGACCACAAGTGACCAAGTACCAGGCAGTGTAACTGAACAACCATCCTTAAAAACTAAAGCCCTCTGTCTGTCTGTCTCATGGTGTCACTGATGGCTTTCTGTTTTCAAAGCTGTAATTATAAAATATCCTTGTGGTCCTGCTCATAATGTCAAATTTAACCTTGCTCTTAAATGAGGTGTTTGATTTTATCACTTTACATTTCATGACTGATCAAACAGATTTATTACAATGGTTTTGAGACATTTTAATTCATGCAGCACGTTCTGAAATAAAAACGCCGTCCCAGAAGCACACCAAACAGCCAAAGAGAAAAGCTTTCAAATGGATTCCTTTGTCTGCAAAGTGATAATGAAGCGCCTTGTGTTTCCAGTGGCAGAGGAGAGACTGTGGCCATTTTTCATTCCTGTGAATGTCATCATTTAGACTTTGGGGACTTTGTAGTGACATGGCCCAGTAACCCTGCCACCTTAGGACCAACTCAGAAACGTTCACTGTTTTAACGGAGATTAAAGTGATGCTCAGTAGCACCACCATTACCAGATTGGTGGAAGTACAACTGCGTTTACAATGCGTGTTTATTTTGGTTGCTGACCTATTTTCAGTGCTGACGAGTATAAAACGGCTGTGTATTGCTTGGATAAGCCATGCTTCCTGGGCTATTCGGTACATGATAAATACAGACCTCATCATTCCTCTCTCTCAGATGGTCCTCGCTCAGGCAAACCTTCCTTCCCGTGTTCTGACTGTTAGCCATGACACGGCGCTTGACAGCCAAAGTGAGGTTGAATGACTCAGGCCTGGAAATGAGATTTCGCCACAGAAAACCTTCTGCCCACACAGTGGAAGCTTGCTGGCAGTCTACATCTGTCTCCACTAAGACACTGTTTTCCGACACACTTGTAATTTCCATATGGAATCAAAAACGCAGAAGAATCATTCCCTCGGTCCTTGTTGAAACAGCATAATTTCTAAATTATAATTAATTTGAGAATTGTATAAATTGTTTATAGATCCTGGCCCGATGGCACACAGGAGTAGGCCTGACACCTCCGACTCTGGCTGGTCGATTCCTGTCCTCTACACTGCGTGCAGTTTGCACGTTCTCCCTGTATTTTCCCAGATTTCCTTTTCATGGTGTGTGTGCATGTGCCGTCCTCGGGGCTTCCTGGGATGGAATCCAGGTTTGCTGTATCATGTGCTGGATAAGAGGTGATTGAAGATGGATGGATGGGTGGATGGATCTTTTTTTTTTAACAAATTACCACATACTAATTTAGGCAATAAATAAAGCTGTAAGCAGTGAGTGTTATTTATATAACCTATTAGTCACAGCTGATAAATGTAGCAGTGAGCAGGATCCGTGGCTGAGAAGATATTGCTGTTTAAATTATTATGGTTGACATTATTTCATAGAACATATTTTCTTGCCCCATTTTATGAGAGAGTTGTATGTTAATTATAAAGGAATTTGTACATAACTATAAATATTTAGCAAACAACTGTAAAAAGCACTAATGGTAATAGTCACCAACTTATAAATGACGGTAGTGGCCAGTCATGTTATTTTGATGTGTTAGCAGGTGACAGAAACAACCCTGAAAAAGGTTCAATTCGAGCTGCTTTCTGAAAAGTAACTTAAGGAGCAGCGTTACCCTTTTATGGCAGCAGTGCTGATGGTCATTTTGCACACATATTGCACTATTGGAAAGGTCTTGTGTTGCCAAAATATGAAAGAACACGTCAAAGCACTTTTTTATTACAAATGATGAAACATCCACATGAAGGTAAAATCATAAATGTGGAGTTTTTCTAGGCGGCTGAAATCAGGACATCGAACCGGTATCATCGCTCAAGCTCAGTACAGAGTCGGCCTGACTGTCAGAGACCCAGAGCTGGACGTGTTGAGTCGTTTCTCAACGAGTCGTTAAGTGAAACTAACCAGCTGTACAGCGGAGGGCAGTGGGTAAGTGGAACTGGAAATGGTTCGCTGTGGACCGGGAACCATCTCCCCGAATCACTTTCAGGAATTTGTCCTGAAAAAAAAAACAGTTTGAAAATAGTGTAGTACTCTGTAAGAAAGAGCTGACTGAATTCAGCTGCATGCTTAAGTGAGAGCGACAGGTCAGGGTCCTGCAGGATTTCTGCAGATCGAATGAGTTGTTTTGTTTGTGTCTGTATGTTAACTATGGGGGGGGGGCAGCTCACACGGCTACGAATATCAGGCCTTAGAGAGAAAACCTAATCAAATACAGCAGACGTTATAGTAGTACCTTTGATGTAAATTTAAATTATCCTAACATTCATTTCATGCTTCCAGAGCAAAAAGTCTAAAAAGAATAATTCTCTGCCTTATGGGGTTACAACCATTGTATGACCATATCATTTATTCTCGCCACCTTTTTGTTTCCACTTGGAGACATAATCCATCTTTATAGCAGTGATGACAATCTCTCATGATGATATTCCTTAGAGGCAGATATATTTACAGTGATGGACGCAGACAGACTGCACAAACACAAGAGCTCATTGTAAAATGCTGTAATGCCAAAGACATTAATGCAATAGATTGGAAATGAAAATATTATAGCATTATAATGATTATGGTTGTGCCAAATGTGAACCAATTCTTACCTTTATAAACATAGTTAAAAAAATGTCAGATTGTACAGAACTAATGTTCCCCGACCATTCCAAGTTTTCCTTCAAGCTAAATGTTGTATCTCAGAACTTCACCATGTTTTTTGCTGCATAGTCCCCACATTGCCACAGACAAAGGGTGGCAGTCTGCCCCTCGGGCTTTAGGATGAGCCACCTAGCTGCAGAATTGAGTACTGCAGGGGTGACCGGCCTTGGCTCCTCACAGATAGGTGGTGCCTGTGGGATCAGGTGTGTTACCTGCATAACAGGAGAGAACAGACTGTCAATCAGCAAGTCCAGCCTCCGGACCAAGTATGGTGTCACAGCTTTCGAGCCCAGCAGGTGATGGGAGAGAGAGATACAGAACCTGGGTGAGGAGAGGTGGGGGGGCTGAAGGGGCAATAAGAAGGGGGAGACTCAAATTTGTCAGAGGAACAGAAATGTGTTTGTAGGGCCCCACGTGTGTGGAGGGCCTTCCTCTGCCCTGCTGGCCTGGGCAGTGCTGCCAGTCACCCGCATGCCCAGGGCTCACGGCGGTGCATTAACGAGGACCCGCGGTGCACAGAAACCCACAGCAGCCCGTAATTAAGGCCCCCTCAGGTCCAGTTATGCTCCCAGGTTTCTTAAATGCTGTTCTTTGGTTGATTATTACCATGCTATGGGTATAACAGAATGGAAAATCAGCGAATGAGAATGGGGAAGACTGAACCTGGATCATGGCTGAAGACAAAACCACATCACAGGGCGAAGATGTGCGAAGAAGCTCCAGCCAATATTGCGTAAAAGAACTGCATGTTTGTAAGATGCTGGTAACCACTGATATCGGCTGATATTGCACTCATTGAGTGCATCAGCAGTTTAGCAGAGGGTGAGGTTAAAGCCCGCGTTTTGTATCAGTAGCACAACGTCGATAGCACGATAACCTTAGAAAATGGCTGTTTCTGAGAATAAACAAGCGACACGGAAAATGGATTAGCATGCAATCTTAACTCTGTGAGTCCACTGAAGCAATCGGAGAACTTTCTGGCCATTTGCCGCGAAATATACTGCAGAAATAACTGGTAATTAGGGAGCCATTGCCACTGACTGCTAAGCTCTGCCGCCTTTTTGTGCCTTAATGTCATTGATTGCATGGTTTAACACAGCATGTGAGATATGCGACACGTAGGGGCCGCACACACGCAGGGATCGGGCCTCCGAGGCTGCAGAAAGAGCCTTATCACATGTCATTTGTGATTCGATGAATTCAGTGGCACCATTTTCCCGATGGGAGCGGCGAAGTGGGATAAATGCAGCCATCCCCTTTTTTGAGCTTCATCCTTTTGGGAGGCATCCTCCATGCAGATGGCTCCTTTCTCCCCGGTAATTGCGGGAAGCTTGAATGCCAAAAACCGTGGTAAATACAAAATCACTTCATCAGTCTTTTTCTGCAGGCTACAAACGCATGAGATGCCTCACGCTCATTATATTGCAAATGAAAAAGCAATATGAGCAGTGACTCCTTAAAAAAATAAAAAGCCCAAATTTCAATGAGGTCCATCACAGGAAATGATTGGTTATCATATGTGATGGACAAGGCAGACTGAGCAGGAAATGGTGCACTTGGCCAATGGTGACATCACCAAAAATGTGTTGTGGAAAAATGGAGGGGAGTCGATGTTCTTTCTCATGACAGGAAGCTATTTCTGGCTTTTTAAAGGTTGTTTTTTTACTGGTGTACTTCCCATTCACATGTAAAGAGAAATGGTTTACCTCTACACATCCTCTTTCTCTATTTGCTGTTTAAGCTGAATGCATTTCAAAGACTTAATTTGCATTCATGCTTATGGCTGTATACTGTGAAAGTGTTCTGCAGCATGTTAACTTCAGTAAATCGGTATCTGGAAATGGGAGGTGTGTGGTCATGTGTTGGGTGATGTCACATAACACTTACAGTTTTGTATGACCTGCAGCTTTAACATGATATGAACATGGTGGCCTGTACTCGGATTATGTACTCAGTCCTGTGATGACAATCATGATTTTTTGTAATTTTTCAGTGACATGCTCAAGATATCAATAGTAGGAGACAGATTGACCTTAATGTATTCGTAGGTCAGTTCTACATGTTAGCCGAGTTCCACACTTCTTGCACTTCTTGATATTTTAAACTGTTTCTTTTTTACCTAAGAAAACTCTAGCCTCCCAGAATGACTGCGAGTAAAGCGGCCCGACTACTGTGGAAGTGACTGTGAGGAAAGGTGGCCCAACTACCATAGAAGTGACTGTGAGGAACATGGCCTGACCACTGTAAAAGTGACTGTGAGGAAAGACAACCTGGCTACCAATGAAGTGGCTGTGAGGAAAGTTGGTCTGATTAGCATGGAAGTGGCTGTGAGGAAAGTGGCCTGACTACTGTAGAAGTGACTGAGGAAAGTCGGCCTCACTGTCATAGGAGTGACTGTGAGAAAAGTCGGCCCGGCTACCATTGAAGTGGCTGTGAGGAAAGCTGGCCTGACTACTGTAGAAGTGACTGTGAAGAAAGTCGGCCCGGCTACCATTGAAGTGACTGTGAGGAAAGTCAGCCTGGCTATCGTAGCAGTGGCTATGAGGAACGTGACCTGACTACTGTAGAAGTGGCTCAGAAATGCTGAACCTATTGTTTTGGTCCTCATGTGCTGTGGTGCCATTGGAGATTTTGGGCCCCATGAAAGTTTATCAACTCAGACCAATCTATTTATGTTACAAGTAGCTTTAGGATCACTGAGGGACCCTCGGAATCCTTCTGACTTCCCCCCTGTACAGCAGCCCAGCTCACGTGTGAGTTAGTCATACAGGATGCTTGTGTGTGTTTCACTGCTGCTGTGATCTAAACAATCAGCGTTTGTGCCAGACAGGCGACAGTCACACCTCCACACTGTCAGAAGGTCATGTTCAGCAGTGTACCACCACAGACCGGAAAGAAACAGCAGCATGTTTGTTAGTTTACAACTAGCCGACAATCTCAGGTGATGACAGCAAGGAACATCAAGGCTGCTACATAAGTGTAAGCTGCTACATACTGTCATTTTTCATGTAAACTCACTTCTTGACTGGATTCTTCACAGTGGGGGCGTTGTTTCTGTTAGTAAATAAATCTCACCATCAAATCATCAAGTTCCCTAAGTGTGGATTGGTGACCAAACAATTAGATGGAAAGCGGCCATTCAGGTATGTAGGACTGATTCTCTCTACAGAAATATTACACATAAACAACATATAAATAATAATAAATAATACAATGATATCTCGAGAGCAGTGCCACCCCTATCCAAACTGCCCCCCAAACTCCCCAAGACACCCCTCCCTGAATCCACTACAGTGGTGTTTCTTAGGAAAAGTTTAATTTGAACAGTAAAAAAGAATAAACAAACAGGTGCAGCACTAGATGTTTCTTCGTGCTTTTGTTTGTTTTTGTGCTCCTGACTGGTCCTGACTTGAAGCTCTCTCTCTCTCTCTCTCTCTTCCTCATTCTCTCACTTTGTCGTTAATGCCTCCCTCCTACCCTGCTCCTGACTTGAAGCTCTTTCTCTCTCTCTCGCTCTCTCACTTTGTCGTTAATGCCTCCCTCCTATACCTGCTTCTGCTCCTGACTTGATCAAGGTTCCCATGTGCAATACATGATGTAAGTGTAGGAATGGGCCGCTCTGCCCAAGCCCCTGAGCAGGATAGTTATAAAATGGACTCTGCCCTGTATGCAATGCAAAGTTGGCATTTATAGATCAGGGCTCTTCAAATCTCGCTCTTGATTCCAAATCCAGGTCTTGTTTTCAGTTCTCCCCAGTAGTTAGATTAATAATTACTGATTCTGATTGGCCAGAGGCTTCGCACCTGGCTCACGGATAAAGGAAGGCTGGAAAATCAGCAGGGCTCTGACCTTGAGGACCGTGATTTGAATAGCCCTGTTATAGATTATGCAACATTCAGTTTAACTGCATTTTCAGGAATATTTAACTACTTACTCTCTACATCTCTGTACAAGTGTACTCCATACATTTACTCTGTAAATACCCCGATTGCAGCAATGTCATTACGCATTATTAGTACCAGGTCTCAGACACATGCAGAGTCAATAATAGGAGCAAATGTAATTAAAAAAGGTTTGATTTATTTATGAACATTTTATTGATTTTTTTTCACCAGTATTAATTCAAGTCACATCTTGCTGTCGTGATTTATAAAAAAAGACGATGTTGTGATGTTCAGAACACACTGTTTCAGTACTTTTTAAAATCTGTAATAAAAATAAGCGACAATAAGACAGAGAAAGAAAGTTACGACATAAAATTGTTAGAAGGAAAATATCAGAAAGCCATACTTAGCAAATGTCCTTTTAAATACTACAGTGTCAATGAGACTTAACAGAAATCCAACCTAAAATGTCAAAGTGACTGTGATGGACTGGCAACCCTTCCAGGCTGCGACCCTCCCAGTATGAATGGATGGATGGATGGATGTTAAAGCGATATTTATACACGTTGACATCAGTTCATCAAACACATCATTGTGTAAAACGTTCTTAGCAGCTTTACGTTCTAATACAAATGCTTTTGTTCTTTTACAAATTCATTAAGGTAAAAATGTCTTCTTAGATGGCATGAATGAGGACTTTTGTCATTTTTGTGCTGTACTGGGAATAGATGAATTCTGTAAGAAGCAGGAGACGACCGTCATCTTTGGACAAACGATTTCAAGGGATGGTGAAAGCTGCACAGTGCACTGCTGGAAGGACAGCATTTGAAAGAAGGTGATCATTTTTAAATTTTATGCCGGAATTTATGTCAGCCAGTGGTGACTGATTTGCTCCCCAAACAGCCAAACAAACTTCCGCTGCAAGTATGATCATAACATATGCGACATAATGCACATGATTTGAAAACTACAGCCTACTGTGGGAATTCACATGCTGTTTGTCAGAATATCAGGACATTACAGAATAAAATAAAACATATCCAACATGTATCTTTTTGTGTGGAATTCATTTTAAACATATAAAACACCTTCTATATCACAAAGATAGTAAATATTTCATACTGAAAAAAAACTTGCACAGTAAATAGCACTGCATATTCCTCTCCTCCATGTGCAGCATGGTATCATAAAGGAAAATTCAGTCAATGCACATCTGTTAATAAACTGCAAACAAACTGGACACGAGTACTGTTGTCTAGCATATGAACTGTCACCACAGTGGATGACGTTCTTCAGCAGGTGGACTAAGGCAGGATATGAAGGTCTCATGTCCTTTATGGACCTAACAATGGTCACGCATCATCACTATCAGCCTGCCCTCCGAAAATAGATCATTCAAAGCAAAACTGCAATATGAGAGCTCAATTCCAAGTGAATGCCAAGCTAGTAGCATTTTGAGGCATAAATATTATTTAATCTCCTTTAATTTAATTCAAATTTTGAATGGTATATTAACATGGCAAAGCATTCTGCAGTGTTTCTGACTCGTGACTCAAACACATAGCAACTGAAAATGGAAAAAAAAAACTGCTTAAATCCCGAAGATATTACTATGTACAGATGCTTGCTTAAAATAATATAAAACAAGTGAAACATCTCCAGGCTAATTTAAATGCAGAATTGGGGGTAGTGCATTTTGGTTTTGCTGATCACTTTGTGGCTAATAAATATTTTCATTTTTTCAGAAGCCCTTGGTCTCCTAAGCACAGATTATGTTCAGATAGACCTGGTAGCAAATTAAAACATACATACCCCCTCAACAAAAAATAAAAGCATGGCATGAGCTATTATAAAAGACCAGCCCGATGAGAATGTCATTCACTGCAAAGGTCTCCACACTGCAATCATCTCAGTCCCTTACAAGAAATCTGCACAGAGTACTGGCACAGGAATTTTTAGACACCTTTTACAAAAATGTATGATCTCCACTTCACTGTATATGGTATTCCATAATAGTAATGATTTAATTCTTACTCAGAGAATGAAAATGATAGAATCATCATCTTAAAAACATAATGAGGTATCCCAAGTCAATGGAAGATATAGCAGCCTTGAAGATGCAGAATTAATTTAAAGGAGCCTGTCTATATGTTCCTTATTACACTTTATGAATGAAACATACACACTGAGCACAGCTTTAATCTGAATTACAGCCAGCTTGGCTAACTGTGGGTCCATTTAAAGAAGAATTATCTTTCAGTTTATATGGACACAAAGGAGCAAGGTGTCCACTGGCAGACAGCATCCACTGCAGAGCACTGTGCACTCCCTGTGGCTTGCAGATGAGTGGTGTGAGACTGGAGCTGGAGACGAGCTGCTCACCTTTATACCTTTAGGGATTACTAGTTCTGTTGTGCAAAAATTACCATTTTAATTCAATCATTTTACAGAAAAAACATAAGGCAAACGACATTACCGATAATAACCAAATATTGCACAAATCGACTGAAGTAAACCGGTCTAGATAACTGGCACAGCGGAAGTGTCACTTTATAATATATTTTTCCTTTTTGTTTTTTTGAACCTCACAGAAATGTACACTTTACGTAAAAAGTCCAGAGGCGTAGTTATTGCAGCGCGTGATCATTCTCTTTTTTCTTTTTCTACAAATGATTTTTCCTTAGAAAATGTTTCTCTTTTTCATCCCACACAGTCTGTAAGGAGCAGTCTGTAAGGAGCAGTCTGTGAGTCCTTTTGGCAGTATGTCTGCAGCGGGCAGCTGGGCGTTTCCCTGCGGGCACCCCATCAGATGCCCGAGGCGCCCAGGCCCATGCCAGCCGCGTGGCTCATGCAGGGCAGAGTCTGCATCGCTTTGGGAAAGTCATGCGTCACTATGCGCCCGTTCTCGCCGCCGCTCCCGTTGCCACTCATCCTCGTCAAGGTGGAGCTGCGCATGGCGTCGTTGATGGATTGCTGCAGACAGGATGGAGATTGCAAGTGAGCTGCTGCGCGCCGGGATGCATCCCTGCCGTGCATCTTTACGTACTATACATTTTATGATAATAAATGGAGCATGTCAGCTCATAAAATGTATAACAGTTACTTATGCATTTAAGCAATACTTAGTGCATGGCAGACAGTTAGTAATTTCCACATGGTAAGATGGGATTCCAGCATGTTTTCATTTTGCGTTGTTAATTATTGCATTGTCTGTATTCCCGAAATGCCCCCGGACACCCCAGTCTGACTGCGCGTGTCACGGCCCCGCCCCCCTCGCCTGTGTTGCATTTCGGTCTGTCCCGATAAAACTGGTCATGCCCCTCGCTGCGTGTGGTGGGCTTGTCTTTCTCATGCCCCCCCTTCTTCGCAGGTCGCACACACACACCGACGTGCACAGTGTCCGGCTCTCAGTTAATGCGTTAAATAGCGATCCGATGATAGTCCGACACTCATCTTCTCCAAAGAGAGGGATTATCTTAGCAAACAGAGGCAAAAAAAACTGCACGTACACAGCTTTAGTGACTGCAGACTCTAGCCTACAAAGCTGGTCGATGCAGTCATAGATGACTGCTTCAAGTTTAACTGGATAATGGTCACGGTAACAGTGAAACGCACGAACCGACCGAGAGTCAGTGGTTCCATTATTCCCACCCCCAGTCTACTGCTGTGTCAACGGAACAATAGTGAGCTCATGACCACTGAGTCAAATATGTAAATTCTTATGGCATCCTAAGCTTTTCTCTCAAAAAGTGCGGCACATGGCAACAGAGCAGCGGTTGCCCTGACGACCAGCTCCGGGGATACCGAGGGATGGAGCAGACGGGCCTCAGGTGTTACGGCGTGGACAGTGAAGCACAGGGCGTCGATGGGCCCTCTCGGGGGCACACAGCACGGTTAGCGGCGACAAAGGGGGGGGCGAGAGACGGAAGCCGTGAGTGGGTCGGGATGGCTGGTGGTTCTTAAATCTTAACACTGTCCATCCCGTACAGGCTGTAACTCTGCAGCTCTGTACAGGGGGCGGTAGTGCGCGCGGTGTCTAACGGCGAGCAGTGCGAGGCCCGAGGCGCACGTGAGGACACCTTCATTCTCCTGGACTCGGTTCTTGACTTGTAACAGAACTCGACCAGGGCCACCAGCATGGCTAAGCCCAGCCCACCGATCAGGATGTAGAAGACCCCAGCCACATTGCTGAGGCTCAGAGCGCTGGTCTTGTCCTGCGGGCGGAGAGGCAGCGGGTGAGAGAGACACTGAGACGTGCCTGGCTTTCCACATGCACATGCAGAAACGTGCACAGACTGACACAGACATGCATGCACGACCCGCCAGTATGATAGCCGCTAATCAAAATTAACGTTAAACGCACTGCATTGTTTTTAAAACAGATAGACAAAATAGGTTACCTCACTTTTAAAAATACATACTGAATTATAGAAAAAAATAACTTTTTCAAATACAATATCAATAATTACATTTATAGAAGTATCTTAACATTTATTATTTTGTGCTGGCTATGTAAACTTAATAAAAATCTGTTTATTTTCTGAAGAACAATTAGCTACTTCAATCACAAATGCAAGAGAATCATGCAAACATGCCCTGGATTTAAGCTCATACACAGGCCATTTCATCTGAATACTGCCCAATAATCACTTGCCATTCTTAATGTCATCAATCTCCCATCCATAACAAGGTATACAAAGACAGACACAAACTCCAAACAATTAATGCATCTGTATATTGTCGTTAAAGGATATATATGTTATTGTTCAGGGCTGTGGGTCTAGGACGCTGGCTGCAACCATGCGGGACAGTAAAAGAGCTAAAGAGAGGCTGGTATCGACTGGTTTAGGGGGAGGGCTTTCTGGAGGCTCCAGCTGAAGGTGTAACCCGTATACAAAGGGAAGGGAGGCTCTCCCGGTATTTATCACGCAGTGAGACAGGACCATTGTGATGTCACAGCAAAGGGCGTGGCCACCACTAGTCTCATGCAGTTGGTTCTGGGCACCTTGTCCTGGGCCTAAGGATCACGTCCAATAAGCATGCAAATGGCTGTTCCAATAGGAGGGGGAGCAATATCATAAAGAGGACTGGGGGAGCAGTGATAAAAGGATAAGGGACCCTGAAAGGAACTCCTTTCTCTCCAGTCTGACATTCACTCATTTATATGTTCAATTTTAGTCAGCGGAAAAGATGCAATGCATTATGGATGGTCTCTTATGAAATCACAGCTGAGGTCATTCTGTTCGGTCTGGGATGCGTTAATTCCATGGAAATGTTATTTCTGATAAAATTACCAAAATGGTTCCCCTTCTGGTTATGTACAAATTAAAACTGGGCACTGCCGAAGATTTTACACAGCGCCCTTAGAAAATGAAAATTTCATTTTCAGTGTTTATTGTCCTCTGGAGCAGCTTCTACCCCTTCCACAATTGTGCTTGTCATTCCTGCAGAACTGTGGGAACCAGAGTGAAGGACAGCGACGCATAAATAACGCCCAGTAGCTGCACCAGAAACCTGGAGCTGGGAATTGGCACTTTGGCAGACGTCAAGCAAAGGGAATTTTAAAATAAACTTTGAAACCATGCTTTTTTATCAGCTTGTCCACCTGTGTCCCTCCCATTCTATAAAATGACCCTTATCCCACCCAGGGTCTCCCATGTAATGTACAAACGTTAAGTGGCTTCTGATAGGGGACAAGCCAATTATCGGCATGACATTTAACTCATTAAATAATTCACAGAGATCGGCTGGCTTGGCACATCGCCCATCCCCGCCGTCGGCCCTTTCCGGAGCCACATCTGCCAGCGGGACTGCCGCGGTGAACCGCCAGGGACGCAATACAAAGGCTGACTCGGGATCTGGAAACTGCTCGGATGGTTCTGGAGGGCAAATGACAGACTGGAGAGAGAGGTGGCGATGCGTAATGTGCTGGGGGGAGCAGGGATGAGGGGCTTTGGGTGGGGGGCATGGGGGCCTCCTAAAGGTACATAAGTGATCTAGGATGTTAGGTGGGACCAGCTGGTGGACTGACCTTTCTTGCGGAGTCGTTGCTTCCACACTCCCCTTTATCGTACCACCATTTGTTTTTCAGTTTGTCTAAGACGGCTTGCTCATTGAGCTTCAACACCGCGAGGTTTACGGGGATTCTTCAGTCAGGGAAATAACATAAATAACATTATCCATGTTATTTTATGTTATTCAGCACATGTTAAACATTCACCCATAAAAACGTATCAAATGTCTTAGCGGTAGATAAATAAAAAAGAAGGAAAGATATCACAGTCATAATTCGACAGTTCGGCGTCAAAGTGATATGTGTTAATACTCCATCTAGCACGGTTGCTGTCCTCCCTAATGCCAGATGTGTATTACTGTATCACTTTGGGTAACGGGCACCCTGCCGGCGCGTGGCCAAGCCAGGAGCTCATCGGAGGGAAGCTCCGTGTCGTCCGCGCAAGGCCACATGCTGCTGCATGACGCTAGTCTTCTCACCATTGTTGTGAATTTATCACAGGGTGATTTTGGCCGTGAAACAGGGCCCTGTGCTCTCCCCGGTATCAGCCCGATACCGGGGCAGCAGCCAAAGCGCTGGCGGACTCTGGGTGCCGGTTACCCCCCCCGGTACCGTGTTTTACCCGCAGAGCGGTTCATTCTGGGGCTGACCTTGGAATCACCTCCCCCGCTGCCGCACTCTCCCTTGTCATACCACCATTTGTTTTTCAATTTGTCCAAGAGGCCTTGCTCGTTCAGTTTTAACACTGCCAGGTTTACTGGATTTCTTGAAATGATAAAATAATACTGGTCAGTATCAACCGAGATATAGCGAGTTACGGCGAGATGCAGCGTTATTGGTCAAAATTATTAGTATCATAATTTCTCAGCACAACACTCTCTGCTTCTGTGGCCGTATCTGACAGCTAAGAAAGCAGGTGCATTGTGGAAGGTAAGTACAATTAGTTTTTTCAGAATGGAAAATAATGCTTAGTGGCCTTTTTCTTGAGATGGGTTTTACCAAGCAAGATGCAGGATGAGGTCTCTTAAGAAGGGCAGATACCAGCAACCTGTTGAGTTTTTTGGCTTTTGCTGGTTAATTGTGGTTTTCCTTTGATAGGTGCAAAGTTGACAGAGAAGCCTGCCTGGGACCGTCCTGTCAAAGCGAAGACCACCGCTAACAGGGTCACGAGGTGACCTTAAAGAGGGTTTCGCAGATATCCTGCCCTTCCCGACTCTGACCTTCTGTTGCTATGGCCTGTTTGCACATAGCAGGCCGATGCCTACTGAACATATTCCTGGGTAAAACCCATGAATTCTTTCTTATCCCAAGAAAATCAGAAAGAAAGAAGCGGATTTATGAGTGATGAAGATCCACATCGAGTTTAGGAGAACCGATGGGAATTCTGTTTTGGAGGCGGCAGTGCTCTGGTGAGATGATTTTGTCAACTAAAAGGGATATGAATGGGATCTGGTGGGAAACACAAGTCAAACATGGCTAGAGGGGACAGGCAAGAAGAACACACTCTTACAGAACAATAATCACATGTAGCAAGTAGCCTTACGTCACATTGTTCATCAGATAAGCACAAGGCGCATTCCGCGGGTGCCGAGACGGACTGGGACGTCTGCATATCCAGTGCACTCCACTACTGCCCTAACATGGAGATGGCTGGCACTCCAACAATTCCTCCTCACTGCCAATCAACTTCTGCAACTGCTGCAGACTCCTCTGTCAGTATCGGCCATCGCTGACTGTGCCTTGTGCCGCAAATATATGTCACACACCCCAAAGAAGCCCGGAAACACAGTATGTGCGATCGTCCCTCAAGCACCCAGCTGACGATGATTTACACTTTTATAAATTCATTTTCCATTATTTTTCCATTAATGTAGGGATAGCAGTAGGGTATTAAATCTAATTTAAGTTGTGCCCTGGGTGATACGCTGGAAGTCATTCTTTTACATCCAGAATGGGGTGTCACCTTCCTCTCACGGTACGGGATTTAAGACGTGCATTACAAAAGACTGCGCAATTTCTTTGAGGTCTTCTCCCAGGGAGGTTATCTCACAACTGGGGAAAGGCTATTAAAAATTTCCCAGGTTATTTTTATGCAATCAACCTCCTTTCTCATCTTCTGTTCTTCATATCAAGGCAGGTCAATTCCCCAGCGTGCAGCCGCCATTACTCTGCTCTGCGGCACTGATGGACGAGTCACTACCTACACTGTGTTTTAGCAACCCTTTAGCTTTTCAGCTAATGTCTTTTCCCAAGAGAACCGCACCTTAGATTAGCATTAAATGTTACACATTAATTATTGAAAACGACTCTAGCTGCATAATGGAATTATAAGAGGCTGACCTTTCCATAACAAGCCTTGCTTGACTTCATATGCCCCGTTTGTTTATGTAAAATCAAACAAGGGAACGGGCAATGAAGGCCTTAAGCAGGCTAGCCACGGCATCTGCTACCTAAGCAAGCGTGACATCAGGGAATGTGACAACGAGGCGTCCGGAGGCAGGTCATTTTGGGGAAGGCGGGGCACGTCAGCTTGCGCAAAGCACACTGATTATGTCAGCTGAAGCTTTCAACAGAACGTGGCAACAAAAACAGACTGAGTGGCAAGTGGCATAAGGACCCTGTGGTGAAGGAAGGTACAGGTCATTCATTCATCATCATCAAGATCATAATGACTGGAACTTAACTGAAACGCTAGTTTCAAATTGATTTGTTCATTTCCCAAATGGCAAAAAAAAAACTAAATAAACCGTTTACAAATACTAATTAACAATTACTAGATATTATACTGACCTTTCCTGCATCCTCATTCACCACAGAATAACAATAATAGCTAACAGTCTAATGCATGTTTCTAGTTGATGATTGACTGTGTAAGTTACGTAGTGGCTACATGGCAATGCTGTTAGTGCATGGATGCTTACCTTAGAGCGGACCCCTTTGGGGTGGCGATCCCGTAGCCCTTGGAGTCCAGGTTACCTCCCACCTTCATGGTATCACATGGCTTCCGTTGCTCTATATACTCGTTCATGGTGGATTCCAGCAAGTAGGCGTACTTGCCCTTCGACTTCCTCACGCGGAGCACACCCTCGTCCGTCGTCTTCACAAAGACGGACGGGTCTGCTGACTTCATGTAGGACCACATCTTCTCAAAAACAGCGATCTTTGACCTCTGATGGGCAACAGAACAGGGTGAGGAGACCAAAAGAAATGTGATTTACTGGGAAACTGAGTGCTAAGTTTAGCCTGTTTGCTTAAGTTAACAATCAAGGACTTAGTGTAGTTCACAAGGTATCTTCACCCGAAAGAACTCTTTGGTGGAACCTGCATCGAGGGTTCCATAGGCGATCTCCGTCTGTTTGGCCAGGTCCTCGGCACTCTCGATGGGCGACACCATCCTCTCGACGGTGAGGAAGGCGGCCAGGTTGGCCGTGTAGGAAGAGATGATAATGAGGGTGAAGAACCACCAGACGCCGCCCACGATGCGGCCGGAGAGAGACCTGAGTGATCGACAGTGTAGTGAGAAAGAAGATTATGGCTCTCAAAGGACCTGCCTTTGTTGGAGCTGAAGACTCTACTTTCTTATTTGTGTAACACTCAGTCTCTCATGCTGCAGTCCAGGTTTTCTGCAAAGAAAAAAATATCCATCCATTCATCTTCCAAATGATTATTCTGGTCATGATCAAGCGGAGGCCTGGAGCCTATCCCCAGCAACACAGGGCGCAAAGCAGGGGTGCATGCTGGATAGACTACCAGGAGAAATAATAAATCACGCTAATGGAGCCATTATTCTTGACATATGTACTCCTTATAAAATAAATTAAGCTTCGGCACTAAAAACATCAATTGATATGCAGTTATTAAGATGAAAAGCTACCTGGATGTCTCCTCAAAGTGGCCCAATAGCCAAGTAACCTTCTCCTGCTCAAATATTCATCAAGCTTCTAGTGATTAGCAGCTCCAAAGCCACTCCATAAATACTCCACCAGATTAGTTTTAGACATGAAACACAAAACGTTTACCCACTTCATTCCAATCGCTAATTCACCGGCGCCGCATTGCAAATGGGTTCATCACCCAACTGGTCCTTGGACACGGCCCTTGGTCCGCGCGAAATGTGCTCACACTCGATAAGGGTGATCACAAAAGCAGCGGACCACCCTGAATGAATCTCACTCAGATAGGAAATAGACAGAATGTCTGAAAAACGTGTGCATATTAACTGCTGGGATTAATACCTACGGGGGCCCTGATTTGCAGAGAGAGCAGCTGCTGTAATTGCCTGTTTAAAAAAACAATGGCTGATTTGTAATCCCCCAGGACTCCTGCGTCTGCCTGAAGTGTGCGCCAAACAACAGCGCAAACAGGCTTGGTGACAAATCCTGGCATATCACAAACTGAGAAAAGCTCATTTAACGTAAAATAAGACCAACTTGACAAGGTATTTTGGTTTAGCGCAACAGTCTATTTAATTACCAGAATAAAATGAGTTCAGTGGGCCAAACAACAACTTTATTTACAGTAATTATTCTCTCCGCAATTAAGGGAGAATGTCGAGATCGAGTCAGGGCCCTTAGCAAACACAGAACAAAATGGAGACAACTATTTTTGACACTAAGCCATTGATGTGCAGTTTTCTAAATATACCTCTTGGGCCGAAAAATCAGGAAACCCTTAAATCAGCAAAAACAACTGCTTTCTCCAGGAGAACAAGAACAAGCAGATCCTCAATACTCGTGGAAGTCAACAGTTGAGTTGCAATTTTGACTCTAAAAGTACAGTGTGATGTTATTTATCTCGCAATGGCTCCAAGGCTGCTTGATGATTATTTCTCCAAAAAGGCTACGATTATTATCTGTTGATAGCTACCAATGATACAAAAGAACTTCAGTAAGGTCTATTAGTTGTTCCGACATTCAGTAACCTGAGCTCAAAACGTCTTTCCGTGAATATGCCTTAGATAGTCTTTTGCTAGCTAGAGAAACCGTCAGCGATTAGTAAACGATTGCAGGTAATGGCCCCCCCCCCGTCTGAGGCACTAGCAGGTACCTTGGGGAAGCCAAAAGTTTCTAAGGGAGATCTCCTTATAGAGGGACGTTTCCAGAATCTGGATTACTCGACTTACCCCCGCCGACCGCTGCGAATCCCTCGGAAACAATGCGCCTTTCATGCAGAGGAGAATTTTTGAGGTCCTGAAAAATGACTAGGCCCCGGAGAGCGAGTCTGCCAAGCGTGCCAGCGATGCAAAGCGCGCAGCAGAAAACAAAACAATAAGCCGTATCTGCCGCTGCCCCCCTGCATGCCTGGCACACTCCCCAATCCCGTCTCCCAGCTGGAGCAGCAACGATGTGCCTGTCTCTCCCACACTGCCTTGGCTCGACTCGCCCTGAGTCTTAAGCTCTCCTCAATGCACGGAGGCGAGTGACAGTTGTATTCCAGCTTGCAAACCATCGAAGGCCGCTGGCCAGACCCAAAGATCAGCTCGCAGTAACGCAAGACCTGCTTCCCATCCCTGGTTCCAGTAAGCATGAAAACCCAGGTAATATTACTTACATTTATTTTAATATTAATCTCACTACACATCCATGTACCATACTTTTCAGTCCATCCTCAAAAGGAACTGACCATGAAATTAAACGTTTCAAAATTGTTGCTCGTTTAAAAATGATTTATAAAAAATGTTAAATATTCCCAAAGTTCGCCTGCCAGAGATTACATGTTTACATGCAGTTTTCAGTTCTTTCAGGGGCATAAGATTGTTTCCCCAGTATCCGTGGCACGCTGATAAGATGATTTTTATATTTTCTTTAAGTGATGAATAAGATCAGCTAATGATTCCAGCAGAGATGCTGACAGCAGCTGCCAGCTCAGACTCTCCTCCTCGAATGATGGAACAACGCCCATCCTACCATGAAAGAGAATAAAATCACACGGGGAAGAAAAAAGCAGTGAAAGTGGTTTTGCTGCCTGACTCAACCAGGGCTCCCATATCAGAATATGTCCCCCATATTTAAAAATAATCAAGGAGAAAGAGGGGCAGCGTGAGGCTGCTGGCTGCATGGATCACTCTGGCCTCAGCTGACGTTGGGGTTCCGCGGCATGCGGTGGAGAACTCGCCAAAAGCCAGGCCGGACCCCGAGGTTCACCAGCGAAGGGCAGCAGGCAGCCGGACGCCTTCTCCCATACTCACCCTCTGCTGAGCACCATGCTGCCGTTAATGTGGCTCTCATTTGGCGTCCCGCTGATTTTGATCAGCACACAGCTGCACGTCACAGAAAGGATCCCAGCAGCCAAAGCCGCCGTAAACACCGAGCGCGTCAGGTGGCTGCCGTGTGACGCTCCCAGAATGTTCCAGAACAAAACGACATTAGTGAGTGACTCCCACAGCCACATTGTGGTCGCACACTGATTGACTTCCACCTGAAAGTGCACATTATTCATTTGAGGCTCCTTCGAAAGCCCAGTTCCCTGCCAGACATTTTTGCTCCCTCGCAGAAACATGGACCGTCTGGACCCATGGACCAGTTTGAAAAACACTGTCCTACAACATACTGGCCATGTCTGTATATCCACAACATTTTATCAGCATTTTAACACAAACAGCATTCCCTCCCTTTCAAATATCTCTAAGACAATCCGCTTAACGCCCTCACTGCAGCACAGCACTGAACCTCTTATCAGATAAAAGGTTTTAAGAGATATCAACATTTTTGATGTCTCTTGTTTCCACTCTAATCGTTCTCCGCAAGTGAGAATTAATCTTACACGCAGCAATAAATCAAATGGCCCTTAATTATGAGGTACTTCGCAGATTGTAATGCAATATTCAATTTGCTTGGTGAATGATTGTGCCAAGCGTAAAACACTGGTTAAGGAATTAATTGATTAATGAAGACATTATAAAATCCTTGACATTTTAATAAATAATTAAAAGGATTAAAAAAATTGACACCAGATGCACTTACAATTGTTCTTTTTCATTGGTGTTACATCAATTATAGAAAAGAAATGTGTTTTTATACTGCTCTGCCTGCTAGACAAAACACAAAACTATCTGAACAGCATAAGAACTGCTCTGTGACTCCATTAAAAAAGAATATTAACATTAATATTAACTATATGAAGTGTAGAGCTACTTTCAAAATGGACGCCATGCAGAAATCATCACACTACAGGACAAGAAATTCATGCCTCATGTCAGCAGCCGTGTGACAGGGGACTGACAAGCCAGAAACATGGAAGCATCGTATTTTCCTGCAGTTTCAACCTCAGGATTTCAGGCTATGACTCAGGGAGGTTCCCACGGGAGGCTCGGGCTCTAAAACTGACTCCTGGAATTCAGGAATGCCGCCGATCGGAAGACACAAAAAGGAAGAGTGAGAAGCGAAAAAACTTCACTTGACAAACCAGTGCAGGACGTTACAGCTGGAGTGGTTCATGAAAAACACTCACAGTCACACCCTACACACACTGTAATCAGATTTTGGTCAAATGGTTTTTGGCTCAGAAATTACAAAAATCTGTCCGTTGTTCGTAAAGGTCAATATTTACATTCCTCTCATGAAGCGGCCAGTAATTATGCTAATGCAATCTGCACTCAATGATGCCCCAAGCAAAGGCTGCTAATCGTATGCATTACAAAGCAAGATTAAACGTTTCTTATCCATTTCCTTACGTTTAACTTTTTAAAATGCTAACGGAATGCCAAAAGCAATAGCCCAAAATGCATCACTGCATTCCACATGGCCATTGTGTTGTGCTGGGGAAAATCCTGACAGTGTTCTTTTCATTGATTCAGACTGATATTCTATGACCCGAATACACTAAATACACAGCATCACACTTTGTAATTTAACTGTTAAAGACCTCTGTTGATTCTTTCAGTAATTCATTAATTTTTTAAATAAAGTCAAGTTGATATCAGAATCAGCTCATTTGACTTCCTCTGCTGCCCCCTGGAGGATGGGCTCCCCCTTTGGGTCTGGTTAGGGTTAGGGCTTCCTCTGCT
>JAODJW010000002.1:14354225-14365858 GCA_026777045.1 Hyperopisus bebe | reverse complement strand
TTTTACATACACACACACACACACACGCACGCACGCACACACACACACACACGCACACACACACACACACACACACATCCTAAGGATCACATGGGTAAATGATGGATATTGTGAGACACACGCTCTCATTTACTAACCGGTGTGGCACCAATTAGCAGATAAGCAGAAATGCATAACGCAGCAAGGCACAGCCGCGAGAGGCTTGGGGGGGCCACGGGGCAGCCTGGAGGTGACACCTTCAGCACGATCTGGGTCAGGAAAGAAAGTGTCAGGAAGAGTACCTGGCATTGTGTCTCCTCCCACAAAATGAAGTTATGAACGGGAGATATTCAGACATATAATAATGCAATATCACATTCCACTGTTCAAAACTCACTTGGTCCTTCCATATTAATATGTATGACTTCTCACATATTTTGTCTGTAATCTGTCATTTCGAAATGGATTCAAGGTTTTTTAATATATGATAACTGCTGCACATACATGTAAATAAATTCACATGGGAATAAAAGCCATGAATCTCTGCCCCTTTCTGCCAGCATCCATTCTCGGTGACACAGAGTAAATTGAAAGAATAATCATGATCCATGTTTTAATTATTGGCGCATTAATATCCAGCAGCATCGATTCCGCCCCCCTCCCCCCCCCGCTGCTGGATCCTCCTGACCAGGACGATGAGATCATTAATCTTGTGTTCAGCCTTCCCACTGTATGCTAGCCCTCCTTCTTTTTCAAATTAACGTACTTAATAATGCTTATGACCACTGCACACAATAAAGTCTGCCCACAATGATGCGTATCCAGTCTCACAATTATAACTCATATTAAATCTGAAAAGTATTGATTTTTATTTTACTTTAAATTACCTGCAGGTGTTTTTTCATTGTCCTTGCTGAAAACATGCTCTTGCCTTTAACAGAGGGATAATGAAAATTAATTATGTCTGTATATGTATTGGTCATTAACTAGTAATCAGTGCACTGCATAATCATATTATGTCTTACGGATCCTGGGTCCGTCTCATTACCATAAATGTAAACCTTCCCTCTCCACATATCCACACAGCAGCTGAAGCACATTCTCGTCACAGTTGCTGTCTCACTGCCCCTCTTATGGTGAGTGTCCGGTGCGATTCAAAAACATGAGTTTTCCTTTAACAACAACTAAGACAGGAACAGGGCTTCAGATGAATAATTATGATGGTTTTCAGCATGTTAATGGGCTCTGGGCCAGTTTTAATCTGTGAAGCTGTTCAGCTCCTCTGTTTAACTACACTTTAACACAGTCTGCTGTGCTTCAGGAGAATTAAACAGAAACATTCAGCACGTAAGCATGAGCACAACCTCATTTATACAGCAGCTATAAACTGTGATGTGATCCAGCTTTTTTTATTTAAAAAAACCTATCGATGTGTGAGCTGAGGGCCTCTTCTAAGGGATGGCAGTTGCATTTCTTACAGCATACAGGGGAACCACAACTATTTTAAAGAGGGAAATTGGCATCGTTTGTACAGCATCTGAGCCAGCACCCCTCTGCTGTGCCCTGAGAGCCCCAGTACCCACCAGAGAACCCCGGTACCGCCTGGAGAGCCCTGGTACCGCCTGGAGAGCCCTGGTACCAGCCGGAGAGCCCTGGTACCAGCCGGAGAGCCCTGCCTAGGGAGCCCCGGTACCGCCCGGAGAGCCCTGCCTAGGGAGCCCCGGTACCGCCCGGAGAGCCCTGCCTAGAGAGCTCTGGTACCGGCCGGAGAGCCCTGCCTAGAGAGCCCTGGTACCGCCCGGAGTGCCCTGGTACTGCCCGTAGAGCCCTGGTACCACCGAGAGAGCCCTGGTACCAGCCGGAGAGCCCTGGTACCGCCCGGAGAGCCCTGGTACCGCCCAGAGAGCTGTGGTACCAACCGGAGAGCCCCGCCATCAGGCCCAGTAATGAAGGACACGGCTGTTAAATGGAACAAAGCCTGAGCTCAATAGGTAATATTTCTGAGGCATCTAGTTTTTTTAGTTTATGTTTTAGTTTAGTTACAGATGGATGGATGAAGATGGATGGATGGAGGCGGATGGATGGATGGATAGATGAAGACAGATGGATAGATGGATGGATGGATGGATGGATGATAGATGGACAGATGGATGAATGAAGATGGATGGAGGGATGAATGGATGGATGGATGGATGATGGACGGAGAGATGGATGGATGAAGATGGATGAAGGTATGGATGGATGATGGATGGATGGATGATGGACAGGCAAATGGATGAAGACGGATGGGTGGATGGCTGGATGGACATCCTAATTCAATAGTTAATAGTTCCCCTATTACAGTGACTGCAGTGTACTGCATATAGTTTTCTCTATCAAAGTGTTTCAGTATAAACAAGGTAAACACCCCCACTGCTCGGAGGCCAGCTTTCTCACAGGGAATTTCACTGTGTTGTCTGTAAAAGTCAGAGGCTCATGTGCTTGAATCACTGGATCAGACTATCGCTCACACAGAATGATATCCAGCTGAATGCTTTTTTTTGTGGATACAATATAGTTTGTGACAGGGACCCTTCACTACAAATGTCGCCTGCTTTTTCAAAGCCACGCAGAAAAGAACATTTTCTCATTAATTTCTACTTGTCAGATTTTCATGGCTTTTCAGTGAGTTTCCTGTGATGTCAGGCCACAAAGCTGATGAGATTACTATGGAAACAGAGAAAGCATCACTATTAAACTGGCCATCAGGCACTAAGGACCAAAATGACAATTATATGAAAAAGTGGCCCATTTTATTTTTCAGTTGTTTCATTGTATATTCCAGTATAAACATTACAAGCCATTCAAGAGTAAATTAGCATGAAAATATTATAATTCCATCAACATCCCACTATGGATTATTACCTGTAAGTTGCTCATAATGCAGACTGTGTGTCACCATGACAAATATTATACATTTACATTACTAAAGCTACTTAAATAATAAGCAAATAAAGATAAAGAAACGCAAGCCCTACATGGCATCTCCCCACCCCCAGGAATCACAGCCAGATGGTAAAAGGGGGCTCAGGCAAGTCTGCCGTCACATTGACAGGGAGGCTTCAAATTAATCTTTAAGAAAATGATTTTTTGTTCATATGGGGATGGGGATCCACCCCCATTTGGCATTTTGGGGGTGATCAATAGTGAGCAGAGTACGGGAGTAGCTCTGAAGGGCCACGAAAATATTACCCTGACTAAAAGCCTCCATTAAAGGTATCCACCATGGCAAACGTCGGGGGGAGCAATGCAGTGACTAATGCAATTTCATGCTCTGCTGCAGCCATCACTGCAATTATACTGGAAGCCACCTGAGAAAACAGAAAGCGAGAGGGAGAGAAAGAAAGGGGGAGAGAAAGAGAGAGATCGTATTGTTTAACTGTTACCAGCCGCACCATCTGAAAAACAATTAGCGAGAACAAGCATGTGTCACTTCTGTTTCTAAGGTAATAATGGAAAGGAAAAAGAAAACTATTGCCCAACTTTATCTGTCCCCTTTGGTTTCAGGCGATGCTGCTCCAGCGGCTCTGTGTTCATGCTCCAGATCGCAGGGCTTCGCAAGCGAGGTGCATGCGGGCCACAGCGAGAGGGAAGGGCTATTCGGCTCTGCTGCTGCCTGCACTCTCAGCCCTAAGTGGGTCAGTTATCTTCATATACGTGACACACAATGGGTGTTTGCAAGGATCAAGGGCCACACAATCACCAAAAAAAGGGTTTTTCTAGTGTTTTTATCCGGAAAGCACAAGAGTAACATGCGATTTTGCTTGAGAAGCTCTTGATTCGAAACGCCGCTCCTTGAAGGCTGTGCTCATCTGCATCACGGGCACAGGAGCGACGTTCTAGCGGAAGGAGAGACGGCCATCACACAAGCCGGTCACACGCCGGGATTACAGTTCTGTCGCCAAGCAAAGAAAGAGATGAAAACAAAAAAAGCAGAAGGAATGACAGGAGAGGGATTCATGCAATCAGCTTCTGAGCAAAATGGGCAAAAAGCAGCACGTAATCCAGACCTGTGTGCAGCCATTTATTGTAGAGAATATTCTATCCCAACCAGAAGAAGCTTAGATACGAAATTTGACTTCAAAGGTCTCAATGCTCCCCTGCATCCCTGACCAGGACAAGTTAAAAAATAGATGGATGGATGGATGGATGGATGGATGGATGGATGGATAGATGGATGGATGGATGTAGGTCTCAGTGCATGGGGTGGTTCCCTGCAGTAGGTATGATGTTGGCGGTCTCTGCGTGGCATTGCCTAGCACATGCCACGAGCTCAGGCTTCACGTGTCCAGGGAAGAGCTGGCATTAAGCAGGTTTGGCACCATCTCTGCAGAGCCCCTTTCACCCGGCTGATGGTTCTCACGTGATTCTGATACCCGGAGCGAACGCGCCCGTTTCCTACGCGTGTCGTCCTTCACTTTGAAACCGCTGCACAAAGTAAATCATTTTAAAGGCCTCAGTCCCATTCAGCAGGTATAAATAAATCCTCGCTGTTCGGATCAGGGTTTGCTAGGAGAACTTTAAAATGCCGCCTTGGCTTGCGTGACTCTCCTATCTGCTGGCAGAGATTACCCCCGTCCGCCGAGCACTGCGCTGTCCGTATCGAACTCTGTCGAAACAAACGAGGAGAAACATCAAGGGAAAAAAAGGAAATGAAATGCAGAAAGCGGCAGCGCTGTGTTCCTTAATAATAAGGCGCTGGGAGCGATAAGGTGACCCCAAACGTGGCAGCGGGATGGAAAGACTGCTGGGTAAAGCTAGGGAGCTACGTGCCGAAGAGGTGCATGGTGGGATCTCAGATCAGGGCAGTTGGACAGGCTCCAGATGCAAACACTGTACATCACTGTACATCACTGTACATCACTGTACATCACTACACGCTGTTATCCAGTTTGTAATGAAGCCATAAATATTTATGGGACATGTTTGCACAGACTGGAGTGTGTCAACTGTAAGATAGTACTGGATTATGTTTAAATATCTCTGAAGCTTAAAGATGAATTATAATAACAGTGAAGACACTGTGTAGTCAGAGGGTAACCTGTCTACAGTGCCCCCTGCAGGTACACAACAGTAATGCCATAAAAGTGTGACTCACCACCTCAGAGACTGGTGGGGAACAGCATAAGGGGCTGTAGGCTTTTCTCCCGGTAGTGAGAGAGCCCAACCAGTCATCGATGGGGATAAATAAACTGCACACCCTGCAGCCCAGTAAAACGGTCGATGTGGCACACACCTGCCCAGCTCCCACTCCAGCAGGCAGGCTGAGGGACGAGATGCCGTCCAGCACCAGTCTCCTCAGACAAGCAGAAGGCGGAGTGCTTTCGGGTGTCACTCCTGACCTGCAGGCGGTGCTGATTTATTTGTGTGGCCCCTGGGGAGGAGCAGAGGGGCCCCTGACGGCTGTCAGGGCCGCTTCCCATATGGTGCCGTATGCTGATGCGACGCCCAGGAACACGAGCAGCACTGGTCCGGGCCACAGGCTGCCACGTCTGCCACCGCTGATTTATGAGCGCCGCTGTGTCCCCAATGCCACCTCGCTCTCTCCATTTACTCCCTCTTTCTTTCCTGATTTCCGGTGCCACTCACACTCTGTTCTGTGGGGACGGCATGGTGAAAGGGTGTAAAAACAAACATGGCTGCATCTAACAAGACAGCTGTTCCGTGCTTGTTTTCACAAAAGCAGCTACGAGCAGCTTCTGTCTCTCTTAGATTTATTGTCTTTCAAAAGAAACCCTGTGCGAGTAAGAGGAGACTAAATACATATTAAGAAGTCTAGCATTTAATATTCCTAAAGTTTAACCTCAAAACTGGACCATATATCTCAGTTCCATCTGGAAACATCTCTTACCTTTCTGGGGCTGGTTTCCTTTCATAGAAATAAACGCTTTGCCCTTGAAGACATTTATTTAGCCAATATTTTTGTCCATAGTAACATAGATGTGACGCAAAGAGGAGTCAACTGTGCTGAGCTTCTAATAACTGCCCCGGTACCAGGGTGAGTAGAATTCAAGCAGGAGCTACACAGTAATGACTGAACGAAGCCAGAACCCAAAGCCAGAACCCCATCAGACTCCTTTTTGTAACAATGTGATTTCTGACTCCAGCTTGAGTGGGAACAGTGTCTAATTCCAGCAGAATTACAGGCCTATTTCTGAATCATTCCCAGCAGCCACCAATACAGTTTATAGAAAAAGCTCCTGGTGTAGTGTGTAGGGCTGACCGGGGGGAATCGGTTTAGATGTTTTGGAGGGGAACCCATTGGCGTCTCTCTTTCTCCAGCAGCAGAAAATATTAGGCTTTGGGGTCCCAGACTGCTTCCGTCAATAATGGCATGTGATCCCTGACCAGAGATGTTGGGGTCACGCGGAGACCATCTTCACATCGATCGCCAAATGTGACAACAACGATGAAGGAAACAAAGCCAGACAAGCCCTGTGTTTCCATGACCAGGGTGCTGCTTGTACGAGGATGTTTACAGTGTGTCACTGAAGCTGTAATCTGCCCCAGCGTGTGAAGCAGCTCGCCTGGCCTTTTGCATTGCAGTCAAATTCATGGTGACATTAGTACGGTCCTGAAGAGAAAGCGACCGTTAAACCGCCAAGTAGTGTCATGGGGGACCATCTACTCCTAGAAGGTGTTAGGAGAGAGAAGCCATTAGGACAGGGGTGTCGAACTCCAGTCCTGGGGGGCCGGAACTCTGTGTAGCTCAGTTCTTTCCGTTTCCACCACAAATGATTCAGCTCAAGAGTTGTGTTGTAATTAGCACAAGGAGTTGAATCAAGTGTGTTAAATGAGGGGAAACCCAAAAATGTGCAGGACTGGAGTTTGACACTCATGCATTAGGAGAACATAGAATCCCAGTGCGATGAAGGCTAGAATACACACTATGCACAAAATGGCTCATTCTACACCAAACTTCCCTGTTCATATGTGAGACTTCCAGCAATAAAGCTGTCAAAGAAAGGCAGCGGCAGATACTGTGACTGATGGTGTTTTCAGCTCATTCGTTTCAAAAGTCTGCATCCGTGCAGTGTCAACAAGTCAGAGAAATAGAAGAAAGTATTGCAAACAGCAGAATAATGACCCTTATCCATCCATCCTTCCCTCCCCCATAAGCACTTAATCGGAGCCGGGTCATGGAGAGTCGGTACCATTCCAGGAAGGACAAGGCGCACTCAAGAAATGATACCAATCCATCATGATCTGCGCATGCAGTAATTCCAGTTTCAGGACCTCATTTCATCTACGCGGCATGCTCCATGACAGAGCAGGCAGATGCAGGAGGCCCATGTGAAGATACGGGGAGCACGCATACGCACAGGCCTGGAAAGCCCAAGCCCTGGAGGTGTGAGGTCGCATTTCTGCTCCGGCTCTGACGTGCAGTCTCGGGCGCATTCCTCGGGCCAGTTCTTGCACTGGGGTATCGCATGACGGTGTCTCCTTGGCTTGGCTGCTGACCTGCTGTGGGAAATGAGAGTGCAAAGCTCATTATGCTGGGTCTGCAGCCACAGAAGCCGTGTAATGTTCTCATCACGCGTGTCCGTCCGTGCTGACGGGCTCAGTGGGACCCAGCCATCAGGAAGCGGGGGGCTGGGGGGGGAATCACAAGCGGATTCCGTCAGCGCAGCTGGCTGTGGAGCTGTCTGCCGCACGCTTGCAGCCATGTACGGCATGCTGGTCATTTCGACAGTCCTGTGGGGCCACACCTTTGGCTGAGGAGATCAGACGCGGCATTGGGCGTAGGCTGCTTAGCCCCGCGGCTGGGGTCGTCCCCTTAGTCTCTAGCCACTCGCTGCGACGTGGATCAGTGACACTCAGTAATAATGGGTCTCTGGTGTCCTGTCTATGCACATACCTTTCATTTCAATGCACCCAACGCTGGTAATTAAACAAGAATCAATCATCTTAATATCTCCTGACATGGGCGTAGACAGGAACTCTGGGCCTCTTGACAAAAATGTCACCTTGCCCCCACCCCCCGCTAAATTTCAAGCATAATTTACATATCCAAGGGCCCCTGCAAAGGGCTGGGCCCCCTGATTCTGCCAGGGTACCTATGCCGCTGCTGCACCCCATCTTCAGACCGCCAGTGTGATCCATCTGCCTCTTCGTTTGCCCCATGCCATATCACCCCACAGACACCCCGTGAAGGCCTGTCTCAGGACAGCGTGGCCCCCCTCCTCCGCGTGGCGGGAGGAACTGTGGGGAGGAGGAGGAACTGCAGACCCCCATGGCCTCCCCGCCAACTGAGAGCTCAGTCCTGCCCTTTATATAGTTCAACATTCAAATATAAACAAATAAAAGGCCTAAATAAAACAGATACTTTAATGCTCAATCACATGCTATTTTTCTCTTAAAGGTGCTCCTTCTGCAGTCAGTGCCATAGCCAGGATTTTTAAAATAGCCCCTCCTAGTGTGTCCCATAATGGATCGTGGATCATATTGGGGTTTCAAAAAAAATATTGTCAAAATTGTCATATGAGGGGAGCACATATGAGGACAGTGATATGATGGGGGTGGATTCCTGCCCCTGGCTCTTTGTGTGGGTTTCTTGTTCTCGCCACTTTGCTTGGGCTTTTGCTGGGCACTCGACTTTACATCTGCAAGCCAAACAATATTAGGTCAACTGGAGTCACTAATCGCCCGTGCGCACTGCGATGGACTGGCATCCTGCCCAGGGTATCTCCTGCCTTGTGATGGACTGGCATCCCGTCCAGGGTGGGCGTCCCCTGTCCTGTGCCCTGTGATGGACTGGCATCCCGCCCAGGGTGGGCGTCCCCTGTCCTGTGTCCTGTGATGGACTGGCATCCCGTTCAGGGTGGGTGTCCCCTACCTGGTACCCTGTGCTCCCTGAGACATGCTTCAGATTCACTACAACTCTGTTTCCTGACTATATTGTGGGTCTGTGCTGATGATAGTGCTGAATTTGTGTTTCACTAATTTTTGTACCTTAAAACCTTGATTCTCACTCAAAACTTGAACACTCTCTCTCCCTAACATCATGTAAATCTGAACGAGGCTAACTCTGGATTTGCCACTCAGGCTGACCAATGGCACAGTCTGGGCATTAATGCTTCTGAGCAGTGGAGCATCTCAACCGTCAGATGTCTGAGGTGGAACGGCCAAAGGCCTTTTGGGGTGCCCTGCGTCCCCTAGCAGCCTATCTGTGTAAGCCATAATCGCTTGGCAGCTTCTCTCGACCTGGTTGACCATGCGGCTGAATACTCCCAAGCTGTCCCAGTGCTTGTAATGTGTTTCTGGATTCTGCTTCCTCTATCCTCGCTTTGGTTTGCTGCCCTTATTACCAAAAGGATTATTCCTGACATGCTTCAGAGGTAACTTTTTTGACAGTCGCTCTGACCAACCATGCTGTTAATTTTAGTTAAACTTGCCTCCTGTGCCCAGAGGTCCAATGGTTTAATCCTTTCGGAGGTCACATGTGATCACTGCATCCTTTCCACTGAAAGGCAAAAACTAAAGCAAAATATCAGCCATCTGGCCCAGCTTCAGAGCAGAGCGCTTATCCTGGTGAGGGTTGGGGGGGGGGGGGCAGCCCACCTCCATCCATCCATCCTCAGACGCTCATCCGGGTCATACTATATCCTCTTAGTAAGACAATCAGTCATCTAAGGAGATGAATACAAACTTCTCCAAGCGCAAACTCCACTGCGCGTTGCTAAAATCTCTTCACTAGTAAGTCATTAATCACTTACCTCCTTAGTCAGGTAAACAATCAAACAACCAAGAACAATGGAACTGATTACAAAGGCGCTTCTTTAGCAATGAAAGTAATTACTGAAGTTTCAGAGCTCACTACAGCCCAATGTAGCACTAAACCCATGGGACTGGGGTGCGGGGTCAGCGATTTCCATGGCAGTGGTTATGGGACGGGGGGCGGGGTCAGCGATGTCCGTGGCAGTGGTTATGGGACGGGGGGCGGGGTCAGCGATGTCCGTGGCAGTACTTATCGGATGGGGGTGCAGGGTTAGTGATGTCTGTGGACATGGTGATGGTAAGGGGGCAAAACTTTCCTCAGAGTACCTTTTAAACGGCAGACAGCTGTAAATTATCAGAACAGCTTCTGATCCTGGATCAGCTTTTGCATTGCCCTGAGGGTCGCCCCAGAGGTCAGGAACTCGGCTTTTGATTCCCAACAGTTCACAAGCACTCGCTCAGCCATAACTGAAGCTGTCTCCTCTCCACATTTTGTTTTCACTGAAACTCCACTTTAGCTTTTTTTCAGCGCATTTTTGCTGTATTCAGGTAGCTGCTTGTTTGCAGCAGCCTTCGCATTAATCGATGCCACCTACATGCATGTCTCTGTCATCCGTGGCAGGTGGATGAGATACATGCTGAGTTAGAGTGGATTAGCCATATGCATGTTTAGTGCATCACCATCCTCCAGAAAGATCTGCTGATGGGTCATTGCTGGTCATTTGAGGTCTTTTCCTCCAACACCTGTGAACCCAACCAGCACAGACCATGTGTTTATGACATGTGGATTACATCACTAGTCCCTCACATCATTCCAGTATCTGCACCGAGCCCCCCACTCGTGCTCCGCTACTCCCTGTCCTGGGGCAAAGGGACCGATGTGAGAGCCGGAGCCCTGGAATCCCCCGGAATCGTCATAAATCACACACAAGGGCAGTTCATAGCCGTGTATTGACTTTAGTCACATGCTACTTAGGTGCCGATGATTAGGGGTCAATCAGAGATCCTGGGGCACAGGGCATGGATGTCAGGGGCCATCTGCTCTGACAAACTCAGGCGGCAGGAGAGGGGAGCCAGGCTGTTAGCGGGCGGCAGGAGACCATCGGCCCCCGGAGGACACCGGCGACCCGACGGCTGCAAAAGGCAGAGCTCCGTCAGGCTCAAAACAACAAGCAGCAAATGCACATTCATGCGTTTCAGTGTTTCACTCCTTCTTTGCCTGCATAAGTGTAGATTTGCCCTGACTCAGGAATATTGTTTGTGGTATGTTTAGATTGGCTCCTGGTCCACTGTAAGATGATTGGAGATTGAAAATGGAAATTATCATTGGAATATCATCACCCACCTCAGATAGGTATTACATCCGGTCGGGTGTTCTGTGTTAAAGATGACCTAATTACATAACAGTGTATGGCTGCTGGGTCACCTTCGTTGGGGAAGTAAATGTGCATTGACCTTAAAATGGGTTTGATTAAAGGTTGCAGCATAATGTAAAACAGAATATAAAGTTCATCAACGTGGCGCTTTAAATGCATTAAAGGTCATTACCATTATATGCAGGATCATATTGGAAAAACAGTAATTGTGATGTTTCTGGAAAATGTTTACTGTGATGGATGAGCATGCTGGGGGGGGGGTGTCCGTCAGGTGACCCACAGGGGTGTTGCTTTCCTACAGGATCCCCCCCAATTGTAAATGACCTGAGACAGCGAGGCCCTCCCTCCCAGGCCCACCTTCATGACCCGACTCCCCTTTTGCCCCCCCAACACCTCCCCCATTCTGAGGGGCAGTGCCCCCTCCCCTTGCGTTCTCCCCCATTCTGAGGAACAGTGCCCCCCCCTCGAGTTCTCCCCCATTCTGAGGGACAGTGCCCCCTCCCCTTGCGTTCTCCCCCATTC
>JAODJW010000002.1:14334384-14346651 GCA_026777045.1 Hyperopisus bebe | reverse complement strand
GTTTCCCTGCTGAGACTGCTGCCCCCGCGACCCGACCTCGGATAAGCGGGAGAAAATGGATGGATGGATGGATGGAATATATAAGCAATCAATATCAAAATGCTTTAGACAATTAATTGGCCACTAAGACTGGAACAAACATAATGAAATGTAATATAAACTAATGTGCAAAATTTTTTTTAACAAACTCCAACAAACAAAACTCAAAACTGCCTCTCCCCAAAACAAACATACGGAGATACAAATAATTACACACCAGGCTGGGGGTGGGGGACACACACTTAAAGACCCATAACATTAACCCACAAGATCTAACTATGCTAAAAAGTTCTCCCTGCACTTAGCACCCACTTGGGGTCTCTCAATCGGTGTTCCTCACCCCCCAGCTGTCAGCCACGCCCCTGTTTGCAGCAGGACTGGACCTCCCCAACCACCAGGTAACTCGACAAAAAAAAGTTACTGACACCAAAAAAAAAAAACCTCCATACTGCCTGCGCGTGTGCACTCCGTGGCCGACAATATAAAGATAAACTAACTCTTAACAAAACCAAACTAGCATGATGATTTACCTAAATATTCAATCTCTTCAGCTGCAAACACATATTTAACAGGGTTTACTGTCAACCCAGCAGCATGGAGACGACCCAGGACAACACATAGGTGCTCCAGATGTTCCTCCCAGTTAGCACTGTAAATGACAATATCATCCAGATACTGTATATGGCAACAAACCCAGAGACATGACCCAGTAGCTGGTCCATGAGCCTCTGAAACTTCGCTGGGGCCCCATGTAATCCAAATGGCAGAACCATGAACTGGTAGAGACCCCACAGTGTCCTCTTTAGACTCAGTCAACTCTTTAGACCTATCAATGAGTGGGATCTGCCAGTACCCTTTGCACAGGTCCAACGTAGTTAAAAATTGGGCTTTTCCCAACCGCAAAAGCAATTCATCAACACATGGTCTTAGATAGGAATCAAATTGAGAGATTGTGTTCAGGTAGCATAGTCCATACAAAACATTATGCTACCGTCCTATTTTGGCACTAGAACCACAAGGTTGTACCATTCCCTTCCTTAACCACAATGTCATGTTTGAGCAAATTTGTTCTTCCAGGATTTTCCAGAAACACTTCCATGTTGCAAATTGATCTCACCTGACGCTGTCTGAGTTGAGAGATGACTGAGGTCCAGCTCCACCTGACTCTTAAACTGAGGTAAGTATTGCTCTACTTCCTCCTCCTCCAACACACCTCTAACCAGTATCACTTCTGCGCTTTTCTCTGGTCACTGCACCCACTCTTTCAGAAGGTTTACATCAAGTACCTTACAGGAACACGGCCGTCCCGGAATTGATATGTTGTGGGCCCCATCTTTATGACTTCAAATGGAGCTTATAATTTTACCAACAGCTTGTTGTTGTCACTGGGAAGGAGCACCAGCACCTTCTGTCCAGCTGCGAAGGATCTCTGCCAGGCCGACCGATCATACCAGGACTTCTGCCGGTGTTGGGCCTTTGCCATGTGTGATTGAGCCAGCTCTGTCATTTTTTGCAGCCGCTCCCTCATCTGCACAACATAAGATACAACACTGACCGGGTCCCATCCACCATTGTCTCCCTCCCAAACCTCCCTCAACCAGGAGAGAGGCCCTCTTACTTCATGTCCATCCAAAAGTTCAAAAGGAGAGAAACCAGTGGAGGCCTGGGGTACTTTTCTGTATGGTAACCACCGGTCCCAGTCCATACAACTGCTATTTGATTAAAGTGCTCTGTTAATCCATCAGTTTGAGGTTGGTATGGTGTTATCCTCAAGCTCCGAACGCCTAAAAGCTGGTACACCTGCTTCAGCAAATTAGACATAAAGTTAGTTCCTTGATCAGTCAAGATTTCACATAGGCACCCTACTCTAGAGAAAAACTGCCCCAAAAAAAAGCAACTATCTTAGCGCTTATAGATTATTATGGGAACACTTCTGGATATTTGGTAGCATAGTCAGTTATGACCAACATATATCCATCCCAAGTCGTTTGAATGGCGTATCCATTATTGGTAAAGATTGCAGTGGAGCTCTGGGGGAATACGAGTTGACGCTATCTGACACCTATAGAACTGGGCCAGTGCTGTGGTCTTGTGTTTACCTAGGTGGCCAGCCCAGGAAACAGAATGCCCCAAAGCCAGTACAGTGTCTCCTGCAGCGTGGGGAGCCACCAGCCGCAACCCTGATCCCTGCTTATAAAACAGCAAGCCATTTTGCAGGATATACTCATCTCCAGTCTTGGTCAGGTCCTCCCCTGGCTCCTTCTGCTTTGCTCTCTGAAGAACAGGCACTAAAGATGGGTCAGCTTTTTGTAATTCAATGATGTTGGTTGGTATTTGAAAACCCAAAGGCATCTCTGGCCCAGGATTAGTTGTTGTTTGGATAATTGAATTTTGAAACTTCTCCTGCCTTCCTTGCCTGCATGTGTTATGTGACTTGCGAGTAGTCATCTCAAATTCATCATTAAAGAAAGGTAGCCTGTGGTCTAGTAACAGCCACATTGCATTCCCTCCTTCTGTCTCCTTCTAATAAATTGAACAATACCAGAACATCCCGTCCCAACACGGTTGAATATGGTATATTATCAACAACCCCAACATTAAGTATATATGTTTGCCTGTCTACTTTTAAATAAATTTCAGCCCTGGAGTAGGTCTTTTCATCCCCAAGTACACAGCAAATACGAATGGTGTCACTACTGGCAATAATGCTGGGTGGTGCAGACTGCCAATGCACCAAAGTCTGATCACTCCCAGTATCAATGAAAGCATTAATAGCTGTCCCAGTAACTTCATTTATCATTTTAGCATACTGACTCTTATCAACCTCAGCTTTAATGCCAAAACATGGTACAGAACATATTTGTGTTAATTTGATCAAATTTCTAGGACACATAGGTGTTGTATGTCCCTCTATTCCACAAATATAGTAGATTGGCTTTTTATGAACAGATTGTAATTGTCTGTCAGGTGAATGCTTTTCCTGCATGGGAGGCTTATTCACGCTGGTCGTTAGTTTTGGTTAGACTGTTGGGTGGGTTTACTATTATCCATGTGTCGTAATTCTGTGGTTGTCCCTTCCTCTGAGCAGCCAAAAAGACATCAGCGTGTTTAGCTACTTCCACTGCAGACCCTCGATGATGACCTCGAATCCAGAGCTGAAGCACCTTTGAGCTTTCCTCAGCATGGACCTCCAGAGAGTGGAACCTTTGCCTATAGGTCGTCCCCTTAGCCTGGTCCAGCCGCTTGGGTCCTCAGGACTAATGTCATATTTAGAAAGGAGAGTGTATTTTACCATATCATAACCAAGGGAATACTCCATGCCAATATGCATGTACACCCCTCTAGCTTTGCAAGTCAGCAATGGTACTAGATAAAATACCCAATCTGACATCCTCCACTGGCAGGCAATGGCAGTGCACTCGAATGTGGCAACAAAATGTTCAATGTCATCATTAACCATTAATTTTTCCAATCTGGGCTCATGCCGTATGAAGACCCAATCCTCCAAACCACTAATCGGTTCAGCCGACCTCATACAGCGTCGTGTTTGTGTTTGTGGCGACGTCACCAAATCTGATGGATCTGAATCTACAGACAAAGGGGCTGGTAAAGGGGAAGTTCAAGCTTGTACCTCTAATTGTAAAAGCTGGAACTGATCTTGAAGTGCCTTAAACTTTTGCTCGCGTCTCATGGTTTCCTCCTGCTGCCATTTGTCTCTGGTGACCTGTTGCGCCATATTTGCCTGCAGCATCGACATCAGAGCCGACAGTGTTGGCTTCTTTCCTTCAGATTCCGTGCTTCCATCCACCCCAGAGGCCCCATTGTCTTTTTCCCCACCACCAGCTTGTTCCTCTTGTACCATCAGTAAACTTGCCGCTCCTACTCGTTCCTTCCTTGCACTTCTTCCGCTGCTGTGCATCTTCTGACGGAGACTTCATCAAAAAAAGAAAACAACAAATGAGAGATTTAATAGCTAGAAAAGGAAAAAAAAAATTCTGCATGTGCCATGCGCTGCATGCCGCGGCACATGCAGGGCCGTGTGGGGCGTGCTGTGCTGGGGAAACACTGAAAAAACAAGATGTCACTGAGGTCACTCACAGGCGCACCATGAAGTGGGAGTTACAAAGTGCCTCCGGCAGCTAATCATGCTGCAATAAGGTGACATCAACACGGCACGGCCAGCTGGGGGAACCTCTCCACGGCGTCTGTCAGGTGCAGTCCCTGAAGGAAACAACATGGCAGATTTATGACCAGGAATCTTCCAGCCCTCTAGGGCCCAGCGGTGCTGCAACAGCCCTGTCTCGTTTGGGGTCTGGCTGAGTACACTCACACACACACACACACACACGCACACACACACACACACACGCACATTTACAGCATTTGGCAGAAGCCCTTAGCCAAAGCGACTTACATGAGTGCTTCGAAGTCTCATCAGTGAATACATTTTGATACTAATTCAATAGAACACGGCTAAGAATGCTATCACTTGAAAAAAACTCTGTTGGCAAGTAATACAGTTTCTTTTTTAAAAAATGAGAGTATAATCCTGGAAGTACTAATCCCAGTACTTCAAAAGAGGGAGGTTTTTAGTCATTGTTTGAAGGCACCCAATGACTCAGCTGTTCGGACATCTAGGGGAAGTTCATTCCACCACATAGCTGCCAAAACAGGGAAGAGTCTAGGTGCATGCTTACCTGGATGATACTGGTCAGTAGTTGCTGTTTTCTGAGGAATTCAGAGTGGGTGTCTCCAGGATGGGAATAACCCTGGCTTTTTTGAGTGCCATTGGTACATGACCAGATGTTATATAACTATAAATGATAGTGGTGATAAAGGGGAGAAGGTCTTGAGAGATTGTCTGAAGCATTGCGGAAGGGATTCGATCTAGGGGGCAGGTGGTAGGATTGCATGACAAGGTGACCAGAATCTCTTCTTTTGCTAGATTGGAAAATTGAGCCAGTGAAAGGGAAGGGAAATCTTTAATGCATAGCGTAGTAGCCAGGGTGGGAGTGAATGACTGACAGATTTGATCAATCTTCTCATCAAAGAAGTGGGTGATGGTCAGGGAGGACGGAGCGGGAGGAGTTGGTGGGTTAAGTAAGGATGAAAAGATGTTATGGAGTTTGTGATGATATTGTGCAGAGGTTTCCAGTTTTTCCTTGTAGCAGGTATATCAGATGAGGATTTGGAGAGGAGAAGAAGACACACACACAGACACACATGGACACACACACACACAGATACACATGGACACACACACACACAAAGAGAGACACACACACACAGACAGACACACGGACACACACACAGATACACATGGACACACACACACAAAGACAGACACACACGGACACACACACAGGGACACACACAGACACACACGGACACACATGGACACACACGCACAAATACACACACACATGGACACACGCACAGAGACACACACACACAAACACACACGGACACACACGGACACACACAGATACATGCACACCGACACACGCATACGCATGCACACAAACACACATGGACATGCACACTTACATGCACACACACTTCACAGAAAACAAGCACTAGAAGAAGAAATCATTTTTAAAAAGGCCATCCATTCATCCAGTCATCCATCTTGCTTACAACTTTTCCACTTCAGGTGTGTAGTCGGCCTGGAGCCTATCCCAGGACACGAAGAAGGGGACATCCTGTGTGTGACACCAGTCCAGCTCAGGGCTGGGTCAAGGTCAGCAAATGTCATGTACTGTAAATGCCAGGAATCCCAACACCTCCATGACATGAGAGTTACCGCAGCCGGCAAAGAATAAGAGCGTCCCAAACAGACGCTACGTGGCCAGGGATGTGGGTTTCTCTAATTCTTATATAATTGTCAATCTTGGAGTAACAGCTGTAGGTTTAATAACGTGTGAAATCAGACAGCTGCAGATGTTTTATTCTGCACGCACGAATTATTCGGCCACAAAATTTAATTATACTGTCAGTAACAAACAGATTGTTTATTGAAAATGTATGTGTAGTAATATAAAAAGCTACCAGTGAGATTTGCCCAAGTACCATACCTCAGGTATGCAATTAGCATAGTTATGTAGCTAGTTTACTCTATGAGGGTAAAAGGATCAATGGCTGTTTGCTAAAGGTAGCTTCACAAAAGCCATTGTCTGATCTTTATATCCAGATGAAAGTCTATATATGTAAAAGTTTCATCATAACACGATAGTAAAATGAAATTAATTTAAGGAAAACAATGCATGTACCACACACCAGGCTGTAACACTTGAGATCAAAAAATCAAAATTCAAAGAGAGATGGAAAGTGGATGCAAGGTTTATTGGTTAATTATAAACCAAGAGTGATTTTCGTTAAATGTATTGTAATGCTGTAGGATCGTAAGACTTGTCAGAAGCCTGCTATTATAGTTAGCTATTCAGTTAATGTGAGACTGCAGAAGGAGGGAAAGAGAAAAGTAGAATTTATATGAGATATGTTATATTTTAAAGTACATGACGTAGCTATTTTTATTAGGGATTTCATTATAAAGTCCTAAAATTATTCTGTCTCGGTGGAGAGTGTGAAGGGCACAGAAACAGGTTCTTGTCTTACACAGAGCTACGCAACCACAGTATATCGTTCTTGGAGGCCTCACTTCTGGCCTGCCCTCCTCCTCGCCTGGGAGTCCACCTGAGCAGGTGACAGAGATGCATGGGGGGGCAGCGCACACGTGTCATTAGAAGGGAGGAAGGCAGAGCAGCTTGAGCGCTATGCACCACTCTCCGAGTTCAAGGGCTGAGTCGCGGCTGAGCTAAGATAGCTAATTACCAGTGGTTGGCTGGCCTTTCTGCTAGGAGAGAATGGCACCAAAAGAACAGCCTCAAGTACCGCTTTTCTGGAGCTTGCAGTATATTTCATGAAGTCTGAAGATCCCCCCATTCATGCAGATATTTTTGTAATGCCACACTTTATGTGATTCATCTTTCCCCCAACTGCATATTTGACCGAAACGTCCTTCAGCATTTTTGCATGACACTCCGTGCAGCTCAAAACTACTGAACACTAACAGTCAAATTCATTTTCAGATACATTTATTAAGGCTATTCAGTTATTTTTAATAAGACTGATTAATTCTAACCAGTGTTATTAAAACTACCACCTACTTTCTACACGTATTATTGATTCATGTCACACTTCTCACAAGATTATTTTTATTGCCCATTTCCATTGACGTTATAAACAAATGATCCTAAATTTAGTTTTGCAAGGGGGGGCTTGTGTCCCACCTTGCCCCGCCCCACCCCAAATTCATCCAAATCGGTAGTAGTGCACTTCCTCTGGGTAAAAGACAACTTTCTTAAATAAAAATGCCTCTGTAATGAGATTTTTTTTCTGATGGGCGTCAGAAGTCAGAATGACCTTGTTTAATATTTTATCCTCATTTAATTCCGCATCCATCCTCCTCATCAAAAAAGAGGATTTTTTAATTAAATGTGTGGCAGCAAAAACCAGAATAGTTATCTCGCTATTTTTTCATTTTCACCGTAGACTTCAGATTCCATTATCTTTGACTCAGTAGCTGTCAGAACATCAAGATTTCACCTTCTTTCTGGGTTGGACTTAATATGTTCTTTGGCGAGATTTATTTCAGCTAAGCTTTAACCCTTTTGGTCTCTTCAGGAAAAGAGCAGAGAGAAACACGCCCCAAGTGTCTCTTGCCACGAAACACCAATATTTTCAGCCAGTTGTTCCATTTTATAAAGGAAATGTATCCTCAGGCAAGTTTTGCCCTTTCTTGCTTGAATATTATTGGAATTCAGCCTTACAACCTCAAATATTTTCTCAGGAAAATGTTAAATAAATTTACCAATAACAGTATTCATGCTACTGTCTGGCCTTTGAAATGCGTGTGCTGTAGACCACACTAATCGAATCATGGAAGAAAAAAAGCTTTTTCTGACTTCTCAGTATTGAGAAGAATAATGTACATTCCTCTTGCTTGCCTGCACTGTAATCAACTACCAAATTCAGACAGCTGATGATATATTTATATGGTGATAATGCATAATTTAGTTAAAATAGAGAGATTATTAAAAGGACTCTGTGGAATCAGACATTGTCATTGTCACTTAGACACCTGAATAACTTCTGTTGCATGTAAATCGCATCAGTAAATAATTTATTCAGGCTGACTAAGTTACAACCTGCCACCCCCAGGCTAGATAACAGCATAGGAAGGACACAAACTAGGTGTACAAAATCGGCATTTTCAACTTTTCTAGTCCTAGACCAGCAATTGTGTTTCTGCACACTTGAGTCATTCGCTGCTCATGAAAAAGCACAATCACAGCAACATCTTAGCCCGTAATCTTTGGTAATATTATTCTACTGGTAATTTAACTGCACAGAATTAGCTCAGTATCTGCTTTATTACCTGGTCTTTCTCCACTGTTTGCAGCCCAGAACACATTTCGTCAGGCTTGGGGTTATTAATATGTATGAGTTACTCCTGTCTCCCATACTTTGCTGTCAAAGATATACGTATATCTCCCTGTGCCGTGTTTCATTCCATCTGCTGCTATCCGGACACTAGATGATGCCTTTTCAAAATGTTAATATAATCCCTTCCTGTTGTTCTCCCTCTTCCAGCCATTTGCTTTTCTTGCCCCCCCCCCCCCCCAATCCATGGACTCACAGTTCCTATTTAGTCCTTTGGACTCCCCCACACTGTCAGCATCTCCCCGGCTGTCCTGTATATTTAGGGTTCCCAAGCTTTTAATGTCCTCACACCACTTTACATCATGCAAAAACTTCACAGACCAGTAAACGGCCATGGGGGTGAGGGGTTACTGGCGGATCAATCAGCAATTTCACACGTTTAACCATTTCCATTTTTTCAAATACAAACACGACAGGCAAATGTGAGGGGTCATAAAAAAATGGTATATTTTTTGAGGAAAAAGCAGCATTGTTCTGTGGGTACTGGCCATAGACAGGTCCTGGGGATGGGCAGCCCCCATTGTAGAGGTCACCATCTGGTTTTAGACATCAGCCATCTTGTGGGAGTTACACTTCCCCCGCCAAATCACCCCCCTCCCATCCTCAGAATCAATCTTTTCTCACTGTACCATGGCTCTGAATCTCTTGGCTATGGCTCCAGTGGAACATCGTTTGTAACACATAATGAAAGCAACCTTCTGCCATCAAGCAGTCTTAATTCCGGACCTAACCATTACCAAACTGCCTGAAACCTGCTTAATAAAGCAGTTTCTTTAACTTTAGTTTAAGGAAAATTTGAGTAGTCAAAATTACAGCGCAATGTGCCCTTTGTCCCGCAAGCTGGAGCATCCATCCGTCTGCCTTCATCTTTTCATTAAAAGAAATGGTTTGTTTGTTGCACTGTGAGTTTCAAATTGACACTCCTTGGATTCAAATCCTTGAGGCTCCGGTCCCTGGTCCCTGCGATACCCCTTGGGGCTCCGGTCCCTGCGATACCCCTTGGGGCTCCGGTCCCTGGGACACCCCTTACTTGGCGGCTTAAGGCACAGGCTTGCAGAGCTCAGTGAGGCTGGTCACACAGGCACTGGTCACTGACCTACAGCAAGAACTGACATTTTGCAAATTATTTTTCTTTTAGTCATATGTCTCCATATAACTCCCATTTTTCTGCTCTTTTTTTCCTATTATATTTTCAAACTTGAATACTTCAGACATTCTTGGGATTATATTCATGCTATTCTGTGTACAATGCATTTGCAGATTTCATAAAAGGAAACAAAAAGTATACTCAGAATGTAAAAGCACTCTGAGCTGCAATGGGGAAAACATTCTTGGGGCCCTATGGGGGCCTAGTTTACACCTATTTCATCCATCCATATATCCGTCTTCCAAATTTTTATCCAGTTCAGGATCACAGGGACCCTGCAGCCCATCACAGGCGGTAAAAAGCAGAAGGAAGGGTTCACTATGGATGGGATACCACATAGCACGGGTCAGTCAGAGCCACCGGCTCACGGCCCCGAGTCAGAGCCCCCGCCTTACATGAGTGTCAAGGACTCGCAGGTTTCTCACAAAGGCGTGACACGGTGCAGGCAGGAAGGTGGACGACCCACTGGCGTCTCACAGGACACATCAGGGGTCTATTATCAAAACCAGAACACCACTAAACAAAAACAGACCATGAGGGGTCAAAACTAAAAAAACGGAGAACAAAGATGAACTATAAAGGACCAGGGCAACAAGGAGCAAGTTGGCAGATAACATACAAAATACCCTGGAATACATAATAGAGCTAAGCAACTGACATGCAGCAACAATGACCCACTAGGGAACTGAACTGAGGCAGGAACGAACTTAAATACAGAAACTAAAACGGATAATGACAAAGCAGGAGTGAGACAGTTAACCAATCAGGAAGGGGGCAGGACACAAGGACTGGCACAAGAAAACAGGCAACAGATGAAACTAATAATTAGATCAAGGAACTGGGGGATCAAACAGGGAACCTAAGAGACTGACAGAAACAGGGAAACCAAATCTAACAATGGGGAATAACGGACAGGTAAAAACACAATCATGGGCACAAAAGCAAAAACCAAAACCGAATACAAATCAAAACACAGGAACTAGAAAACTGGTACAAATGAAGCACAAGGGAACAAAATCTACAAAAACAGAGGAGGTGGGATTTGAACACAAGATTGAGGGGTTGCTAAGTAGCCACATGCTCAGCTCATTAAGCCATGCAGGCATTTGAGAAGGGGGGGAAACACTAAAGACTAACAATGGGGAGGACAGGATGGCCAGTGACACCTGCTGGCCAAAGCAGGGAGAAGACAAAAGACTGGGACAAACAGGTGCTGACCGTGACAATGAGTGAGTCAGAGCCACCAGCTCACATGGACAAATCAGAGCCACCAGTTCATCTAGGGGTGGCTCTGATTTGCCTATGTTTTAGTTTGAGGGAGGTTGAATTGAATGTAAAACTGTGACATTGGTGCAGCTATGTTGTTCATTCTAAGCAGGTCTTCAAGGTATTCAATAAAATAATGAAAATGTTCATGATGATCTATGCTCAAGTCACAGCTGTCACAGGGCTGATCTGTGTTTGGACTGGAACTGAGGGCCCACTAGGTTCCTGTAAGCTCATTCACAAACAATCGTCAGTGGTCCTGAGTTCAGACACTGGGAGCTCATAATGGGGGTAGAATACAATTAATCAAAATGAGGGTTACAGAGAATGCGGGGAGACGACTTTGGAGTAATAATCTGCCAAGTCATCAGAGGACAATCCAGTAAGAAGGAAGGCTGCCCCATGGAATAGGTGACGCTATATCAATGTCATAAAAGGTTAAAGTAATGAGGTATGAATTAGAGATTCAAATGGGAATAATCGATGCTTTAATTTTAGTTGAAATAATCCAACAGTGCCGGTTTTAATTTCATTATGCCCTACAGCTATGACCCAAAATTAATTGTCCTTTTACAATAGTGAGAAATACCCCTGGAGAGAAACTTGATAGTACAGGAAAAAAATTAAGTAATTAAGAAAGATTATAACACACTTCTCTGCAATACGGTGAGAGCAGTGGCGGAGATTAATCTGCCCCTATGCATCCCAAACACGTTCAAGGCTGTGATTGTAGGCCAAGAAACGATAACACTGATATTAACTAAAAAATAAAACGAAGAAGCAATTTAATGTCCCAAGGATGTACAACATTACTGTAATTACTAATGATGGGGTGAGGTCTACCTGATGGAGATTAGGGCATTATGGTGACATGATCATGTGACCCTGGTATCAGGCTGCCACACCCATAATGATACAGCGATTAATATTGTAATAGATTTGTGCACACTGAGGTGAAGTAGATACAGAGATATTAATGTCAGTACACACTGAACTCTGCAGCTAATCTCAAATACTTAATGCATTACATCATGTATTACAGCAAACGCTGGAAGAAACGGTGAATTTGCTTTTATTTTCATTCTAAGTGGCCAATCTGCTTTTCAAGTTCAACACACTCTTATTCAGATCACAGATATTACAAAACTACCCTAATCTGAAATTGCACAAACTTCAGATCCTGAGTACTTCAATATATCACCTTAAATTTTTCATGTAATGGCATCCAGAACAATCTACACTCACCTAAAGGATTATTAGGAACACCTGTTCAATTTCTCATTAATGCAATTATCTAATTAACCAATCACATG
>JAODJW010000002.1:14248327-14259166 GCA_026777045.1 Hyperopisus bebe | reverse complement strand
GCAGGGAATAAGCCAGGATGGGGCGCCAGCCCATCACAGGGCACAAGGCAGGGAACAAGCCAGGATGGGGCGCCAGCCCATCACAGGGCACAAGGCAGGGAACAAGCCAGGATGGGGCGCCAACCCATCACAGGGCACAAGGCAGGGAACAAGCCAGGATGGGGCACCAACCCATCACAGGGCACAAGGCAGGGAACAACCCAGGATTGGGTGCCAACCCATCACAGGGCAAACTCACAAATCATTCACTCACACAAGCACACCTACAGACAACTTGGTAACTTCAATCAACCTCAGCATGTTTTTGGATTGTGAGGGAAACCAGAGAACCCAGAGGAAACCCCATGATGACACAAGGACAACACACATGGAGCCACAGTGGAGACTCAAACCCTGGTGCCAGAGGTGCAATGCAATGATGAGAATACCTGGAGCGTAATATCACAGGGAGCATAATATTTGCGGGAAACACCTGGATCATAATATTGTAGGAAACACCTGAAGCACAAGATCATGGGAAACACCTAGATCATAATATTGCAGGGAGCATATTACAGGGAGCATGATATCGCGGGAAACAAATGGAGCATAATATCGCAGGAAACAACTGGAGCATAATATCAAAGGGAGCATGATATCGCAGGAAACACCTGAAGCATAATATTGCAGGAAACACCTGAAGCATAATATCACAGGAGCATAACATCGCAAGAAGCACCAGGAAACACATGGAGATTATGTCACAGTAACACAAGGAACACAATATCGCAGGAAACACCTAGATCATAATATCACAGGGAGCATAATATCGTGGGAAACACTTAGATCAGTGCTATGAAGACCCTACCTATGGGTCCTGTAACTATGTAAGGTGACACAGCTGTATCACAGTGTCTAAAGACCACTCTCTTCTGGATTCTGCATTGGACTTGTGCTAATTGCTAGCAGCTGTGTTGCCCCGCCCCTGTAAGGTGCTATGACGACCCTACCTACGGGTCCTGTATGGGTTTCAGTGGTGATTACCATCAGGCCAAAGACTCTATACTCTACTTTATATTTTTATGGTTATAAGCTACTCACTAAATTTAATGTTGTAGTGTTCCACTGCTTAATATTCAGCTTCAAATACTCACCATGGAGTTGACGATGTATTGGTCCCTGATCTTTGATCTGTTCACATGCTTGCTGATAAGGCCTTTTGGGTGCTGGACATGGTCCTTGACCACACCCTAAGTGGAACGCACTTTTCTGTGGGACCAGCAGTGTTCTTTTATCCTTATGGCAAAATTTATAGGAAACATAGAAGTGACCGTGTGTGACAATTTCTGCTATATACAGTACAGGCCAAAAGTTTGGACACACCTTCTCATTTAATTGTGTTGTGTCCAAACTTTTGGCCTGTACTGTATAAACAACTTATCTAAACCATGTCATGCTCAATCTGCCAATACTAACCACACCATCCTCTCAATAATTGACTATTCATGATGGCCATTTAATGTGCCATAATTAAAAAATTATGCAGCAACTGTCTGATTCCCTTAATTGAATGAATGCAGAATTATGAACATTACATTTTCCAGTTTAATTTGTCGTGATTTTCTAACGCTAATTTGGGCAAGACGTACTTTCTCTCCGCTTTCAAAAAAACAGCTTGGTGTTCATGGCTCCGGACATACATGTGATTATTTTGGTCACACTTTTACCACTTTTCCATTTATTTCATGAATTGCAGATTTTTTTATTCTTGTTAAGCACTGGAAAGTTGAATGAACAACTATAAATGAAAATAAAGCGTTTCCTTTATAACATAGAAAGAGTATGTAACAGTGCATGCCTGACATCCTTTTAACTGGTTGTGTGCTGAGGGCAATTCTAGACTGTCCGTTAACTTTAAATGCACCCATTAACCGTTTCATCCCATGAAACAGAGCAGTATTTAATGTCTCTTGTAGAAAAGAATGCCTCTAATTTTCTCTGCTGTTATAACTTCTAGAGGAGGCTACTTTGTTGAACCAAAGATATGACATTTTCTTTGTAATAAAAGTACTCAATGGTGAACATACTGTTAATTAATTTGTCAGCAATCTTTCAATTACAAATGCACTTCCTTAACCATTAAGCCACCACTTCCCACCACTGCATAAATTTTCATATGTATAGATTCAGACCATCTGTGAAGAAATGACTGGTTCTGCACAGAGGCTTCAGCATGGTCCTGGCTTGTTTTCCAGAACATTTCCTTTTGCTATGCAGTCATGACCATCATGGCAGCTGCCTCTCTCCATGCTTTCATAGCTGCCTGTCTCCATGCCTTCACAGCTGTCTGTCTCCCTGCTCTCACAGCTGTCTGTCTCCCTGTTCTCACAGCTGTCTGTCTCCCTGCTCTCATAGCTGTCTGTCTCCCTGCTCTCACAGCTGTCTCCCAGTTCTCACAGCTGTTTCCTGCTCTCATAGCCTTGCTCCACAGCTGTGTCTTCCTGCTCTCACAGCTGTCTGTCTCCCTGCTCCACAACTGTCTCCCTTTTCTCACAGCTGTCTCCCTGTTCTCACAGTTCTCATTCTGACAATGGTTACCCTTATGGATAATGACTGGTAGCCAGTGTAGCCTTCGAAAGTTTGTCTGTAAGCAAAAAATTGAATAAAGCCCAGTGAAAAGCCATAGAGATGATTTTAAAAAGCCAAGAGGATTTACATTTAGAACAGCAAAAATTAAAGTGCATCCTGGAAATTTTCGTACACTGTGGAGTAAAATGGAAATAAGCCACAATGTGTCAAAGTCAGCCTCTTCCCGCTTAGATCTGCATACAGGCTCCATCTGGGCCCCATCACCAAGGCAGACACATTTGTTTGCATTGACCCAGCTTCAGAGCTTTCCTGCCATTTTGCTTGTGCTTTGTGTGCATGATTAAAAAGGCGTTTCTGTATGTAAATGCGTTGGTGTTGCCGTGTTGGCCTCTGCGTCTCACGCCAGCGTGACTACTCGTTACCATGCATGTATGGCGTGCTCTCACTTGCTGGCTGGGTGGGGCAACTGAACATCAGTGTGCAGGTTCTGAAATCACTGATGTGTTGAGTATTTCCTCTCAGCTGCACGCATTACTGAGCACAGAGTTGAGATGTCGAGTGAAACCAGCTCCAAGGAGGAAAGACAGAAAAAGATTTATTCCACATTCCAGTCGGCATGAATGCCAGCTTCCTTGTTTTTCCAACGAGAGACTCAGCAAAGCCAAGTGTCCCTTGATTTTGTTTACACCACTCAGGAGCCACTGGTGCATTTGTGAGAACAACACATTTCACTGAATGCTTTGAACCTGCCACATGAAGCTTTTCATCTTCAAGAATGACAGATTCAAGACAATCAAATAGGCTGAGGGTCAATGTTCAATGAGATATAACAAAAATAAAAAGTGACCCCTAAAATCAGGGCCCTATTTCCTCCTCTCATGTGTGTCCATAAGCGTGTCCAAAGGTGCACCTGTGAGGGCGCTCCCTAGAGCACAGCTGAACCGTAAACACAGACAGCACTTCCCAAGCACACTGACAGCTGCAGGAAGATTTACAGCAAGTGTTGACCACAATAGCCACAGGCTGCACAGTGACATAGACTGATCATTAACAGGGAAAATCACCATCACACGTATTGTGAGAACTCACAAAAAAATCAATTAACAGTAAAAGTAGCAATGGAATCTTTAATACATATTAATACATTGTTAAGCAAATCCAGCCAAGAACAGAATTAATAATTCAGCACCCTCACATTTCTGCTCTTCATGCTAGTATAACCCTTTCGCCATTTAAAGCTCCCAAAGCAGTAATCATATATAAGCAAGAATGACTTCTTTTAATGACCAAAGGACACAGTGGATACCTTAAAATCAGAATGTAACAGATTCCTAACAACAAAAATTAACATTGGTAATATAATAAAATATAGTATATTACCATTGAAACGTACTGAAAGGAGTTACAGTCAAGAAAAATGTATAATATGGACTATAACTTATAAACCATATTTTTAATTACGATACTCTGTAAATAAACTGTTTCCTGACTTAAGGTATTAAGAAGAAATCGTTTTCTGCTAAAACTTTAAAAGAGCAATTGTTATCAGAATGACTCTATTGCCCCCTTGTGGTTACTATTACTCATTACACAGTGTTGTACAGATTTGATCAGCTTCCATTTAATGTTAACATGCATTACAGTCTGGACTTAAATTAGCATTTATGATTTAAAAAGTCAGCCAAAATCCTAAACAACGCAAAATAAATCTTTTTTAGGTGTTTTTCCAGAGAACTGCTGCTCTGCCTGACCTTTTCACGTGTGCCCATTGCTGTCTTCTTGGCATTTTCAAAACAAAGGTTAATAACGGACATTGGAGTTGGACAGAAGGTCAGCGGCATCCCAAATTATCCTACAACCAAGTCCTTTAACCCTATGAAGCAGTAAAGGTAGAGACCACCGGCCCCGTTTTCACCCAATCTACAACTCTGTGCTTATCCTAAAATGCTTCGCAAGTTAAAAGTTATAATTAATGATAACCACCAATTTATTGTCCTTGTTTTGCTTTGTATGTACCTATATTACTGAAGAACAACAAAAATAAACTTCCACAATTGCAAAAAAAATCATCTACTATTTTAACATCTTATTTGGTATAATATAATGAGTCAACATATTTCTTGAAATTCATAAATAATCCCATGAGCTGCCATTTTGGATTCCTGTAATGCAGCAACAAATGGTACCTTTTCATTGAGCCGTCCGACATTACGCAGCCCATATGCTAAGTTTTAACAAAATTCTATACCTTGTAACGTAATGTTTTGTGCGGGCATTGGTTAGAAATAGCATTTTCCACTTTTCAGCATCTGGCTAGTTCTTCAGCTGTTGTTTATTTTACACTCAAGTTCTCTCAGCACATCGAGCAGACCCATCCCCTCCTGGTCAGTGTTAAGTCTTTTTTGATATTTATGCCATTAAAAAAATGATACAATTGTACACTGCCTGGTGGAAGGAAGGCAGTTCTAAACATGGTAGAGTTTCTTCTTTGCACAATAGCTGTTATGATCACATCCGGGGAAGCAGGAGCAGGGAGATGGATAATCGGGAAATGGGGTTTATTGAGGGAAAACAGCAAGGTAACACAGGTAACAACGAACTAACTTCAATGACGGAACTGGGGAAACACTTGAACGCGGACTTAAATACACAGGACTACTCAGAAATAACACAAAACAGCTCAATACAATTAGGAATTCACACAAAGTAACGAGGGGGGCATAGCACACAAAAGAATCGTCGATGGATGAGACAGGACCGGAGACACGGGACCTGGAAGACAAAAGCAAAACCATTAACGGGGTACTGAAAACAGGACGGACACGCAGAACAGGTGCAGGGACAAGAAACAGGACAGACACTGACAGACCACAAGGAACGTAGACAGGCAGAGGGGCACCAGAAAAGGAGACACAGGGGGAACACCAACAGGAGGAATGAAAGGGCCAGGAGTGAACATAGGAGACAGAGGGATGAGGAGCAGACATAGGAGGTAGGAAGAAGAAAGGCGGGGGAAAACGGGGAGCCCGAGGGAACCCCAGCAGGGGCAGCAGACGACCGCGAGGTCGGAACCGGAGGGGACCTCATAGGGGGCGAGGAGGCCGACGAAGGGACAGGTGAAGGTCGCAAGGAAGGAGTCGGAGGGGTCACCAGGGGAGGCGAGGAGGGAGGAGGAGCGAGTCAGAGGGGAATCCGGCGAGGAAGGAGGTGGTGCCACGGCAGACGATGGTGCAGCCACAGCTGGAGAAGGTGCAGCCAACCAACGAGTCAGAGGAGGGGGACCCGCAGGCGACCGAGGAGTCGAAGTGGGGGAACCCATAGGCGACCGATGGGGCGTTGGAGGCGGGGCCAAAGGCAGCTGACAAGCCATCGGAGAGGGATCTGCAGGCGACAGCCGAGCTGGAACCAGAGGACCCGCAGGCGCCCCTCGAGCCACAGCCAAGGAGACCAAGGGCGAGCCAGGGGGCAGGGCGAGTGGGACCTGAACCCTATGCCTGTGTCCTATCCCCTTTCAGGACACCGGCCAGTTGTCATAAGTGGAGGTTGAGGCGTCTTGGGAAGATCAGATGGCTAATTTGAGCCCAGCTCACTGTGGAGAGGTATAAACTGGGTCCTCTTCTCAGTCACGTGCTGCACCAGCTGCCAGAGGTTTTCGTGCACCTCGCTCATGAGGTGCATGTTCCCGGGCGGAGTCATTCCACTGAGGAGGGTCCCGCTCCGGCTGGCTAATTCCAGCACCACGGGATCTTCCTGAACCTCAGGCTGGCAAACTAACTTCAATGACGGAACTGGGGAAACAGACTTGAACATGGACTTAAATACATAGGACTACTCAGAAATACCAGGAAAGAGCTGAATACAATCAGGAATTCACATGAGGTAATGAGGGGGGCGTGGCACACAGAAGGATCGTACGAGCAGATCATGACAATAACGTCCCATTCGCTCCCATAAAGATAATTATGACCTTCTGTTTAAGCACTCAAGGGCACATGAGTTCAATGAGACGTTATTGTCCATGATCTAGAACATTGTTTCTCAACCACGCAGCTCATCTATTCATCATTTATCATGTTGGCAGTCAACTGAGTCAAATGCTTTACAAAAATTGACAAAGGCTGCAAAGAATCTCTGCCGATATTCGCACATGCGCTTGATGAGAACCCTCAGTGCAAGGATACGGTCAATGGTAGGCTTGTTAGGCATAAAACAGGCAAGCGATTGTGGCTCCTGTTAAGAATGACCCTAGCAAGGATCTTACCTGGCACTGAAAGCAGTGTTATCCCCCTGTAGTTGTCGCAATCCAGATGATCACCCTTCCCTTTCCTGACCGGCACTACAAGTCCCATTTTCCAGTCAGCTGGGATTACGCCTGACTCCCAAATGGAAATAATCATCTGGTCTTGAATCCTGGTCCTGCAATCCCAGGAGTACAGCCTTACCAGTTCACCACAGATACCACAGATCCCGGCAGCCTTCCTTACCTCCAGCTTATTCACCACCCATGCAATCTCAGTGAGATTGGGGGGTTCACAGCTGATCAGAGGATCAGCTTTAAAAACCGTGGACCTAGAGATGTCCAACATTCTAGCTGGAGGGTCAGCTTTTAACAGCCACTCAAAGTAGCTGGCCCAGCGGGTCACAAGTGCAGTGTCATTAGTAAGGACTATTCCATGATTCGCCCTGACCTGTCTCCAAGGAACAGATACAGATGTGCATAATGCTTCTATTTCTCTAATTAGGACATGGGTCATTAGACCACAGATGATGTGTCACCTGCTCACAGATTCATCTAACATACGCCTCCTTATCTGCCCTCAGAGCTCTCACAGCTGTCCTTCCCAGTTCCCGGTACAGATCGGAGTCGCCGGAGTTGTGCACTGTGAATCCTCTTGATAATATCCAGGGTGCCCTGCAAGATGAAACACCTCCTTCTGGAAAAACTGGTGACACCAACACAGCCTTCAGAATCCTTCAGGGTCTTATCACAGAAGGTCTCCTACATCACATTCATCCAAGTCTGCAAGTTCCAAACTACAAACTACGTGCAAACTCATCAGAAACAGCTTGATCTTGGAGTCTGGTTAAGTCCAGCCACATTCTACTACAACCCCTGGCAAAAAATATGGAATCAGTCAGTTGTTTTACTTTATAGTCCAAAAAAACAAATCACAGATATGACACAAAACTATTTTACCTAACAGCTGAACATTCTGTCTTTGTAAAACATGCCTCCAAAAATAAAATGACATTGTTGCAATTAATGGCACATCTTTTTGTTCAAAACAAGTAGAGGAAAAAAATTTGGAATCACTCAATGTTGAGGAAGAAATTATTTTTTACCACTGCCCGTACCTCAACCACGATTCCTGGATTACGTTTTTGGGTTTTCTGTCTGGATTGCAAGCAGGATTTCAAAACCCTTTCTACCTCCCCCCGCTGGATACCAGCCTAACCTTCAGCAACTCACCGAAGCCCTGGGTTTTGCTTGGACATCACAAATCTGCACTCATGGCGATCGGTGAGTCCCTGGAATCTTTTAATGTCGGATTAACGGTGTTAGCAGTTCAGGTACAGCATGTACTCTCCGGTCGTCCGACCACTATCTCTCCGGTCAGCAAACCCCGTCTGCCTCCAGTCCTGGTGATCCAGGAATCTTTCGCTAATTTTTCTTCCACTTTTCATTCAGATCGCTCTAGGGTTGCTTATATTATAATGTTACTGACCGGCCCCGCTCATGAATGGGTGACTCCTGCACGGGAAACCAGGGCATCCTTTTGCAGCAACCTTTTCAGTTTTACCATAGAAATAAAGCAGGTCTTAGACCGCTCAACACATGGCAGAGAAGCAGCACGCGAGTTGCTCCAATTCCGTCAGGGCAATCGATTGGTATCAGGTTTCGACATAGCCTTTCAGACCCTTGTGCTCTCCACTAGCTGGGATCGGCTGGCTCAGTATAACACTTTTTATAGTGGATTGACTGAGGACATAAAGGATGAATTACCCACCTGAGAGCTGCTAATGACCTTTGAGGAGCTAGTCATCCTTGCTATATGAGTAGATAACCGCTTCCGTCAGCACCATAAGGAATGTCGCAGAGGGACTGAGGTTTTCAGTGCCTTTGAATTAGCTGGGGTAAACTCTCCATACCCTCCCGCCAAATCAATGCAGGTGGACCGGACCCATTTATCCCCTGCTGAACAGCAATGATGATGAGCTTCCAATGCATGTTTGTACTGTGGGCAGGTGGGACATTATATCATGAACTGTCCAGTAAAAGGATGCACCCTCCAGTAAGAAGGAGGGCCCTGGTGGGTGTATCCCTAATTTTCCCCTCCTCAACTCCACGCACCTCTTTATCAGTGCTACTCTCTTATGGAGAGATCCAGCAACCCTTAGCCACCCATGTTGATTCAAGACCAGATGATAGTGTTACGGGTCGTAAGAGTTTTGGATATGTCTACAGGACACCTCAGTCTTCTGCCCAAGCTCCATTCGCCAGTTTCTGCTTCAGCCCGCCTCCCAGTTTCCACCCACGCCCCTTTTGACCTCTGACCCTGGCCCTGTGTTCCGGCCCACAAGGATAAAGCCTGCTGGTCACATCTAGCTCGAGCTCTAGCTCAAGCTTTGTCTTTTGCTATTGCTGTGTTGGTTTGCTGTTTTCTGATTGAATTCTGCGTATGACTTTTGGTTTTCTTGGTTTCTGACTTTCTGCTTTGCCCTATTTGTACCTTTGCCTTTGGTTTGTTTGACTTCTGGTCTGAACTCCTGCTTAGCTCCTGACTACTCTCTTTGCTCGCCCCTTTGGATACCATGCTTTTGGACTGTGTGTTTTCTGTGCATGTCTGTTAGGTGCGTGAGGAGTGACTGCTTTTTTGTTTCTGCGAACGTGGTGTTTACTGTTGTTTTGATTAGGGAGTTACACTTAGTCTTTGTCATTTTGTTTCCTCTTGTTTCCATTACCTTTAGAGTTAACTTAGTTTGGGACATGTTCGTTAGCTGTTTTGGTTATTATTTTGGCCTGGGTCACTCCCGAAGTTTGTTGCACCTCGTGTTTGTAACCATTTCTGTAAATAAATATAAAAAACTACAAAAAAAGATCCCTTTGTTTCCTGTGTTCCCCTTTCCCGTTCCCTGGTTGTCTCGTCTTCCCCTCTCCCTTTCCCTTACCTTTCTGTCGACCCTAGACTGGGGATCGTAACAATAGTTTCATTGACACCACACTTGTCCACCAGTGGAGATTGCCAACCACTCTCATACAGAGTTGGTGGTCCACGCTCTGTATGGGCATTGGATGGCCACCATGACCCATGCTACACTCCCAGTGAGTATTGCCGTCGAGGGTAATCATGTGGAGGAGATGTCCTTTTACGTCATTGACTCACCTCAAGCAGCTATAGTGTTAGGGCACTCTTGGCTTGTTAAGCATAAACCTCACCTAGACTGGAAGAAGGGAGTCATTTTGGGCTGGAGATCCTTTTGCAATGCTCAGTGTCTCAGCATAGCTGTCCATTCAGTTGATCCCAAGGAGAACAAGGAGTTTTCTGACCTGCATACTACCTGAACCTGAAATAGGTATTCAGTAAGTCCCAGGCTTCCTCCCTACCTGCACATCACCCTTCTGACTGCACAATTGATCTCCTGCCTGGCACTTTGCCCCCTAGAGGCCATCTGTACTCCCTATCTGTCCCTGAAAGGAAAGCGATGGATGACTATATTTGCAGTTTGCTAGCCTCAGTTATTATTTGGCTGTCATCATCTCCAGCAGGTGTTGGATTCTTCTTTGCGGAAAAGGACAGGTCCCTCCAACCTTGTATTGACTATCGCGGGCTGAACCAGATCACAATCAAGAATCGATACCCTCTACCCCTGCTGTCCTTGGTCCTTGATTTACTTCATGGTGCTATTACACTTATGGAGTGCCTATCCCTTGGTTAGGATCCACAGGGGGGGTGAGTGGAAGCCTTTAACACGTCCCCAGGACACTATGAATACTTAGTTATGCCCTTTGGTTTGACAAATGCACCGGCAGTATTCCAAGGGTTGATTAACGATGTCATGTTAGACGAGTTTGTTTTTGTTTCCCAGTCTGAACAGGATCACGTCCTACATGTCTGTGAAGTTCTCCAACAGTAAGTCGTAAAGAAGTTGTATGTCAAGGTGGAGAAATGCGAGTTTCACCATCAGTCCATCCCCATCCGCGGGTTCATACTTGGGGACTGGTCATTCCGGATGGATCCAGAGAAAATCAGAGCTGTCGCTGAGGGACCT
>JAODJW010000002.1:14202006-14222359 GCA_026777045.1 Hyperopisus bebe | reverse complement strand
GGGGGGGATAGGACAATTTCAAGGGAATACTTATGTCTGCAAATTTTCCTCAGCACTAATTTTATCTAATTTAGTAATGTAATCTGGCCTTACGTTTCAGCTTGAAAACGGCAGTAAAAACGTCAGGCTACGCCTGTGGATCGAGATTTCCTTAGGAAGGTTCACTGAAAACAGCTGTTTGAATGAAGTTACCGCTGAATGAAACCGACAAACAGAGGGTGGCTGGAAAACGCCAGGATAATATTGCTGAACACTTTTTTCCCCTAAATACTTAAATTTCAAGTTTTGACACAATCATACACGGCACTACTGTGTAGTGAAATGCATTTGCACCGGCTTCATACATGGCATTACTGATAAAATTTGGAACATAACTGGATTTGGTCTGGTTTGGGGGCCCTAATTGATACCCTTTCATGGGGCCTAAAATCTAAAATGTTTACATGTGCAAAAGTATGAATAACAATGGACTCAACTTAACACACCCAACAGGTGTATATGTAACATATAAAATTGTGAGCACCTACGGTGTCATGACCTGCTCGTCCGATCCTCCTGTGTGCCACGCCCCCCTCGTTACCTCGTGTTAATTCCCGATTGTGATCACCTGTTGCCTGTTATTTTCGGCTTGTACTGTGTATTTAGTCTGCGCCTGAGTCCGTTTTCCCCAGATCTGTCATTGATGTTCGTCGCCGTCTGCCTTGTTAGGCCCTGTGTTTACCCCTAATAAACCAGTGTATCCTGCATCCTCACCTGCCTGACTCATCCTTCCCCACTTCCTACCCGTTCGTCTAGTACTAGTCACAACATATTGGTTCTGTGTGCTGATTTTCTACTTTATACTTCTACTTTCTACTTTCAATGTACCTTCTTTGCAAGGGGCTGGCTGAAAGCATTCATGCACACAGCCATATATGCTAATGATTCTGTACCAGGATGAAACCTGCAACATCCCGGTCCGTTACAAAGCTGGAACCAGCCTCAACACCAGTGAGGTATTGTATGTCATATGAGTATTACCATTAAATCCATTTATGCACCCATAGCGCTTATCCAGTATAGGGTTATGATGAGCTTATATCACTAATAAAAATAACCATAAAAACATTAAAGATAACTATGATTATATCTCAGCGGCCACTGTGATCTTATAATTATTATCATTGTTATAACTGTATATATGCAATGCCGTAATAATAGCATTTGTTTATTCAGTTCATTCTGTGTCTGTGTGCACTGGCATTCACTCACAAGTTGAAAACTGGACTGCTGGCTAATGACTGCAATTTTAAATAACTTTGTTCTTGTATCTGCACAGCAAAAACTTCAGAAATGAGACAAACATTACGGCAGCACACGCAAATCCCGCTTATACTGAGCAATGCAAATGACGGTGGGTCTGGACCCCAAAGGCACTGTCCCCTGACACATCCCATGGAACCCTAACCCTTTCACCCACCCACATCCCACGGAACCCTAACCCTTTCACACACCCACATCCCTAAACAGCACTCACAAATTTACAAGCTTAATAGTAAGATTGCTCTAGATGGTTTTGCATATAAAATAAATTCCGTATGTGTTACGCTTTTCATCACATTGTGAAATCCATCTGAATCGTGTGAATTAGTTGTTTCTATTGCTTATCATAAATGCCATCTATTCACGTAACTGTGATATTAAACCAGACTGTTATTGCCGTGTTGCAAAGCAGTGTTTTTACAGAAGTAACATTCATACTGCATCACACAAATATAAAACAGAGTACAATTTCTATCACATTTATAAATCTATACTGCCAGGCACTTTAAACAGAATAACTGTAACAGGCTAAATGAGCTACCTAAGTCCACTGGCAAATAAAACAACGTGAGGATTTTGTTGGCTAAGCATTTTGTGCACACACACACATATATCTGATGCTATAGGTGACAGGTGCAAGCAGACACAGTAGCCATGGCAGTGGCAGCTTAAGACACATCTAGGAGGATTACCTTCATCCTTTTACTCTACATCCTTATTAAAGGCACAGATCATTTGCTGTGATTTCAGACCCACACCTCACACCTCTCAACATCTATACTTATATTACTGGTTGGGCCACTAATAACTCATCACTGTGCCCAGTCCTTAGTGCTCACTTACTCTTATCTTCCCATGCTCCATCCTCAATTTTTGGGTTCAGGATCTAGTTCAGGAAAAACTGTCTCCTCTGCTTCTTCTTTACAAAGAACTGTCATCTTGTTTCGATAGCCGAAGCACATTTTTAGTCTGCAGTGCAAAAGCTGGGTGCTCACTGGAAGACATGGATAAAGACATCCACTGTGATAATGCCTCAATACTTCATTTATGCACAGCTTGGTCATATATGACAAATTTAAAAAATGCTCGATTTAACCTTAACTGAAAACGCTTCTTGGACACACAACTACACACAGACAAACAGGACCATTTGGGCTGGCAATATCATTTACATACAGGAAAACAGACTAATACTGTAATGATATCAGGCCTCTTTAGTGCCAAACACTGGCAGCCAGCAGAAGTTAGTTCCCCTTATCCATACAACACTAGTCGTAGGCACAAAAAAAAGCATAACATCAATCAGCATCAGCTTATGTAAATTAAGCACTAACGTTATGACCCTTACCTGCCTCATTTGTCTTCTTAATGAGACCAGCTGTTAAAATATAGCTTATATGGAGTAGTGTTTCATCATACTTCCATCATTACTAGCCTGAAGGGGTTTTTTTAATTTCATGAGGCTCAAAGAAAATCCCCCTAAAGTACTGTGAGATGGGTGTAGCTTGAGTATGTCAGCACATATTCTGGGGGAAGGATTATTAACGGCAATTTTAAAGTTCACTCACTGCTTGGGCATCGTATTGCTCTTCACAATGTATCACTTTTTTAACCTGATCAGACAAGTTATCGGGCAGTGCTTCAAGCTTAAGGTAAGGATAGTCTACCACACCAGTCTTAGCGCCCTTAATGGCATGTTTATATTAAAAATTGTTATTAAAGTAAAACATATGCATACACAACTACCCTAGCCTCCATAATTATTAAGAGAATGATCCCAGCTCATATCACATTCAACATTCCCTCCACTTTGGATCAATAACAGTTTGCCTACAGATCATTTTACTAAGCAGTGACATGGTGACACAGTGGTCAGCAATACTGCCTCACCACTCTGGGGGTAGGGTTCAAGTCTTTGCCCTGGCCCCATGGGTGTGGAGTTTGCATGTATTCCCTATGTTGTTGTGGGGGTTTTCCTCAACAGTTCTAAAACAAGAGAGAGTGGGCAAATATTGGCAGGTCAAGATGTTGATAAACTCCTACCCAAAAAGACTGAATGTAGTAACTGAATCAAAAGGTGCTTTGGTAAAGCATGTTTATGGGTGTGTACACTGATGCAACAGCTAATTGTACATTTTTAATTTTTGATATTTTTTCCCCTTAATAGGTTTATATGTTAAAGAAGAGAGGATAAACCAGAAAGAAGGTATGTCCACGCACATTCAAGCTTGTTCATGCTGTCGGACATAGAGTCGAGCCATTTCACGATGCGATCGAGGTCAACATATGGCTCAGGGCTTTCGGTGTGCCTCTCTGTAGTCTCCATCTGGAATACAGTAACACAAAGGCAAAGAGCCAATGTATTTCTTGACAGAAATAGCATTGCGGCAGTTTGTGTTGGTGAGAACTAGGCTTTAGATATAAGTGGGTAATATGATCACGACAAGCAATTTCAGTGGTAGTCTTTGAACAAGTGATTTTCACATATTCATGAAGAGAACAAATTATGTACATCTGAACAGATCATACACAAGGGCACAATAAACAATTTATTGACCATAAGAAGATTACAAAAAACAATGTGTGCTTACAACAGTCTTACAAGTCAATTCCCACTACCAACGGATGAACATTGTGTATAATGAATACCTTCCATACACTTGGCTCTAACACACCATATTTCCATTAGCAATGTTACAAATCCAACTGATACAAAGGAGGATTCTGAAGTGCTGGACTTTCTGGTGTGCAAGTCAGCATGACACTAAATTTCCACACAGGGTTTGACATAACTACAGCCCAGTGTCTTCAGATTGGTTCTCTGTATAACCTGCAACAGGCTGCAAACAGCCATTGTTCAGGACAGCCGTGCATTTTAAAACTTCTTCCTCCAGCTTCCTAAGAAGTTGCCCAGTTTCGGGGTTGGTTCGCAGCACCAACATGTCATATGCCATCCACGTGACCTGGACTAAAGGAAGGAGTTGGTTACCGGGATGGGCCATCCTCTCCTTGCCTCTCAAAAGCATTAATACCATCACTTAAATCCCAGAGAATGTTTTATTACTATATACATAATTATAATTTACATTATTATACATTATAATATAGTTTAATGTGTATTACACTAATATAGAAATAATACCGTCCTCGCTGCATTAGATGATGTATTGTACAATATGGCAATCGACTACAAAACAACGCAGAAAACCCCAACTTGGTCAGTGCAGTTTTCTGATCTACCTGACATATTTTCCATTTTTTCTAACAGATTCTGCAAATCATTGCTCAATCGCTCCATTTCTTGGACTTGACGCCAACTCGTTCGTCTAAAACCCACAACCACAAACGACGCTGGTCAAAAATAAAACACATACAAAAACAGAAATACACAGAATAATTAAGGCACCCACTTGTATCGTTTTCCTAGTTAACTAATGTCTAGCCTGACGTCGCTTCCTTTTAAAAATGACGTAGCAAGGTAATAGAGCGATAATATATAAAGTTGTTTACTAGTTATGTCGTACAAATAATCATGATTTTAGGGTAAATACGTGTATTTCTAGGTCATTTAGGCCGGTGTTATTACTTTCATAGAGGTGCTCACGGCTGCCACCGTATACCCACCTGCGTCGGCCTTCAACCGAAACTGCACGCGCCAAGGCTGTGAGGCGGGCTCTGGCGATGAGGTCATGCTCGTTCGCGCCCGAAACCCTACTGTCTGTGATTGGCTTGTAAAGCAGCGCGCGCCCGCCGTGTGACCTATTATCCGCCCAGCGGCGCTATAGTACCCGGCATCTTTTGAGGACTGAGACATGTATACCGCTAGGGATGCAGTTCATAGACAGTTTAAGAGAGATTTGGCGCGGTCTGATCTGTTACCAAAAATTAAAATAAAACCTTTAAGACTCATATCCGAAAGTATCGACTAGTAATTAGACAAGGGTAACCTGATTTAAAAATGTGGCAAACGACAATGTTATACACTGATTATGGCGAAACAGACAATTGAAGAAAATGTACGAAAAAAATTTCATATTCCGACTGATGTACCTGTGAAAACATGTACTGATGACAGTTACCCGAGTACTGTAAATAGTATAGTTACGAATACTAACGTTTTTATTTAACTCGTTACGCTACGTGTATGACAGCTGTAGACGGGGAAGGTTCTGTCTTAATAACTTAAAAAATTAAAATAAAATTCTTCCTTTTCAAATACAAAAATGAAAACTGCAGAAATGTTACAGCCACTTCAAATATACGATAATCCGAATTATATTCGAAGAATAAGTATAGATTATTACTACAAATACAACTATATACATTAAAAAGCTAATTATTATTAGCTAAAAAGCTAAATTATTAAAATATTTCACCAATGTCTATAGCGTTAATGTCACTGTATCGAAATAATCATGTAATTTAAACATTTATTCTAATTTACTTTCCAGGGTTTTATGTCATGTAACCAAACTAATTCGTGTAAGCATACTGGTCAAAAAGTAGACCAAGGCCATTTATTTTAAAAATGTGGTGATCAGAAATCTGACACATTTGATGAGGTGAATAAGATTAATAAATGAATATAATCCAGCTCCGAATAACGTTTTAATTACAAAGCTGTGATAAAATGTGACATTTACAGCACACAAGTGAACATGTGAATTGACCATGTGAATTTATGAGAAACAAGGAGCAATTTTAATTCTTGATTTGTTGCCAAGGTTCTTCCATTTATGAAGATTTTACTGACTGGAATTAAATCAATGGGTTAACCTTTATAAACCCACCTTAAATCTGGATTTTATCAAATAATGGCAGAAAAATTATTAGGTGACACTTCAACAGACATGTTTCCCGTTTTTATTTATAGAACAATTACAGTAATGCTGTGGAAATTTTCCCTTTCTTCCTGTTTTCTTGTGTTTCAAAGCCTTGCAGAAACTTTCTGGCATACAAAAACATGGAAAGTAGATGCTGTGACACACACCAACATCAGCCAATCAGAGGAGACCTGGGTGTATAAAAGGCCCAGGTAAGACAGGTAACATTGTGACAGAGCTGATATTTCTACTTGTCTGGACAGAGTGCAAGTCAATTTGACTGGGAGAGGGAGAGCCACAGAAGCAGACTGTTTCCAGGAACCAGAGACACAGAAAAGGAGACAGGTGTAACGACCAGAGAAAGAGAAGAAACTTTCAAGGCAAGCATGACATCATTTGAGTCACAGGGCCAGTCACCTCCTCGGTGTGGTCCCCAGTTCCCCAACCTGGGGCAGGAACCTCCAGAACTCGGCTTGTACAGCGACAACTATTACGCTCCACCCTCGCTGCCCAGTCCCCAACGGACTACCCCGGCATCCTATGAACTGGGGGAATATGCCAGCGCCTCCCCAAATCCATATCTGTGGTTCAATAGCTCGGGGATCAACAGCTCACCATATCTGGGGGGTGGCCCCAGTACTGCAGGCCCTCCATTTGGCCCCCAGCATTACGGCATGCAGAGGCCCTACCTGGGCGCTGGCGGGACGGGTGGAGTTCCAGCGGAGCTGAATTGGTTCTCCCTGCCCTCCCAGGAGGACCTGATGAAGCTGGTCAGGCCGCCATATTCCTACTCTGCTCTCATTGCGATGGCCATCCACGGTGCTCCTGAACGTCGACTCACACTTAGTCAGATCTACCAGTACGTCGCTGACAATTTCCCCTTCTACAACAAGAGCAAGGCCGGCTGGCAGAACTCCATCCGGCACAACCTGTCCCTCAACGACTGCTTCAAGAAGGTTCCTCGGGACGAGGATGACCCTGGTAAGCAGATTATTACTACAAATTATTACTACAAATTATTACTACTTTTGCCCTTCCTTGATCCAGACAGGCTTTCCTCATGAGCTTGACCCAGTAGAATATCATAGCTCTACTATTTTATGAAAGATGAAGGCACAAATATTTTCTAACTTGAGTATATCCGTTTCTATGTATTGTTTATGCATAGTATAGTTTATAATCTTTCCACTCTATTTAAGACAAATTCTTATTGGTGTTCCTCAATGTCTTTTTTAAGGCAAGGGTAACTACTGGACCCTCGACCCCAACTGTGAGAAAATGTTCGACAACGGCAATTTCCGCCGTAAGAGAAAGAGAAAGTCTGACTCCCTGGGAGGAGACGGAGCGCGAGGGGGGGTTCTGGGCTCCGAGTCAGGGGATGGAGGCGGGGCAGGCAGCCCCAAAAACTCCAGCAGTGTGCCTGACATCTCCAGCACACCAGAAAGAGTCCCTACGCCCACCTCGAGCGGGCCTGCTCCTTGCCTCAGCAGCTTTCTCTCTGAGATGTCTGGGGTGACGGCGGGGCCCCTGGCGGTAGGAGAGGACTCCCTTACCCGTGCCATGTCATTGAACCTGCCTGGGGATGGAGCCTCAAGGGCCACGTCCACCCCAGGTTTTGGTGCCTACTCCCCTAACTCCACGATGCCAGAGTGGGCCACCCCTCTGCCCCCGGTGTCAGCTCTCTCCTCCTCACCTTCCCCTTCATCTCTCGGCTACAGCGGGTCCATGCTTAGCCAGTTTAACAACCACTTCTACCCAAGCCTGGGCTCAACTGGGATGACCTACACCCGGGAGGGCACTGAGGTGTAAAGACTTGCAGCCAGGTGACATGTCACCTGCAAGTAAGGCCATGACGTCTCTCCTTCCCCGAAGCGCAGCCACCGTCCGAAGCAAAGGGCCAGTCCTCCTGTTCCCAGCCGGGCGGCTTGCCCGTGGGACAGTGAGAACCGGCTCCCACAGGAACTCCTGAGTCAGCAGGCAGCAGAAGAGGGCAGACAGTCCCACGCCCCCACCGCCTGCCTCAGCATCAGCTCTCACATCTGTGAACTGATCTCATATCAGCTCTGCTGCTGACACCAGGCGGTTTCATACAAACAGCCCAACTGTCTGTCCTTTGATATTATCGCCTAGAGCCTGATGCAGAAATTCAGGCAGGACACTCGATACCCATTTTTTTCCATCTTGGGATAACTGCGGACAGGCGAAGAAACAATAATACTCTGTCACTGGCCTTTTGTTAAAGAATGAGAATATGACATATTTATGTATTATGCCTGTAATATTTATGTATTATGCCTGTAATATATGTTGTGCTGTCTTTTATGTTTACCGTTAGTAGCATTCATTTGGGTCAGCGTGAGTGGTCATTTACATAGAGATACATACCTATGTGGAGTGTCTTGCAGTTCTGTAAACAAGGGCCTTACTTAGGATGCAACCGTAATGTGGTTTTAAAGCAAATAAACATATATTACGATGAAAAATGTGTGAATATCGATTCTGAAAAAGAAAACACTTTGATGTTTTATTCAGCATCACAACAACTTCTGCCTATGCTCAAAGAAAATGGTGTCTCATCACTAACCTTCCTAACTTAATGTAGTTAAAATATTGACATTTTAAAAGGAGGTATAGCATATAAAGGGGATTCACTCAGTACTGACGCACACCTCTGTATGTACCCTAAATGTGACAAGGCAAATGGTCAATGCTAAGGCTCTTTGACATTATAAAAATACATCTTTAACACATTATTCATATCATCAATATATTATTTAGACTATTATTTGTGTAGTCAACTCAAGGAATTCTAAATTCTACAGAGAAAGCTCTTAATGTTTCCAGAATGGACATTATTGTCATGATGTTGACAGCTAGCAGAAAGGCACTTCCTTGCCTACAGTTCAGTTTCTAGTTAATGAAAACAAGTGAGAATTAAAAGTAGCTGCAGCTTTCTTCATAACACTTTATTATAATCAAACTTCATCTGAATCCTTCTCCCAGCTACGAAATAGCACTCATGTTATTATGTGGTTGACTGCATCACATTACAATAGATGTAGCTGTAATCTGTCACAGGGAGCCATGGACCATGGCAAGAGCCAAGGAACTTAGGACTTAATCATTATCATTAAAGGCTGCCTGTGCCAAGTCCCAAAAGGAGCAACTGTTGTACCCTAAAGCTACGTACAAATTCTAAATTACTTTAGTAAATATTTCAAGCTGGATAATCATGCCCTTTGGGTTCTTGAGTTTATTTTCCATATATGTTACTATGTTGACGTTTGAGATGTTTAGTTATGTAAGTCATTTGCCTAAAGGATATTTGATTTTGAAGCCGCATGGCTGGATAACCTGATTACGGTCAAATAAATACGCACATAAAGGTAAAAGCAAATCAGAAATAGTTAAGAATGCCATGCTCTTTAATTATTAAATAAATTGTTACAAGGAGTCCTGACTGGATTCGGTTGGGTAATGCCAGCAGAGATATACATGGTCGGGGCCAGGAATTGGATTGGGACAGAAAGAAACCGTTAAACACAGAAAAAAACAACAGGTTTGACGGAAAAAAATATGAACGCTGAAGAAACGGAACCCGTTCGTCCAGCTTCCCCTATCCTGCTAGTCACCTTCACCCACTGGCTTTCCGAGTCCCTCCCAGGTGCTCTTCTTATAAGTCTTTTTAACAATGTTTATTTTTGGTGCCATGTCAACTTTTCAGGACACTAATGAACGCAAGATCGAGCCTGTGGATAAAAAGAAGAGAAGACGGACCGATGAAAGGTGAGAGCGTATATATAGAGCAGCTCCCATCCGCGGTGTAATTTGAAACGGCGTAATGCCGTGATTGATGTTTAACTGATTCCTGAACACAGTGTGAGAATCGCCATAGCCCTCCTCTCCCCACACCCCTCAGTGAGCCTCCCGTCGCTGACTGGGCGAAGGAGGCCAGAGGACAGATAGGGGCAGAGTGCTGGCGAGGGGGGGCCTCACGATCTTCCCATGTGTCCCACAGAGGACAGCCGCAATCAGGAGAAACAAAGCAGCGCGACAGAGTGTCATGTCAGCTTCAGGTTCACGCTCAGTGGAAACATGCCAGTCTCGTTTCATGTTGTGTCCCGTCTTACATCTTCAAGACCTTCAAGAACATAACAACTCACAAGCCAACATCCTCAGCTCCAGATGACGAGGCACGTCCACCTCATTTGGAATAGTGTCTGTAAATAACTGTCAAAGAAGCCTAAAATATTAAATATAATAAATGGTATAATATACTAATTAGGTAAATTAGGTAAAAATAATAATAAATTAACAAGATTAAAATATAAGACTAACAAAATAGATTTTTTGTTTCTGTTTATTATAAATAATGATGGTCAAAAAAAATACAACACATTCAGAAAAACTACCTCACAGAAGGATGCTGAAAATCTGACCTTCACCTGAGGACGTTGCGATAAACGTGGATCATAGAGAGGTTCTTTTAGCCAGGCCGCCCTTAGAGTTTGTGGCCCCACGACAGCATGTCATATTGGGCCCCAACCAATACATTTCTAATATTTTAGGCCCCCTGTCACTCAGGGGCCCTTGGAATTGTTCTAAGTTCCCCACTTTATGGCACCCCTGCTTCAAGCAACAATCAACAAAAGCCCAGAGTCTGACCTAATATAACTTCCAGGTTCATGAGGAGCAGAGTTGTAAAGTACAGCATGCAGACCCACTGGCTTTAGCCCTGGGCGAGACATGGGGAAAAGGCCGAATGACTTCCCCTGTGTGATCAACAGAACCCAAGGCAATAAAGGACCCAAATGAAGCAGTCGCACTTTCATGCTATGCAAATTTCAGGTGCTGTGGATCCTTTGTTGTTTTGGTGTGAGTACTGGGGGGGGAGGGGGTGGTTTAAGGGGGGGTGCCCTTCAGGGCCAAAAGGCTGAAATGGACGTCCATTTACTTTTCTGGTAGATACCTGGTTGGGCATGACGGCTAATTTTAACCGTTTGATCAGCTACCAATTTGTAACGTAATCTGCGACAGCTATCTTGCACAAATGTTTAATGTAATAACTTATTGTGTCAAGTTAACATAAGGGCCATTGACTTATTTTAAATAACTGTCTTTTTAATGTACAATGTGGCAGACTTCTTGGAGAAACACTTTTTTGTCTTTTATGATAGGTGCCACATAAACTATGTTTATTTGTTTAATGTTTTTGGCATAAAAGAATTTGAACATGATTTCTTTCAAGAATGTATAATAAGTACTCTCATAATCTCCTTACACATTGCCATAAAGTAAAAAGGAATATATTATAAGTATTATGCATGTTCATTTGTGTTTTACATTTATATAGATAATGGCTATATCATTTTTTTGCTTTAAATTTTTTGTTCATTTTGTGAAAGATGTTTTACATAACTGTTAGTTTGTTATGTGTACGTCGTATCTGTCACACACAAGGAGATATCTATGTCTTATTTTTGGCATATGTGAGATTAGAAAGCCACTTAATCATCCAAGAATATGTCATGTTTGAATCTATTTTGTTTCAGTAAATCTACTGTTCTGCAATAGATGTGAAAGATAAACTGGTTTTGATTCATCTTTGAAATTGGGTGGAACATGACAATAGTATTTCAGATGCTTGATTACAGGTGAGTCTGTAAGGTCATCTCGCTTAGAATGAATGACTCTCTGCCTAAATGATGGTAGAGAGGGTTCTGTGCACGCAAGTTCATGCTCATAAAGCTGGATATGCTGAAGTAATTGTTTTTTTTGTAGTTTTTTTCTTCGCTTTCTTCAAAGGGGTCAACGGCTAGTCTGACTGAGTCATCAAAACCAGAGAATGGGAGCTTATCTGATTGCTGTAATCTCTGGCTGCCCTGTTGCAACAGCTAACTCAGTTAAAGTTGCCCATCCAAGTAATGAACGCAGCACCGAAGTTTATTGCTAACTGCCTATGGATGTGACTATCAACATGAAACGTTTTTTTCTTCTATATGTCCTCACAGACACCAGCATCCTCACTTATCTTTCCTTGAGATTTAGGCGCTTTAGGGTGCACATGGATGCAAAATAAATGGCTAAAAATACATTTTCACTTATCTTTCATAGGGTAAGCATGACATCATTTGAGACAAAGGGCCAGTCACCTCCTACGTGGAAATTCTTCCTAGACGCCGTAAATTAACCCCATGCCCTTCAGCCTTAGCAAGGCACCAAAGGCCTTTCATTGGGTCACTGAGCCAATTCTGAGGGCTCAGATTTTAAATCAATGTGCATGATTTTTGTGGTAGTGTTTCCGTCCCATTTCAAACAATGTTGTGTCTTCTCTGATGTGTTGTTGCAGCTTCAGGCTTTTGAACTTATTAGTGATTGTGTTGAATCTTGCTATGAAAAGAATTTGAAGAAGAATTTGAAGAATTTAACAAGCAGACATGAGGTGCAAATACCATTTCAAGAACGTTAGGCTACGCTGTGATGCCTTCAGACCCAGATGGGAATTGTATTATGTAAAGATATATCCACTGGTGGATTCAAGACACCAGACAATATCCAGATATTAAGTGACAAATTAAGAACACTGGAAGGACTGTAAATGAATAATTAAGCAATTAATCAAGGTATTTAGATAGATCTGCCTGTAGCTCATATCAGTCAGTATGTTTACATGCACAGCTAAGTTGAGGTTCAGTTTCAGCTTGACTACGCCACTTAATCGTACTGCTGTCCTTCTCCCAGTGTACATGCATGGGAGGGGAATTGGTTTATTGACCAAAGTATGTCCAACTCTGCTACAGTAGGTGGCAATATGGCTCCTTTGCACTTGTTAGTATTGGGCTTTCCCCAGTTCACCTGTTACATCACAGACATTAAAATAAATAAACAAACAAACAAACAAATAAATAAAATAAATAAATAAAAATGATGGATGCGTGGACAAATGAAGTGACACAAGCTTTAATTGCGATCTGGTCGGAAGAACAGATACAACATCAGGATAGCATAACAAGAAATAAAATATTTTGTATGATATACTATTACAGCATGGTATTGGAAAGTTTTCATATATTGCAATGTGATTGTGTAATAAATATTTGGTATTTATGAAACAAAAAAGGAGCTCAACATAAATCTCTGACGAACCCGTCTAGGAGTGATTTAAACAGCTATTAAGGATGAAAATGATTATGATTGTCTAGGAGAACGCATGCAGCACTCACGCAACAGCAAACTTTAAACTGATTTTCAAACATATATTAGATAATCTTGAAAATTAATAATTATTAAAATTGCAAAACCTGCTAGTTTTTTTTCCTACGACAGAGTAAAATGTTTTTAGGAGACTTGCCCGCACTATAATAGCTGTAACAAATTGAAGGTAAGAAAAAGCCTGATCTTAATCTAGCTGACTAGCGATGTATGAATTGGATGTGCATAACATGTAATATTGGCATTAATATCGCACATTGTCCAGTCCTACAACAACCATTCCCCAAATTCGGTACAATATACCCTGCCTTGCGTAGTGATGTCATTCGGTGCTGGTACAAGTTTTTATGTCACTGTAAAACCAACACCTTGAAGTACTGTACTTTTGTCACCTTCTTGAAGTACCCAAAGTACGGTACCCTGTGTGGTGTAAAAGCACCCTTTAGTTGAGCAGTGGATTGGACAGCTTTACAGCTCTGTACATTTCGTACGTGCCGTACGTCCTCTGCTATGTCTTAGTCCGACTTGGAGAAATTTGATTTAGTATGATTTCAGTTAGACTAACATGTTTAAATGTACTTTAAAAATCCGGTTTTAGTCAGACAGTGTCATTGTTTCCCCCCTTAAACAGTTCATTTGCATAATTGAATACTGAGTTTGTTTATTGTTGCTAACCGTGACAAAAACAGGGGCTCTCAGTCAGGGTTCATCCATCTAGGTCAACCCCAGCACTGAGCTTCTGTAACTGGGGGCTCCTTCATTTGGAATCCAATTTGCATATTTCGTTCAGGGTTAAGGTTCAGCCAGCCATGGCACAGATGTCAGCTCTATCAATGTCACTTAGGAATGTCTCAAAAATGACAGAAATCACAAGGCCCCAAAGAGAAATGCCACTTATGTGAGGCATCAAAAGGAAAAGCCACAGCCTTTCTGTTTCCACTTTAATTCACTTAATTTAATGGTGTATTTTCAAAATGCGACATGCAATTTTGTGATACATAGTATCACAATTTGATATTATTGTCTTGTCTTTTTACAGGGTCATTTGCCATACCCTAAGGCAATTATTTACCCCTAAACAGAGGCAGCATGACAACCATGTACTCCCAACAGAAAATAGAGGAAATGGAAAGAAAAAAAAAAACGGTACCTCTTGGCTTGTCTTGCCTTGCAGTGTGGTCCTTGCCATAGTAAGCGTCAAACAGGCGAAAAGAGGAATAGAGACCACGTGGGGAAAAGCAGTTTGGTCACACTGTAATGTGGGTGCCCCTCTGCTTCCCGGAGTGTGTGTGTGTGTGTATATGTGTGTGTGCGTGTGTTTGCGAATACATGGCATTCTTTATGAGAGTTTTGAAACAGATCCTTCTGGTGGGGAAGCCCTACTTTGAATTTATGTAATATAATAAATGAAACGTGATAACAGAAAGGCGGGAGATCACTGAGTGTGATCTGCAGTGTAAATGTCAGAACAAGCGATGCTAGAATAACAAGCCGGTACGATAAGGCCGTTTTAACATCTCTGTATAGCATGTCACTTTGGTGTGATACCATTTGTGTCATTATGCGTATTATGTCCTACCTGCCAGTAGACGCCTTAGTCCTTCCACTCTCTAATAGCTGGCAGCGTAAGTTACACCTGTGGTGTGACTTTTTAATGAAAATTAATCCCTTTTAAACTGTAAACTCTCAAAAAAGGCTTTGACGGCTGTAAATAAAACTGACAAATTACACTAAGTCCCAAAACTCTGACAGCGCTAGACGTGCCTCTTAACGTCTGACTGTCTTGTCTGCCTGTGATCAGGGTGTCTCACAAATAGGGGGGTGTTCTTACAAAGGGACTTTTTCCCCCTCCTCTTTCTCTGTCCAGATCCCCAAAATTACAGTGGCATTTGCATAACAGCCCGTGTCCTTGTCATCTAAAAATGGAAACTGAAAACAATCACCTGAATACAAACTCCTGGTGGGTTTTTATTGGCCTGCAAAGGCATTTCTGGGTTTTGTGTGCCTAGATTGCAGATGTTTGTAAAATATGAATTTGTTATCGTCTTTTTTAGTTTGACCACATCCATCTCCGCCCCATAAGGACTAATTTACCTAATAATGATCCCCTGAAGCAGCAGAGAGAAACAAGCATTTTTGCATTGCTCTGTAAATCCCCAAGGAGCCGTAATCGGCCCTCTGTGTAACATGCGTGGCAACAGCAACCCGTTAGCAGTTGACATTTTGCCCCGATAAGGCTGGCATTGGCCGGATTCAACTGCTCAGTTCCAGCTTGAAAAGGAATTGGGGGGCCTCCCAACGGACTGGGGCATGCGGGGCCACAGCAAACAGCCTCAGCCACCCAAGCCTTTCCGCATTTAGCAAACACTTTAAACAGTGTTTACATTTTTAACCATACAAATTTATAAATCGAGATGTGATTTATGGAAGCCAGTTTAGTTAAATGTCTTGACTGAGAGTACAAACAACGCAGCCTATTGGATGAGATGGCAACTTATTAGTCAGACAGTGATCCGGTCAGCCAATGACAGAGCATGTTTGACACAGGCAACAGGAACAGTTCCTGGTTTGCTAAAAATGGTTAACCTTGTTCTCAGTCCAACAAACTCAATCTTTAATTAAAGGAACACCCTGCTGCAGGGGATTTTTAAAGATAAAATCCAAAACGTGCAGCTGTGCAAAGCAAAATTAACTTTTTCATTCATTCTTTACCACTAGGACTGATCTGTAATTTCTCAGTAATTTTCCAGGAGAAAAAAACACATCAATATACATATGACACCTATACAGACACTACTGACATGATTTACATGTGAACACCTGGGAATGAGGAAGGGGGGCGGGAGGTTGGCTTAGCATTACTGTAACAAATGTATTCAAATAAATTTTAAACGTTTAATTTTTATGTCATTCACTGAAACTGTCTTGGCAATATTTCTTCGTTGTCCTGCCAATACTGCTTTCCAACTTCAAGGGCGGCGTTGTCCCTGCACAGCAAACATGCGCGGGGGGGGGGGGCTGCCAAGACTGTCTGAGAGGCGAGTGGGGGTACTAAACTGAGGGATGGCACTAAAGATGAGGGCGATCGTCCCGTGAGGGACAGAAACGTGGAGACAAAGGGAGGCGGGGTGCTGTGTCCTCTCGCACACCTTCCACCAAGAACAGACATCCTGTTCCAACCTGCTCCTCGGTCCCCCGGACCCCCATATACCCACCCCACTGCCAAAGCCCCTATCTCCCTCCCGCCTCACAAGGATCCATTCAGCGGGGCCAGGACATGGGGGACGGGCTCGGAGAACCGGATTAAACACATAAACATAGGGCTGGGGGGGGGGCGTGGTCATGCGCTGCCACTGAGCTCCCCGATGCAGACGTCCTGAGCTAGGATTAGGTTACCGTCGCAGCACCGGATCCAAGCAAACATAGATTGTGCTGATAAACCGCCCCCCCCCAGCACCACTGAAAACCATGCACCCAAAGACAAAGAGACATTTACTAATGCAACAGCTGAAAGTCGTCCAGTCTACCCCTGCTTCTGAAACAGCTGTGTGAAACAGCCTCAGCTCAAAATTTACAGATCCTTGGCATTCGTATCTTTAATTTAGTTTTATTTTTTTGTTTTAAATAATTCCTTCCTGCTTTTGTTATAAGAGAAACTAATTTGGTAGTTTTAACAAGATGGGGGCGCATGGTTTCAGCTGACAACTGTTCACTATGCTCAGAGATGCATTGTGGGATACGAATGGACTGTGTACAGTGCACATCAGGGAATAGTGAAAATTATTAGAGGTCATGGCCCAGTCCATTTTTCTAGTTGTGTATTAGTGTTAAGGCCCTTTGGACTAAACAAACAAATACACGGTGCTTTTTTACCTGAAGGGTTAGTGGTGTTGGAATCCAGGCTCCCAGCCAAAGAAAAGCATCACAGACACTTCCTGACAGAGGCAAGTAATGCATCCCACAATCCCACAAGCCTTTACGTAAGTCACGGTTTATGTATATCTGATTTACCTTCCTATACCATTCAAGACACCTTATAGCAAAAAATACACCAGCCAGAAATATACTAGAAAAAATGAACTTACAGGTGCGTATTGTATTAGCAATTTTGTAAACTCTATGTGTGTCTGATGTTTTTTGCATAAGTCTGGATTTACTTTCGTCAGTTTTACATCGAAGCGCTGCCTGTAGTCTTCCTTCTTTCATAAGATGCTTTGCTTCATTAAAAAAATACAGATTGGCATGAAATGCCAGATAAAACATGACATGAATAAAACAACCATCCCTTTGAATAATACAACCCTGCATTTACCTGACTGTTCTTTCTCTTTGGACAAACATAGATCATAGTTACCACTTAGTACAAGAGGTCAAATACTTAAATACAGCAGAACACAATATACTCACAATATTGTTGAGATACTGTTGTCAGCTTTGTAATTGGATGAAGGGCATGGAGTCATGTGAAAGCGATTCTTAATGGTGAACACTAAGGTAAGTGACGGTGGCCATCACCCCCACAGGAACTTCTATGACATCCCATAGCCATCAATATGGAGTCCCCCCCCACCTCCTTTGCAGCTATAACAGCTGCCACTCTTCTGGGAAGGCTTTCCATAGCTTTATGGCGTCTGTCTGTGGGAATTTTTACCCATTCATGCAGATCATTTGTGAGGTTAGGCACTGATGTTGCACATGAAGGTCTGGCTCTCAGTATCTGTTCTAGTTCTCCCCAAAGGTGTTAGACGGGGTTGAGGTCAGGACTCTATGCGGGTCAGTCAAGTTCTTGAATACCAGACTTACCCCACCATGGTGGTAATTTTTGTGGTCTTGGTGGACCTTGCTTTGTGCACTGGGGCACGCATACAAAAGAGTGGCAGCTGTTATAGCTGCAAAGGTGGGGACCAACTCCATACTGATACCTATGGATCTAGAATGGGGTGTCATAAAAGTTCCTGTGGGTGTAATGGCCAGGTGTCCCGATACTTTGGTCCATATAGTGTATGCAGGTAGCTGGGGGTTAAGTTAGGATAAATGGAGTCCCATCCAAACCGCTGTGGAAGCTGCCTGACTCTGCCCTTCCCTGTCAAATACACACGGCTAACTTCCAAAACTATACATTTCCACTAATGATCGGAGGATCTGCTACACAAACATAACACAGAATTTTACTAGGAGCAATTTGGACAGCAGCTTCTACAGGCAGAGGAACCAGCTTCAATTGAACAAACATCATTGATTAGTCCAACACTCAATATGCCGTGGGCTGCTCAAGGTAATTTGGGTCCCAGCTAAAGAAGGTTCCAAACAGGTCCATACACACGTGGGGCTGAAATAACCGGCCTGACTGGACCTCCAAGCGGCACCTGTTAGAGCCAGAGCTTAGGGCTTCATCACGGGATTTACAAAGCTCCTGGGGGGGGACAGCCTGCCTCGCCTTGGGCCAGATGCAGGCACTCATGCCAGTCCTTATAAATGAGAGCTGTAAGGCGCTGGATTGGGTTCAGAATACCCCCCCCCACACACACACACACACACACGAGCTGTTGGAACTGACGTGAGTTTATGAAGTGCGAGCTTTCCTGGCCAGAGTGATGACAGGACGTGCCCTTACCTGCCTGGGGGTGAGTGTGAGGCGGGAGGGGAGGGAGCTGGGAAATCTTGGGGCCACCTGGCCGCTGCACTGAGGGCCCCCGCACCTGCCCATTACAGACACACGTGCCTCCATAACTACCCACAAAGAGCCAGGACTTCACATCCCACTCCACTGCATGGCCAATATGTTCCTTTTCTGTTCTGTTTTTATTAAACAAGATTTTAATCTGTGTATTTATCACCTGTCAGGTTTACGCTCACAGCAGGAGTGATTAATCATTTTACATAAAAAAAAACTTCCCAAAAGAAAATCATGATTGTACGTACCAAAGGAAGAAACAAAAGCAAATTCCCAAATTCAGTAAATTACCCAGCAATAAAATTTATAGTTTAAAAATGTATTCTTTTATTGAAACAATCACACTTTTCTGTTTTTTACTGTAAAAATTTTCTTTGCATGAACCCCCCCCCCCCAAAACCATATCTTCCTCCCCCCAGCTTTAAGCTTAGCACCCAAGAACTCGTCACAGTTCATTTGCTCAGAATTTAGTGAGACGTTATAAATGCATTTTTTTTTACAGATATCTCTCTATCTATCGACACCATAGTCATCAGACAGTTTCTTTCTGGATGTTAATTTCATGACTGCATTATAGCATCAATGAAATTTCCCAGGAGACCAAAATATAAAACTACCAGACCGAGATGCATTATATTGCTCATCAAGGTTTCTTGTAAATAGTGTTTACAAGAGTATGCTTTTAGAAAGACATTTATGACTTTGTCAAGGCAGCCGGGTGCCGTATTTCAAACTGCATGTATATTACTCACCTCGGGCTGAGAATTATTACTCAACAGTGTGAAACTAAATTCAATAAATCTATAATCACACCTGTCCTTGTTCGCAATGAGACATATAAGCACCTGTCAAACAAACAGACCACATTGGAATTGAGGAAAAAGTGCAAGATTACTAGACAGAGAGTGAGATATGGAAAGAAAGTGACAGGTTGCTGCAGAGAGAGGTGGAGGGGGGGGCAAGAATAAGGAGCAGAAGCTATGTCGTCTGCACTGTGCAGACATTCAGCAACCATCTGACAATATGGACAGTTTTCGATTCAGCTGGTATGTAATGGGAAAATCATTACACATTATTTCCATGGCCTAATATTTAAATGAATTTAAGCTTATTAACACTGTCCTTTAAGCAAAATACCAGTATACATGAAATCCAGCCAAACGATTTTATAAGTATCCAGCCATCATCAGAGATTCTCTGTCTAAAAGACTATAAGCGCTAGAAACACTGGAAGCCCTATGAACAGGAACATCTCATGATACCAGCTTGTATGACTGACTGTAACAATCCGTTACACATGTCCCACACGTCCTTAGCACGCTCTACCCCCGTCCCCTCACAT
>JAODJW010000002.1:14169965-14182937 GCA_026777045.1 Hyperopisus bebe | reverse complement strand
CGTCAGCGGCCGAAGGCAGGCGGCTGACGCTGGGGTGCCGCACGGGCTGCGCAGCCCGGGAGCCAGTGACAACCGGCAGGGGCGACGATACGTGATCCACCGCCGATCGCGAATGGACGCCGCTACTTCGTCAGCACGACCGATTCCTCCGGAGCAGAATAACACCCGCAACTCAACCTCCAGCACAAGAAACCCCCTGGGCCCCCATAACGAGGTGGTATATCCCTGTTTTTTAAGTTCTCCGGAATCGTTCATTAAAAAAAAAAGTTAAGTTACTGGAGAACTCCCTAGAAACAAATATCAGACCTTAATAATACAAACAAAATACTATCAGGTGGTGACATACAGTACATGTATTTGCGTTATTGTGCCGTTTATTTTTTTGTAATAATTTCCAGCACGAAGGGCGAGGAGCAGCCCGCCGCCCCTCCTGGCAGCGACTCGCCGTCATGTGACGCGCCGCTCCTCCGACACGGTAACTCGCGTAATGGACACTTCGAAATAAAACCTGTCCGAAACACAACCGGCGCCAACGCTTATACAAAACATAAACCTACTATCTAGCAAAAGATAAACCTATTATCCAGCGAGACATTTTAAAAGTAAATATTACTGAAATCAATACACTAATTACTCATTAACAGCAGCAGAGCCAGATCGGGTCGGGACTGTGACCAAGAAACTAACTCCAAAGTGACAACAGCAAACTTTAAAAGGGCGTTAAAAATTCACAAAGGCGCGTGATATCCTTTCTTCTTACCTGAAATTATTTTTTGGGAGGAAAGACAGTATTTTCCGCAAATCTTTCTTCTGCGTCAGGAGCATACAACGAATTGCCATACTTCGGTTCAGCTTCACTTTGCGATTCCAGCGCAGCTCACCACACACTTCCCATCGTGCCTTTCGGGCGGCCGCGATAACACGCCACACACTTCCCGTCATGCCCTTCGGGCGGCCGCGATAGTGACGCGACTTTCCCCGAAACCCTTGATTCCTCTTTCAGTTTGAAACATTAAATGTGTTCTGAGTTAAAATACCACTTTAATTTCTCGCCATTTGAACAGTTTGTAGTTGATCGGTTAATTTAACTGCAGTATATATCATTTTTATTCACATTATACAGTGAATACTAACAATAGTTTTGAATTTGTCTGTTCACCATTGTAAACTTTAATCCAAATTCGACAGTTTAAATTGTGATTTTACAGTCCGGAATTCAGAAAAAAAACAAAGTAATTAAAGTATATATTAATATAAATCCAGTTAATTTTAATAAGCAATACAGTATATTACGATTCAGACCCTTCATACTATATACTATACTTACTCCAAATTACCTAGTATTAATGGCATCTCCACCTGAAGTTATTAATATCAGACAGGTGGATTATAGTCTGCAAGGTACATTGGTCTGCAGTACATTTGTCATACAGATCTGGCAGTACAGTGTCATTGTTTCCCAGGCAATACCCTTTGGGTGACAACAATGTGTCGCAGACCTTTGTGTTCGAGGCGCCACACTCAGAGCGTTTAGTGACCATCCTGCCACCTGCTGTGTGAAGCGTCCAGTGTGTGTGGTCAGGCACAGCTGCAGGGGCAGATTGTTTTGTTAACGACAGGCCTGTTCACACCACGGCTCCATGCTGGTAGATGGTCCACAGACTGATACATTATGCGCATACTCTTTTACCTCTTCATTTAGAAACGCTTAAGAAACAGACTTTATTTGGGATACTGACTTGGTGCAGAAAATGCAAATTTAATTGTCTTTTTTATTATTATTTCCCCGTCACCATCTCCATGTAAAAAAGTCTAATGAAAAACAGTAAAGTGCTAAAGCCAGATAAGGGTTAATAAGAAACTGCAGTTGAAATACTTGAAAAATATAAGCTCTGTAACATAATTACCATTGTTAGCTCTTGCAAAATGATAACAATGTCTGTCCTACGATGTGAACATGATTCAATATTTGCTGATCCCAAATTGTTTGAAAGAGACAATGGCCAGAAGCACCTGTAATATTTCTGGGATATTTCTGAGTAAGGTCCAGCAGCATACATTGCTTGCTTGTTGACCAGGATGTTTCATAGACAATCTTCAATAACTTTATTACTACACATTTTCCTTTAGTTACAGTGACAACATTGCACAATAAAAATAAAAACATACAAAACATATATCTGTCTTCTTTCCTGTTTTACAGCAGTATAACAATATAATACTTAAAAATACTTTACTTAAAGCCTCTTGCTGAGTATCTCACAGTATTCGCATGTCCTCCTCTTTAGTGATGACTGAAGCAGTGTCTTTTCCATCATCTTCACACATTTCGTCCAGACATTAAACATCTCCTCCATCCAGGTCCATCTGTCTCGCTGCTCATCCGCAGACAGGAGTCCTCTTGTACACGGCCGTCTCGTGATCTGCTAAGTGCTCCCGGTGTCTCTCCAGCCATCTGTAATGTGTGCAGTGGTCCTGAAGGCGTGTCACGGCAGCACCATCCCCAGTTTCCATGGCACGGCACTCTCTCAGTCGTCCAATCAGAGGAAGAGGGCAGTTTTTAAGTGTTTCAATTCGTGTGTTTGTGTGTCTGTTTGCATCTGTAGGTAGGAAGGGTCCGCCCCTCTCACCAATGATACAGTATCCTCCAGTGAGAATGCCTACGGACTAGAACCTTCTTTAAGTGCCCTTCTTCAGCTCCCACTCCTGTGTATAAACAGTAAGCAGTGATTCATTTTATATTCCTCTATGGAAAGATGCAAACGACGGTTCAATTTGTTTGTGAACAAATAACAGAATCACATCATGAAAAATAGATCAACCAAATTTTCATATAAACAAAGGTTTTTACATTCCTGACTAAAAACTCCTCCATCCATCCATCCATCCATCCATCCATCCATCCATCCATCCTTCCTTCCTTCCTTCCTTCCTTCCTTCCTTCCTTCCTTCCTTCCTTCTTGCTGGGCATTTTGGAGTCTTGTTCCTGGGCTGTCAGAAAAACCCCACAAAATCCCATACCCTACAAGGCAGCATCCCTCCCCGCCATGCCCCCCAAACCTTACTCTGGTAGCATTAGCATGCAAGCGAGCCCCAGTCACCTTGGCCTTCTGCATCACGCTCCCCTTGGTGGATGCGTAGATAGAGGGGGGGCGCTTTCGCATTTCCGTGGCGCAGTTGACTGGTAAAGACGAGTCACTGTAGAGGCCCTCGGCTTTGCCACCCTGGAGAGGAGTATGGGCACGGGTTTCAGTGTGAAAGTGGGGAGCGATTCACAAAGGCGGAATCCATAGCACTGGCCCTGTTACAGGTGGCTTCACGTCTGATGGGACTGACACATATGGGGGGGGGTTCCCATGTCCTGACAATGGTTGAAACCTGATGCATATTAAACAGTCTAACCCATGATTCCCATTGGGTTCCACCAGGCATCCCACACGCTATGGGTTTTTAAACCTAATCTGCCCTGAGAGACTTCAGCATGCTTAGATTTGCTGGCTGAGATGTTCACAGCCATGTTTACTTCTGCTCCGAAAGGACAGCACCTTGGGCGTCTGCTTGACGTCCCCCGCAGCTCCCAGCACTCCTCCTGCCAGTGACTTCTTCAGGTTCTCCTTCACCTCCGTCAACTTGAGCTCCAGATCCACGCGGTCTGCCTCTTTCTCCCGGCAGCCCTCCTCCAGCTGGGCCACACGCTCCTCCAAGATCTTCTTCTGTTTACCTGTGCAAGTAGATGCATACTGCTGGATCCATCTTACATATCAGACGCCCCCTATCCAGCTGATGATATTTTGTACCACAAGCAGTGATACAGCTGTTTCTCTGAACAGATTAGTGGGCTACTTTATGTTCTGACAGCAGGGGGTGCTAGAACTCCAGGAGAAACAAATTTCTGCATCTAACCCTAATCCTATCTTCAGTCTGATGAACAAGTATCTACATGACCTCTGACTAACCAAGACACTACATTCTTTAGCTGAACCACATAGCATGAATTTGCATCCAGGTTTTTTGACAAAACATTGAGCAAGTGAGATGCTCGTCTTTCCTCTGCTCCTCCTTGTCTTCCCCTCTTCCCCATAGCGCCCCTCTGCTCCTCCTTGTCTTCCCCTCTTACCCGTAGCACCCTTCAGCTCTTCCTTGGCTTCCCTCTTTTCTTTGCGCAATGAGAGCAGGCTGTTTCTGATCGCATCTCTCTCCCTTTCCAGCGCTTCCTTCTCCATCAGGTACTTCCGTGCATCTTCCTCGGCACGGGTCTTTCCATACTTCCCGTACTGATTTGCATCTGGAACGGCAGGAGTGAGGGATGGAGTTTGTTTCCTCCATCAGGTACGGCACACGTCTCCAAAAGGTCACACAAGATGTCCAAAGGGGACTGGCTTGGTCTGTGGGGTGGTGAGAAGGTAAGGTATCCTTCCCACCTCCCTACCAGCCTCTAGAGAGATTAGAAGGATTAGGAGCTTAGAGACCCCGAGAACAGCCTGTAAGTCTCTGGTTACGCCATGATCCCATGGCAAGACGGGCTCGTCTTTGAAGTATCCACTTCTCGACTTTCATTTGGCAGCCTCCCCTCCATAAAGCAGGTACAGTGACACAGGCAGTAATTGGGGTTGAAAGCCAGGGAGAGGCGTGAAAGGCATATAAACACAGCAAACCTCTCGAGGACTTCACTACTCTCTGCTGGTCTGGTAAATGTGTTTAGCTGAGGAACCACTTTATTGACCGCCCTTGTGTACACGTTAACACACAGTTTAACATTACCCTCCAACAGCCTTAAATGTCCCCGTAAGATTCTGAATAGCAGTGTTAATGGAGAAGGAGGGGCAAAACCCTATGAAACCAGTAAATTGATTTGGATTTCAGAGACTAGACCTTAATTTTAAGGTGTATTATATGGGTATCATATCGCAACACAGATCTTAGACCAACAAGTAACACGCATATATAAATCAACTGTGCTTCTGGGAAATGAAAAAGTTGAAAGCAGGTATGATCTCCAGTGCCAGGGGGCCATAACTCATCTGAGACACCTTGATTCCACCCCACCATAGACAAACGCTTGGCTCCAACCACAGCCCTAAAAATCACAAGACTGGCCAGTGCAACGGAGAACAGCACCATGGATCCTTACTGGAGCCATGCCGTTTGACTGTGACCAAGGAGGTGACCTTCTGAGTGTCTCTGCTGGAGAATGAGGAGTGACGCTTCACCTGAGCTCCAGGCTTAGGAGCCCCTTCTTCTGGCTGTATGAAGGTGGACAGCAGAAGTTGAGGGTGATAGTGGGAAACAGGGATGGGGAGAGAGAGAGAGAGAGAGAGACAGCGTATGAGAAGGGACAAATAAGAAGGGAGAGGGGACAAGGGAAGGAGAGAGGGGACAAGGGAAGAAGGGAGAGGGGACAAGGGAAAGAGAGAGAGGGGACAAGGGAAGGAGAGGTCAATTATTACTATACTATAAAAAATGAAATTGAGAAAATAAACTGTTTTCAATAATCACACCGTCAGAACATAGGACAACTTTAAAATAAAGGAACAGATCCCAAAGACCACAGGCTCTTGGTGATGTGCGTCATACAGATTGCAAACAACCGCTATCTCTGACTCCACAAATCAGCTTTAACGGCTTCTTGAGAAACAAAAAAGTAATAGCTGTTAGTGTTTAATAAACACTGGTTCTGGTCGAAATATTCAGCCACAGAAGGTCAGTTGTTTTATGTTTCTTTTGCACTGAATTCCCTGGGTGTCTCCTAAGGGCCCAGGTAGCCTTTCCCTCATCGAGGCCTTTTCACAGGTATTACAGGGCAGACTAAGCAAAGCCCGCAGGTCAGGAGATTCCAGACTGCATTGCATTGCGGGTGCCATTGCTAACAGAAGATAAGAAGCTGTAATTAGCGCAGTTTATATAGTGGTTGTAAAAATCTACAGCCAGAATATAACTGCCTGAAGGAAACTGCCATCCCTTCATTTTAAGAACTTGTTTTATTAGCTTTATGCTCGAGAACCATTGTAATAATTTACTTATACACTATATAATTATAGTTGTATGATTAGACAGAATCAACACGATTCACTCTTTTACTATATATACTACATTACAAATAAAACTGGTATAATTTGTACACATCAAACGTTTCACATGCCAGAATTTTTATTTTGCCCTTTTGTTTCTGTCTGATAATATCTTTCAGTTGTGCTCAAAACATGGGCCTGGTCATAGGAGTGGTCCGTGGGCTGTATCCCTGAATGGGTCCCATGGCAGAAGGCCGGTTCTGAACGTCTCGCGGTGAGTGATCGTACACATGGAGCCCTGCGCACTGACAGCAGGGATCTGAGGATCATCCAAGAAAGCAGCCAGGGCAGAGGGCAGCCAGGGCAGAGGGCAGGGAGGGCAGAGGGCAGCTAGGGCAGAGGGCAGGGAGGGCAGAGAGCAGGGAGGGCAGAGGGCAACCAGGGCAGAGGGCAGGGAGGGCAGAGGGCAGGGAGGGCAGAGGGCAGGCAGGGCAGAGGGCAGGCAGGGCAGAGGGCAGCCAGGGCAGAGATCAGGTAAGGCAGAGGGCAGGGAGGGCAGAGGGCAGGGAGGGCAGAGGGCAGTCAGGGCAGAGGGCAGCCAGGGCAGAGAGCAGGCAGGGCAGAGAGCCCATGTGCTGTGGGTTAGCATGTTAGGGGTGTAGGCTCCTGGTGTACGTCTGTGTGTTTGTGTGAGTATGGGGGGGGCTGCCTGGGGAGACCAAGCATGTCTCACTCTTCAAACTTCAAAGGGACAAAAATGACATGTCCAATATTTATCTCTGCTTATCATCAGCTAGTGACTCCACTCATTAATAAACACACAGGAGACAGGAGTAGTTAGTGGCCCTACAGGCCTAAATGAATAGTTTCTACTGTATAAACACAATGTGGACGGTTTATAACGGGACTGTGTCCCCCACAGGTGGGACACTGGGTGAGGCGAAGCAGGAGGTGCTAACAGACAAGGTTTCTGTGGAGTTACTGGGCCAGAGACATTGATGTGGCTGAGAAAGGTGCTGACCTTACATGTGATAATTAAGCAACGATTTAGCTTAGTATGATTAAAAAACTCTTTATGTCTTGCGCTAAATTCTTAGAATTAATAGTCGACAGAGATATCTTGCGTTATGTGGTCACATTCCGCTGAAAGCCAAAGTAGCTTTCGTCTTGGATAAATAAGCGGACGCCAGAGTCTGCAAGCCAGCCTCGTGCATTATCTCGGCCTCCCTGGCAACATGACAGAGCATGATGAGATTCCTTCACAAGTCTCCTTCAAGCACCACGTTGGATGCAGTACTGTGAAAAAATAAACTAAGTTGAAAATGACCAATCAGGGAGAAGAGCTCAGATTACCTCATTATACCGTTATTACTTTGGTTCTCCAAAGCAAAACACTCCCTTATGCAGCTGGATGATATTTCATTTATATACAATTCTGATGAGGTACAATCAGAGGCCTGTAGCTCCATCATCCTCTCAAATACAACCTTCAGGTTACAGGGCACTGTCATTACCCATCATGCTCTCTGCTGCCACGGAAGCCACCCCCTGGTCCTTCCTCTGACTCATTAAATCAAGATGCTTGTTTAGGGTTTTTGTGTCAAAGCTTCCCATATGCAGCAATGCCGAAACGACCCCCCCGGACAGAGTGGCACGCACCTCAAAAGGGACCTCGTCGTAGGTCCTGGAGTCCGCGGTCGCCCACCTGAGCAGAGGGACACGGAGATCAGCATGACGCAGAGCCAGCATGGTTTCCACCCTGGGTGGGACCTTCCGTGGGGAATTAGAGCATGGTCCTTAGGTCCTTTGGGTGTCTGTTTTTAGGTCAGTGTATTATTTGAGTGGGAAGGAATCTATCTCTTTTTATAATCATGTACAGGCAGATCTCGGCTGATATGAGTATTCTATAAACTCTATGTACCTCATATTTTTTTGCATAAATCTGTTTTTACATAAGTTGGCTTTATGTAACTTGAGAGCTGCCTGCATTGTGTATTTCAGCGAGCATCTATACTGCATTGGCGTTTGTGGAAGATAGACGGATGTTGTGTATTTCATTTGGTTGATATCTGTGGGTGGCGATCCTGAGCGCACAGCAGATGATAATGACGTTAAAGGGAACCGCCGCTTTAAAGCGGCCCCCATCTTGCCGAGGCCCTTGCCCAGGGGGCCGCTCAGAGCTCCGGGCTGTGCTGACTCACAGGAAGGAGTGGCGGGCAGCGTCGCGGATGTTGGCGATGGTCTCCACATCCACGTAGTCATAGTGCAAGGACTCCGGATCTGTGGAGCAACCTGTCCCAGCCAAGAGGATCCCCAGCCAGCGGCCCATCTCCTCCGAGCAGCTGGCCTTGTGGGTAAATGAGGACAGGCGGAGGTCATAAATGTGAGACCCCCACAATATGCACACGGAAACCCCCCAGGGCTGATCCATGTGCAGTCCTGCAGACTCTTTTTGCTACTGATCTAACTGAGGGCTTTATATCAGAAGTTGGAAATCTCATTTTCATTTGATAATCTCCCCCTGCCATACCTCTAATGCTGCTACTTCGTTGCCACCCCGCAGGATCCGGAAGGCAAAGGGATGCTTGTGGCCCAGGCCGGGCATGACCTCACAGCCGTGGAGTGCGATGGTGCTGAGGTGGGTGCGCTGGTCACCGCGATCTCTGTGGAGGTACAGGGACCCCCCTCGCACACTACACCACCGCTCCTTCCAGCACTGGTTCATCAGCACACTGAGGTACCCTGGGGGGGGAGGGTTGATGGAGACGAGCTCCAATCAGTTCCAGCGGGACCAAGCAGCTGAAGACATGACCAAAGATCTGGGACGATCGGTGTCCCTCAGTAAAGTCAGATGAAGAGCAGATGATGTTCCGGGGCCCCCACTCACCGCTGCGAGGGTCGTCATCATCGGGCGAGGAGGTGCGGGGCTCCTCAGGCTGCGGGGGCTTCTTCTTCGAGAAGCTGATGATGCGAGTGATCTTGCGCCCCGCGGCCCGACTCACCGAGCCCGTGAGTTCCGACAGCGGACCACGCTTAGCCTTCCCTGCGGACACACGTGCAGATACACACGTGTCAGTGGGGGGGTGGGGCGCTCCAGGAAACACTGCCAAAAGAAACAGAATATAACTATCGAGGGAAATAAAGGGAAGGACGACTCCCTTTGCTGCTCGTATGTCAATGACGTAGAAAGAGAAGGTTAACAATGTTTGAAACATCTCGTAGAAGGTGTTGTCACTCAGAACACAACAGGAAGTCAAGAGGATGGGAAGGCATGATGCTCCTGTACAGTTTAGTGGAGCCCAATACTCAGTCGGCCTGACAGGATTTCTGGGAAATAGATTACAGGGCTGTGAAAAACAGCCCCAGTCCTGAGATCATACAGATAAACAGCGTCGTAATGTTGTTACACTGCTCGCTGCTGGTTTTGTGTTTCGACATCAATGTTTTCATTTATTGAAAGTATACAGAGAGCAGCGGGGAAAAGACCCTTCAATACAGGGTCTGTTTCCTGAGGACAGTTTTATCTACAACAAATAACTGAACTCACGATATTAAATCCTCGGCCATTTTTACAGCTGGACGTTGTGCGCCACTGCCAGCTGGGGCCGCAGTATCTAAACAGCGCTTCCTCCCAGTTTCTCCACATTTTCGCCGTGGATACTGGAAGTCAATGAGGCGATGTTGGAAACAGTTTTTTCCGCCACTTGCGAGGTGACGTGGCCGCCGCCGTTACTGTAAACATCCACTTGAGAGATGAAGCATCCCTCTCTTACTTCCCACATGAAAAAAAAAATACCCAGCCTTGGTCCAGCCAGCCATGGGCAGAAGAAATGCATTAATCAGCTGCTCTGGGGGTGGAATGGAGCAGGACAGAGGGGGCCGGAGGTGGAGGGGAAGCAGGGGCAGGGCGCGCAGCCCGACCCGAGAAGCCTGCCTCTCCGCCCACATTAAAGACATGGGAAGAAGGGCTACAGCCACAAGCTTCCTGCCTGGCCTCTTCCTCTTATTGTCTCTGCATGACATCAGAGCTTTTTTTTGTGGGTCACGAGCACTTCTGTGGCCACCTGGAAGGTCGCTGGGCCATACAGGAGATCCGGGTTTGCTGAGCCAGAGTTTGATCCAGCCACAATTTATGCCATAAGAACTGGCAGGTGGGACTGTGGTTTGAGCTGTGATTGGAGACTCAAAGGGTGGTGGTTCTGGGACCAGAAGGCATGTTTCCACAGGGCGTTTATCCCATAACACTGTGCCAGTGAATAATGTGTAAAGCCATAGGGTGCATGAGCAGATGACTGATTAATAGAGAGGAACATCCAGTTGAGATGGAAATTCGGGCACAGAGATGGACAACTATGGGGGCCTCACCATGATCACGGTTGTCCCTGGTTAGGGTGCATATGTCTCCCGTTGCCACGAAGTCTGAATCAGAGGCATGCTTCTCAGCTGCCAGTCTCTGCAGAACCAAATGAGGCAGGATCAGCATAGCAAATGCAAGAACACAGAGCTTACTGCCACAAGATCAGCACAGCAAATTCAGGTACACAGAGCGAACCGCCGCAGGATCAGCACAGCAAACGTAGGTACACAGAGCTAACCGCCGCAGGATCAGCACAGCAAATGCAGGTACACAGAGCGACCCGCCGCAGGATCAGCACAGCAAACGCAGGTACACAGAGCTAACCGCCGCAGGATCAGCACAACAAACGCAGGTACACAGAGCTAACCGCCGCAGGATCAGCACAGCAAACGCAGGTACACAGAGCGAACCGCCGCAGGATCAGCACAGCAAATGCAGGTACACAGAGCTAACCGCCGCAGGATCAGCACAGCAAACGCAGGTACACAGGAAGCAGGCAGGTAGGAAGCATGTTTCTGCAACAGCGTCTCCTTCCACTAAAGCTGGCCCTCGCAGCCTTCAGCACCGGCCATAAATCTGCTCAGCTTTCCTTTTCCTACTCCTGAGTTCACGAGCCACTCAATGGTTAAGTTATATTATATGCTGCTGTCTTTAACTGCGACCTCCTCAGCCAGGATAGCAGCTACGTGAACTGTGCCTTTAACCTCGAATATCACTCTCGGGGGTGTGTCTGCACCACGTGCTGAGGCAGGGAGACCAGCACAGGGGCCCTCCTACTGGAGGTCAGACGGAATTACAGCCTGGTGGCTAGAGCCAGAGATCAGCTGTCTGCCGCCTGGCCCGTGACTTTACGCTACTCGCTTATTTGCTGAGCTGGAAGATTGTCAATCAGGGAGCACCTGACCTCTGACAGATAGGGGGCAGTAAGGACCTGCGTAACGAGGTGGACTGAAGACCATAGAAAATGGCACCTTGTCCAGTTCTGTCTTGTAGACGTTAGAGGGTGAGCTGGAGGCGTCGGAGCTGGTGCTGCTGGGGCCAGGGCTGCTGACCTCCCGGATGATCTGTGGACAAAGACTCGCTTCATGATGGGGCCACATGACCAGCATGTGCAGAGTAGACTGGCAGAACGGTTCTGCCGCAGAACCGGGCAGCGGGTGCTGGATCTGTAAGCTTTCCTAGTGCGGCCTCTAATCAATATTATCAAGACACTGGGGCAAATCACTAAACCTGAGCTGCCCAGCTTAAGCCATGGAAATGAGCGGCGAGTAGGAGGTCGGGGGAGTACCCTGAGCCAGCCCTCTGCCTGCTCCTTGCTCTGCACGGCCAGCACCAGAGCCTCCCCCCCGGGCAGTGAGAAGCGCAGCTCGTGCTTCTTGCGGCGCCCGTCCTTCGGCACGTAGACGACGCCACACAGGCTGAGGGGCAGGTCCATGTATGGCGTGTGATCCTTGGAGCTCTTGTAGCACTGGAGCAGAGAGACACAGCAGGGGATGCATTATTCCTTCCCATTTATTGGACCGTAAGTCGTTAGGTCAGTTTAAGACTTTCAAGGTGTTACTGTGCAGCCGGGTTCATGGGGCCCGGTGTGGCTTCCTGCAAAGGCCTGGTGTCAGGTTGCTTTGCCATGCGCCCTTCGCCTTCGCCTGACCTGGACGCCCCCGGCCTGTACGACCCTGCGGACTCACCAACAGCCTGTTCTCTCGGATGACAGTCAGTTGCTTGGCCCACTGGCCAAACCTCTTCTTCTTCAGGAGGAAGGCACAGATGCGGCAGTCCTTCACGGGACCCATGGAGTTTTCCTCTGATGGCCACTGATGAGTTAGACGCTGGGCTTTTGCCTCCTCCTCCTCCTCATCGTAGGACTCGTAGGAGCTGCTCAGAGCGTCTGAGTCATTATCTGCAAACAAAAATGAAAGGTTTAACTATCCATCCATCCATCCATCCATCCATCCATCCATCAATCTTCTAACTGCTTATTCTGGTCAGAGAAGTATCATGCTATCAGAGCCTTTTGTTTTCTTACAAGAATTCTTATGTTGACCATTAATGCAGGTAGTGGGGTAGTTGCTGTCAGCATCTTCATAGTATCCATCAATGGAGTTGGGGGGGCTTGAGCTGCCTAAAAAAGGTGTAGCAGGTAAATATCAAAAGCCAGAGGTCATCGGTGAACATATACCTGAGGAAGAATCCAAGTGATAGTGTGCATTGCTCGCCGGGGTAGACTGGCTGTTCTCTGGAATGTACTTACCCCGTGTGGTGATGTACTGGGGGGCCTTGCCTGGACTGAGGGGCACAGCCTCCTCATAGTAATCTTCTGGAGGTGGAGTTGTGGGCAGGGGGGGTGGTGTGTCTACTGGGCTCTGAAAGAACATGGGGGAAGGTTACTTAGGCTGACCCAAGCAGTGCAAACCACGCCTAGGAGCTATACCCTGTCGCTCTGCCCCATGTATCTAACCTCGCATGTTCAGGGGCCCCTAAACCTCCCACCAACCAAGAGAGACACATCTCTCCAAATACATCTAACCCTGCATGTTCAGGGGCCCCTAAACCTCCCACCAACCAAGAGAGACACATCTCTCCAAATACATCTAACCCTGCATGTTC
>JAODJW010000002.1:14141484-14155994 GCA_026777045.1 Hyperopisus bebe | reverse complement strand
CCCCCCCCCCCCCCCACCAACACCCCCCAGACAAAGCTGCGTTTCAGCCCTCCGCCTGTCATTCATATCACTGATCTCCGAAACCCCCATGATTTCACTGGGCAGCTATGTCAAAGAATATCCTGGTCCCCCCCCCCCGAGGGAGTGTGAAGACTGGCCGCTTTGTCCCCCTGGCCTCGGATATTTACAGGCATGTGCGTGTGTTGCCCCGCAGGGATGCGGACGGGAGATTCCCAGCACTGGGGCCTGGTCCTGACCCTTCAGACAAGCCCCCAGCAGGGGAGACCTTATCAGACGGGCAAGGGTGACCCGCATTAGTCTTCAAACGCAACAGACGCGCTCGTTCCGCTGTTCGAGGGAATCGCATCTGGGGATCTGGGGAGAGCTGTGTGTCACTACAGATTCAGAGTGACGTGCAGCTTCGGGGAGGGAGGGGAGGGAGCCAGTGAACGAGTGATTATCCTGGGAATCAGGACCACGGTAAACCGGCCGCGTGTGTCTAAGCCGGTTAGAATATGCCAGTAGAAATACAGAAATAGCACAAGCTAATCTTTGTGTCTTTCTAGAATGAGCTTCTGTGAGTTTTAATGCAGTCTGGCTTCATGAAAACACTCTGCCCCCCACAGACGGATCATCAAATGGTCTCTGCCTCCCCCACGCTTATCTGAATACCTGCATTAACCCACCACCTTGGCCACTGTGTTAGAATCAGGCCCCGTCACTGACATCAGCACGGCGCCGCCCACTCTCGAACCCGACCACGAGAAGGTGTCTCTCCGTTTTAGTATAAATCGTCAATATTGCTGGGAGGTCGGGTCCACGTCTGTCACTATAGCAACAGCACGCAAACAGTTAGGTAACTGATTTGACGTTCCTGAGTATATGGTCATTTTCACTTTTTCACTCCTCGTCAGCACAGGCAGTAGTATGTGTAAAGGCAGGCCTCATGTGTAAAGGCAGGCCTTATGTGTAAAGGCAGGCCTTAACAGGGGTGTAAAACATGCCCGGCAACCTTCCACATCTCAGTGCTTTCAACTGGGGCGGCAGACATGAGCGGTCTCCCATGACCTGGCTTAAGCAAACGTTTCTGTGTCCAGACGCAGACGCTGCTCTCCCGGTGTGCCGCTCTGCTCCGGCATGCAATGCGCAGCTGCAGACGGGCTGGTTCCCACACGTCAGTGTCAGAACGTGTCGGCCAAACGTAGTGTGTCTCAAAGTGGTTTTCCCGCTAGTGACCCATGCTGACCATGGGCGTGAAATCTGCAACACGTTCGATTCTTTTATTAATTTCAGGCTTGGCTTTCCCATGCCGAGAGAGACAAAAGATGCCTGTTCTTTCTTATTAAGTTCTTCCATATGCTTACAGCCAGACGTCCTGAAGGGGACCCAAAAATGGCGCGACTGCGCTGCGTGTGACGGACGGTCGTACCGGTCAGTTATAGGATCTTGGTCTTTGTGCACAAACCTACAAGGGCCTGAGCAAGGGGTCTTAATTCTACAAATGCTGACCGTAACTGTTTGCGTTCTGTTTACTTGAAGGAAGCAGGGCATAATAAGCAATTGTTTCCATGGTTTCAACGCCCCCCCCCCCCAGCCCCGACCGCGGCTGCCCACTGATAGATTGCCTGGTGGAAGGAAACGTGGGAACAAAACCAGATTGTCGCGGGACGAGCGACGTGCTTCCCTGCTCTTTCCAGAAAGAGCACAGATCTGGCCTAGTGACCGTGCTAGATGTCACATTCCCGGGATAATGCAATGGCCAGATCACGCTGCCCTGAGATGCGATGGAATGTGCCAACTCGCAATTAAAGACCAATGTTGCGGATGTCTGGAGGTGGAGTCAAATGACCCCCCCCCAAAGGATGAGCCAGGTGAGGTTCCATCCAGCATAGCGATTAGCCCAAAATAGCAGCCGCCTCAGCTATTTTAATTGGACCGGATTCTGAGGAAATAACAGACAGACACCAAAAATAAGACGGGCACTCAGATGCGTGTGCGCATACACGCATGAAAACAGGAGGCAGGGCGGCGGTGAGGCCTAAGAAGGGATCCACAGATAACAGACAGGATCTCCGGCAACTCCTACAGACACCGGCTGTTTTTTCCTGGGATTTGAGCAAAGCAAGCGGAATCCGTCAGGAAGCATTTCCGGGACTGGAGAGATGGGGAAGTTTACACATGCACCGTAAACTGGGAATGAAGCCTGGCCTTCACCTGCTGCCAGAAAAGAGTACAGGGGGCAGGGGGGTTAACAATGATAGAATGAAGAAGGAGATGAAGGAGTGAGCATCTGGATTGCTGTGAGATGGCAAAGCTTGGCTTCTCTGCACCACCCTGCAGGGCGCAGGCCGAGGAGAGACGCCTCCATCTCCACCAGACTCACCTCCACAGAGCTCCCCGTGTCCGAGGACAGACAAGTCCACCAAGTGCCCAGATGCAGGCTGGGAAGGCAGCCACTGAGCTGGCCACCCCTGGAGGGTCTACACTTTCCCTCTGGCAGTAAGGAAGAGATTTTCTGAGGATACAGGCGTGGAAACCGGGGAGATTCAGACATCAGCTCTTAAGAAGCAGCAGTCATTGTGTGAATCCACACGCGTGTGAGACCACCCTCACAGCGGTCAGCCTTAAGAAAGCCGTCAGAGCAGACTTGCCGGATCACTATCAGATCTCTGAGCCGTTCTATTTCACTGGGGTCCGCAGTAAGCCCAACTGAACCACATGATCTGATCAACGAAGATACACAAATCAGAAATAGGAGACGGAATAAAAGTCATTCCGAAAAGTCGTTATTCATGACTTGGGTCAGAAGTGCAACGAAATCAACTTGAAAATGTCTGAACTTTATGGCCAGTCTGAATAGTAGATGGTGCGAGGTGATATCTGTGAAATCGAACTCCGTGCAGATGGATTATCAAACAACGGGACACTTTACCGAACACCCTTTTCCTTATCTCAATTCCGATCCACACTATTATTAAACTACTCTTATTATTTTCACTCGCAGGTCTGCGCGATTCGGTTTCGCGTATCCTCATATCGGGACCCACAGGGTGCCGCAGCCAGATTTTTCAGATCCGGAGTCACAGCTTGTTATTTTGAGACTTGTCGAAGCACTCTCATTGTCTCGGGGAAGCTGTGTGAGGAAACGGCGATGCACACAAAGGGGCCACCAGCGGTCTGCGTTAAAATAAAACAGTCACCACGTCCCTATTCCCAAACAGAGCTCCACGCCAAGACATCAACTACCCAAACAGCGGGACTTCCAAGTGATCTTAAAAACCTACAAAGCTCCTGGACGGGGGGTCTCGTCAGAACTCAGCTCCTTATAAAGTCAGACTTTATATTATAAACACCAGCGAGAAGAGGGATCGTAACCATGCTGTCAAATCCAAGAGCAATTGGAAACAAACCGGCGATAAATTGGCCCACACGTGGCATACTCATTTCCCAGATATATTATTTCTTGCCGGTCACAATTAATGAACCCGAAAGTCCAAAAAAGCCATGGCTAAAATGAAAGGGGCTTTTATTTTATTACGCATTTCAGCGGGGCGACTGTAAATACACGTGAAAAGCAGCTGCGAGCAGATGGGAGTTACGCCGATCTACTGGGGGGGCTTCAAAATAGCGCAAGAGGCCAAATCTGGCCCAGTGTATGTGGGAGTACATAGTCCGTGTCCCAGTCAACACAATGCAACACATGATGTCTTCGTTTCGTTCGGATTTATTGAGAAATAATTATGGCGTCCTATAAAAAATAAATCTTTGAAAGATGTTGACTTACATAACTAGGCGGCTAAGTAAGGAAAAATAAACAACACTGCGAGCACTGAACTATTTTCGTAAGAAAAAGAAACGCTGTGAGTTTGAAATTGTGCAATACAATAAGATTTTCTTTGCAGTCGGGATGTGTTGCAGCAGCCGCGAACTCCGTTGCATCATTTTACCAGTGTGGCCGCAAAGCTGCTGCTGTCACAGAAAGACACCTTGTCTCTTGCAAACGCCACGTCAAAATGCACTAGAATGCGTGCTCTTATGCCTTAAAGTACACACCATCGGCAAGCATGGTTTCGTCATTTGTATTGAAGTAATCGGAGCCGTGGGCTGAAGTTACAGGTGTGAAAACCAATCCATATAACATCATACGGCGTCATCAAACACACCTGAGAAACTGCATGATATATAAAGACAGAAACTAGTTTCTGCTCGCATATATGTAATAACATACGTTAATATTAAGTGGTTTTTATTTACTGTCGTTTAAAAATGCTGTTAGTTCTTTGCAGTCTTCGGTAGCTTGTGACAGACGCGTTTAAAAGCAGAGCCAAAAAGGATTTTCTTGGACTTTTCTAAGGATATTAAATTTGTAGGATACTCACAGTCGGTGCAATCAGCATTCATGTCAGCAGCACTCGAAGCTGTTCCCTAAATTCAAAAATGTCTGAGACCTGGCAAGAAACGCATGACACTGCCCAGAGCCATGTGCTCCGTAATGACACGAGCAGGGCATGCGGTCCGGTTCGCGATCATTTCGGACTGAGGCGCTGCGCTTCCTCAGCCTACGCTGGGTCCTAATGCCACGGAACGGCCGCTTCCTAGGGCTCGGATAACCTGCACCTACGGAGCAAAGTGTGATTTTGATTAGCGTATATTTGTATTTGTGTTCTATAGAAAAGGTGATAAATGCAAGGCTTTGAGGAGTCAGTCCATTTATTTATTTATTTTATTTATTTATTTTAAAAAGGCCATACTCAAATTATTCACATGGAAATTGCATTTATTTAAATATAAGGTATACATATTTTGTTGGTACAGTACTGACAGATAGTAGAATTAGGATACAGTTAGAAAAGAAAAAGTACAATTAAAAAATAAGTTTTTAAAATTCATTTATTTAAAAGCTTTGAAGTAACTAATTTATTTAGTAAAGAGGTTTTCTACTCCTGAAATTACATTTTAAGCACTGTAACGATCCATAACATTCAGTCATGTACGACAAACAACGACTGCGCCACGCACTCTCGGCGCCTGGAAAATGACAAGCTGTATGTGTCATGAAAGCCTAACCGTTAACTGTGGACTGTGGATCTGTGGACTATCCTTCGGGTTCAAACACCAGTCTATCTAAACGGCGGTGTTCTTTACTGCAAGACTAGACTATTATATTATAGAATAAACCTCCCCAACGCCGAGAGAGATTTCTCCTGTTGAAGTGTTTCACTAAGACCACCGATAAAATCGCGATTTCCTGCTTCCTTACTAATGAATAATTTGTAAGTTATGATTAATGGTGCAAGTAAACTTAGAATTTAAGCTATCAGTGGCTTGCACGAATTAAAACAAGACCAATGGGTGAAATTTTACATGTATGCAATATACACCCGTCTGTTTAAATAACAGTCTACGGGCCACAACAAAAAAGTACACTTTAGTTAATTTACTGGGCAATGTGTATAATACCAAAGTATAAAACATAAATATGGTTATCACTGAACAGAGAAGTGTCCGTCCAAAAGCAAAGTGTTTCACTGCAAGGAAAAAACGCACCTCACTCGTTCCAAAGACGAACAGAACTTTATGTCTTGGTAAGCAGCACTTATAGGAACCACTAAATTTCTGTTCTTTTGGTTGCCATACTTTTGTAGTTTCTATACATCTTAGCTGGAAATACATTCCGCAGACCTATATCCTCGAGTCAACCTCGTTTTCTGAAAACACAATTACAAGACTTTACAGTCATTTGCCAAATTTAAAATACACACTTTCTTTGTGTTACATTTTCCTGTCCCCACTTTGGTTTTAATTAGGGCATATTCAAGCTACACGTCACAACTTACAATATCAGAATATGGCCTCCCAAAACAACTTCAAATCCACGTTATTTTCTATGCTATATTATATATTTTGACCCCGTTCTGTAAAAAAATAGATCTGCAGTCGCTGTGAGCAAGAAGGCTTCTACTTTAAAAAGAAACGGAAAAGTTTAACTGCATCTGTCACCCCTGTATGAATGCACAGTTAGTATCGAGCTGTGGTTATGCTTTGCTTCTTCGTCTTGCCTCTGCACTTGTCGCTGGCGCACCCCTACAGTTTCTAAGGCAAAGGCCGGGGTCTCAGAATGACTAATAGTGCGGTTTTGGGCCGTGGCCGTCTGTAGGAGGAAAAAACAAACAAACAAACTCAAAGCTCTTGCGATGTGGAAGTTCAGCAGCGCGTCCCGGGGACGGCATGTGTCTGATCCTGTCTGTGGCTCAAACGATCTCCCTGCCACGGCTGCCCTGCTTTCTGGGCTCTTGCGTATGGCGGACCGGCTTCATGTCCCGGGCTGGACCCTCTCCTGTTAAAACAACCTGGCCTGCTTCTTCAGCTCATTCCGCTTCCATAGTGCCAGTCGGTCAAAGTCTGTCATTGTCATCCCGAACACTTGGTAGAACTCCTCAGGTGACAGGTGACGCTAATAGACAGACCAAGAAAAAAGGATGAATAAAACATACTCCAAAGTATGCTTGAACAGATTATGTACATGTTGCTTACAGAAAGAGGTCTTTACTGAAGCTCACCTCTAACCTGGCTCTGTCCACATCCTTCGGCAGCCTATTCCGCCCCCTTGTGGTCACTATCAGCGTTTCATATGGATAAATCTAACAGAAGAGCTGAAAGTCAGACTGTGTATGGGACCGTGCCCTCACATAACTATGCTAAATGAGATGAAATTTCAAAACGAAACAAACTGCACAGTGACTCTTTGGTCAGAGACGTGCAAACGTGCGTGGGATCTAGAACAAAGACAATCTAGCATCATCTACAGGTTATCCTGAGGAAGCTGATTTCATTTGCTCTGACACTCGGGTGTGATTAAACCCTAACTGCAGGCCCCCCCTTGGGGTCTCTTGTCAGTGTGGAGCCTCCGCTTTCCTTCCTCCTCAGGGTGTAGATGCCTCTTGGCCCCTCAATCCCTGAGTCTCTCAGTCTGTCTCCACTATGAAGATTCTTACCTTGTACTCTATGGGACAAACCAAGCAAAAGCATCATCACAACATGCTTCCAAAAACCAAATTACAACCAATTCATGTCCTGGACTTCAACATACTACAGTGTCAAACCACGTTGCTCAGTTGTAATCAGTATTTATATACAGTAAAGTGTAAAAGTCTTAGGCACTCAAAGGTATTTTTTTCTGGGTAGTAAGTATATAAACGCTCAGAAAAAAACAGAATTTAACACTGTAACATATGCTAATTAAGTGTAACACTAGGAAATTTTCTTCTGTTCTCCAAAAAGTCACTGATATCTTCTTGGACAGCTAGATGAACACAGCTTTGCTTTCCAAACCTCTGCTCAGGGGGCACCTCAGCCATCCCATGTGTTCACTGAATTCCTCCACTATCTCAATGAATTAATTGACTCAATCTGTTAAACAACTCAGAGAGGGACTGATTGGCCAAACAAGGTGTGCAGCTGGTCCAGTAGAAAAAGCAGATGGGTGTATTGGGTGGTTGTTGCAATTACTGGGGTGACTTATGAAGTTCTGAAATGGTTAAGCTAACACACTTTTACAAACAGGTCATAATATCATAGTTCCACACCAACATGAAGATAATTTATACAGATGTCCTTTGGCTGCCTAAGACTTGTGCAGAGTATGTAAATCTATCTGTTAGTCTGCCAGTATTAGGCTGGCATTTTGTCACAGTCTTCCAGGTCACACAGTCTCACTCTCTTGCTCGGAAGCGAGTTCTTTGTGGCTGTCCTACTGTGATCCCACAACGTACCTCTAATGCCCCAGTTTACTGCATTTCCACTGTCGTACTGGAAGTAATCAGCAGCCTGTGACTGAAAAACAGTGAAAAATCAGACACAGGACATTTCTGTAAATGCAGCTGAACTTCAGCACACATTGGGCTTCATAAGCTCAGTAATGAATATCATAAATAAATAAGCTATTAGGCGTATGGAGACTGGCAGCATTCATCCTGCCTTAAACCGTCGCCGCGTGGAATCTCACCCTGTGCAATCCGTTCCTGCCGTAGCCTGGCAAGGAGGCAGACTTGGAGATGAACGAGTCTGAAAGAGAGCCGACAACAGCGTATATGGAGTTAAGGCTGTGAACAGCAGAGGGCGCTGACAGCAAGCGGGAGTTATTCTTTCTGGCTGTAACGTCATCTCGCATAGTGTGCAAACCCACAAACATTACTGGCAGTCTCTAATTTGTGGCGTTGCCCTCCTACCCCCACCGAAATCAGAAACTTTGACTTGTAGATCAAATATTCTCTCATTTCTTCCGAATGTGTTTTAAACCCCAGCCTTCACCACATAGGGTTTTATTTTGGGACTATCTGCACCAAACAGAAGCAATTCCGCAAAATGACTCGGACTCTGGCCTCAGTGCTCTTTTGTATGTGCGCCACGGTCAGTAGCTTCTGAGTGTGAACGGCAGCGAAGACAATAACATCAATTTAAATATGCCAGCCTCAATAAAATGGAAAATTAGAGCAGAGTGAGACAAATAAGCATGGTGTCTGTCCACCATCAGTGGGGCGGCCGACTGCCGTGGGGACGGCATACCGAGAGTTACTCACCACTGTCTGCACTGAAGTGTGATCTAGGAGCTGGAAAGCAAGACAGAGGCATCACTGTCAGATCCGCGGTTTAAAGTTGGGGAGCAACCAACAAGCAGCCATTTCCAGTGTCTCTGACTAGTTATTTACGAATCTGTCTGGCTCCCGACTCAATCTACTTCCTGGGTAGAAACCAATATAAAACACAACAGTAGCCTCTATACAAACAAAGCTATTACAGTTATAGAGATACGAGCCCCATAAAATCAGCAGTTTTGACTCGAAGTGCACATTTTCCACGAAGCAGCTAGTTCCTGAACTGTGATTACACCTATGAGTATTTTATAGTACAGAGATACTTTACGCTTCCCTGTGGGGAAATTGGAATGATTTCAAAGTGCTTAGATGCTGAAAGGGGAAATCCTAGCCATCCTACTGGATGGTGGAGACCAAGCTGCAGCCGCCACTGCTGAGAATCTGATGGACAGTGTGTGTGAGAACCAGGGAGGCCAGTTTCCACTGGCATACAGGAACCAGGCCGTACCTGAGCAGTACTGTGAAGAGAGAATAGTTACATGATGATGCGACCAGCTTGGTTTGGTTACGCTTTTGGCTCTGATAATTAAAAATGGAAAAGCACCAATTTGTGGTTTGGCTGGGTTTGTGGTGCCAGTGGGACTGCAGGAAGGTCAATTATGCTGAGAGGAGTGATGCAAGCAGGTGGTGAGGAAGACCACTGCTGGGCCTGGGCGATATATCGGTAAAATACTGTATGATCATCATGAACATTCACACCGTTATCAATTTGATTGTCGTGAGTATGGCAATATAGCCTGAATGCTTGTCTTAAGGGAATTTTACGCAAAAAATGGAGACTGAAGTTAAGCAATGATAGGTTGCATTTTATCACGATAATAATTGATATCATTTGACTATGCTAAATGAGAGAAAATCATGATAAAGTATTTTGCCATACCGTCCAGCCCTAACCAGTGCTACAAAAACCAGCAAAACAGAGGAAATAAAAACATGTGAGAGAAACAGGCACAAAGTGGTCCACACTAGGCGCACACAGACACAGTGTCCGCATCCAGGAGGGACAGGGACCAGCAGCCGCTAATAGAGGCATCTGGCTTCCCTCTTTTGTTACAGGTTTGAAGCAGTAACGATGCATCAGCTGCAAAACGACGGGTCCCCAAAGCGACCGAGCATGGGCCCTGGGGGGGCACTGTGCACGCAGGGACATCACAGCGGGGGTACCAAGGTGGGGGCTCCTGAGACACGGAGAGGATCACGGGATAAACGGCTCCTGATTGAAAAAAAGGGTGAAGCCAAAGTGCCTCTTTGTGGAAAGTCAAAAGTCGTTAATCTGGTCTTGGAGCATTGGGCGAGTGAGCCCTCATTTCCCCATGGAAAAGTTCCTTCATTTCTCCATTTTTTAAAAATATAAGTTCCTCTAACTGCCATCAGTTAGTTATCTCTCACTACTCAGAATACACACAAAAACTCAAAGGGGAGTTTTGTCTTTTTTTTGTTTTCGGCTTGGGTAATCACGGCTTTGACTCCCCTTGTATGTAACATTAGCAAATCATTCACAGGGTAATAATGGAGTGTCTCTGGGGGGAGGGTCTCTACCCCTGATGGTCTGCAGGGAGCTTTGGTCAGCTTGGTTTTGCTGGGCAGTCATTCACATTCATGCCTTCTTACGTGAAGGTCCTGGGGTTGAGCCTTCATAGAGGGGCCAGGCCTGGCTCCCCCCCACCTTCCCAACTCCCTCTGAGACCGGGGGGTTGCAACTCCATAAGTCAACATGGACTGACTTAATCCTGGCTGGAAAGTGGGTGCCAGTACCACGGCCAGGCATTATCATCTTCACAGCCATCATCTGACAAATCTGGTAGCAGTGCATTATGGGATATTCCCCATGCGCACTAGGTGTAGCCACCCATGAGAGTTCCGGTGTGGCTCTGCCCTGACTTATCTCCATGACAGCAGCTCTGCCACTGGGGATGACAGCGGGCAGGATACACTCTCTCTGCAGCAGTAAGAAAGCTCTAATTATGCATCTATTCCCATCTATTCTTTAACTAAGGATCCACTTCCTGTGTGAGTTTTAACATCCTGTGTCTCCTTAGCTAGAGGCCCCATTGTGCTCCGCCAGCCTTCTACCTCCAGGAGCTGCTGCCAACCTCGGCCCCTGAGAGGCAGCTCCGTGAGAGGAAGTCGGGAGGAAACAAGTAAAAGACATACCTCTGATTATTCATAAATAAAAGAGGGAGTTGTGTGGGGGGAGGGCAACGGGGAATGTCTGTGAAGGAGGGGGAACTGAAGTTACTCAGGAGAAATATGAAAATGGGGAGGAACAGGCAGACGGGAAGACGGCCAGGGAAATGTGAGCATCTCTACAGCTCCCAGTCACAGAGCCGCGATTTCCAGCCGCCCGTCTTCTGGATCGGGAGGGAGCAACGGGGAGAGCGGCGTGACAGGAGCATCGCGAGAGGGAGGGAAGGAAAACACAGCGGCTGCTTTTCTCCCGGGGCTGGCAGGGGGCGCCAGCAGCTGGCTTGGTAGCCTTTAAAGTCAAACACAAAGACGAGATGAAAAAGCACCCTCACCGGGGGCAGGGGGGCTCGACCGGGGAGGGAGAGGAGACGGTGCTCTGACATCCGCGTCTGATGAGCTCCTCTAACGTTTGGCCCATAACGGGGGACCAGGGCTTTTAATAAAGCCAAGGTCAAGGAAGGTCATGGGGGCGTAGGCACAGCAGAGGATGGGGGCTCACTCTGCCCTCCCCACCCGGAAACTGGCATGCCGAGCCTTTTCACTGGCTGCACCCCGTAGACCCGCCTCCCCCCACACTCCCCATATTTGCGTGTCATGCGGACATCAAACGGCTGTAGGCGGGGCATGAGGAGATGCGCTTGCGTGCCTTTAATGCCCCATTACCGCCTCACAGTGGAAAAGCAAGCTGCTCCCCTCTTACCCACGTAGAAAACGGCCATTTGAGGTTAATTTACTCAGCTCAGAGAAACGAGGCCTGCCAGCCCGTGAACACGAAGAACGAGAGCTGCTAACGGCGGGCGTGACATCGACGGGAAGGGGGCAGCCCTCACAGCCGTTCACGGTGTTGTTGTAGCCCATGCTATGCAGCGTCTCCTTGCTGCCGCTGCGGGAACTGCGCCCGCTGGCCCATGGGTCGTTGTCATAGGAACCGGATCTGGCCTTCATCTCCTCCTTCAGGATCATCCTGCCAATCCCACTCTGGATCTGGAGTGAGTGATGGATGGAGAGGGGGAGGGAGGAAAACACAAGGACAAGAACAAGGACAGATGGAGAGAGAGAGGGAGAAAGGGAATGTCACAGTGCGCTGGCACATGCTGCTCTGACACGCACTGTACACAGAGCTGCATGGTGCCTGGGGTTCGAGCGACCAGCTTACTGTGGGGCATTAAGTGGAGGATAAAAATCAGCAAATAAATCATCAACAACTCTGGCTGGGGACGACTTCCCTACAGCGTTTAAAGCAAAGTCCAGTCAGAAATTAACAACCCTAACAACAGTGAAGAATCCCACAGCTCAGCAGTGTGAAGGGCGTGACAGAGGACAAGGGCTGGGCGGCGAGGCCAGCCGGGGCACGGGGCAGTTGAGGCTGGCTGGGGCGCGGGGCAGTTGAGGCTGGCTGTGGTGTGGGGCAGTTGAGGCCAGCTGGGGCGCGGGGCAGTTGAGGCCGGCTGTGGTGCGGGGCAGTTGAGGCTGGCCGGGGCGCGGGGCAGTTGAGGTTGGCTGGGGTGCGGGGCCATGCTTACCTTGCCCAAAGGCATGACTTATTGGATTTTATGAGTGGGGCTATGATCACATTAGCTGCCACGTGTCATATCCCACCCAGCGAATTCAGCAGATTGCTCAGCTCTGACTGCATCTTTGCACCTGCTGAGCTCTGACCTCCGACCTCCTATGGGTGTCGTCAGTATGAGCTTGGCAGAGCAAAGCAAATATAATATACCACAGCTGCTGGGATCACAAGGAGAATGGAGTCAGTGTGGTTCGTGAGGTAAAAAAGAAATCTCCCATTCACATTCACCAAGCCTGACACACGGCAGAGGAAACTGAAGGAGTTTCAGAGTGAGGGTGCCCAGGGGCAGGAAGTACCATACACCCTAGCAGGAAGTAAGCAGTCTGCTTCCTGTTCTTATCGCAGGGAGGTCAAGGTGACGTGGTCATGCTAAGTCATCGGCCCCTGGTGACACGAGCCCCGTGAGTGTGAACGGCGAGAATCGGCCAGCCGGCATCATACTCTGTGCAGATTGTGAGTCCAGCCGTCCTCCTCCCCCCCCGACGAGAACCTCCGGCGCGGAACACGAGAGACTGTGAAGACAGAACGAGAGAAGGGGAGTGTCTCAGGATACAGCAGAGGGCGTCCCCATCAGCAAAGGGAGGGAGATACTGGGCCAGGCAGATAAACGTTCTTTACAAGGCAGAATGTATATAAGGAGGCACATCTGCGGGGGAGCTAGACTATGAATCACAGCCTCAGACATCCCAGACATATATTTATTTTTAGCGGGCGGGCGGGTGTGTATATGTGCATGTGCGTCTGCGCATCACTGTGCATGTGGACAGGTGTGTATATGTGCATGTGCGTCTGCGCATCACTGTGCATGTGGACAGGTGTGTATATGTGCATGTGCATCTGCGTGTGAGCATCACTGTGCATGTGGGCGGGTGTGTATATGTGCATGTGCATCTGCGTGTGAGCATCACTGTGCATGTGGGTGGGTGTGTATATGTGCATGTGCATCTGCGTGTGAGCATCACTGTGCATGTGGACAGGTGTGTATATGTGCATGTGTTATTTTTCTTTAAGCATCCTGGATTGGGGGCGAGGGGGTTGGGTGGGGCAATAGTGAGATGCAAGACAACAGTAGCATGGTCCCAGCTAAAGTCCTGGCTCCCCCCATTGACCTGTACCATGCCATTACATGCAGCACCCCGGACTGCTAGTACCTTTAGGGGACCCGGCATAGTGGTAGTAGTCTGACTCTGGGTAGTGGTCCGGGGAGTAGGCTGAGGGGAACTTGTAAGACTGCATGATGTTCTCGCTGGTCTTGCTTTTCGTGGCTGGGTTAGGGTCATCGTCTGGGGAGAGACAGTCACTGCGTCAGAGACTGGCATGGGGAATAAAAAAAGGAATTTTCCCAGCAACACGTGGGGTTGGGTGACTCTGAGAGGCCTCACTGGTCTGGAGGAAGAGAGGTGGCCTTTCCGTGCCTGCTGCCCAGCAGCACTGATGATGAGGCACGCCGGAAAATGCCTCTAAGCGTGTGAAACGAGGCCTGGGTCATACCAACATTACCTACCGAAAGCCCTTTTAAACAACAATTACTGTTTTATCTAACTTCCAGACATGACCTCACTACGGCGAGATCAAAGAGGCTGAGACCAGCTTCCCGAACCACGAGTGCTGACCTTTTCTCTGTAGGCCGGTGGTTTGGAAGCAGGTCAGATTTGGGGCACGGTGGCGGGCTTTGGGTTGCTTGGCTTAATTAGGGCAGAATGTTTTTGAAGTAACATGTTGTTCCCGTCTCCCGATACAGTGATGGTGAGGAATGCAGAGACGGGAAGGCAACGACACTGAAGAACAGCAGAGGGAGCCCTACACAGGAGCAGCCCGGAAGGTTACCGGCTCATATCCTATGCACAGATGGACTCGATGTAGGAGATGCTCAGTAAACACCCGTCTTAAGCGTTCTACAGAACATTCAGAACATTTGAGCCTCCAGAATAGAAAGGTGTCCGTCACATTTTCATGGTCCCTCTCCACTATGTTTACCACAACAAGCGCAAGTCGTGATAAAAAACACATAAAAATCGTAAAGTCATGAGGCGACACGCGGGAGAGCTCTGAGGATGAGGAAACGGTGGGGGGAGGGGGGGGGGACTCACAGAGCGAAG
>JAODJW010000002.1:14114748-14129432 GCA_026777045.1 Hyperopisus bebe | reverse complement strand
CTTGGGTGACGTGAAGCTCGGGTGATGTGGGGGGGTGAAGCTTGGGTGACGTGAAGCTCGGGTGATGTGGGGGGGTGAAGCTTGGGTGACGTGAAGCTCGGATGATGTGGGGGGGGGTGAAGGTCAGGTGTGCATTACAGGCACAGGCAGAGAAGCGAGGCACTCACCCGTGAGGTACATTTCCTCCCCTTCCGTGAACATCATGTGACACCGAGCACAACGTGCACATGTGGGATGGTAGTGCTTCCCTCCGGCCTGACAGGAACAATGGGAACCGGAACGAGGGAGAGTTTGAAAACAACATTAGGTAGGTCATTGGATTTGAGCTAATGATCAACATCAGGAAACACATTCTGAATATTCATCTGACACTGATGAACAGATGCTAACTGTGGCTTTGTGAACACTTTGATCTTATCTGCGTCTCAAAATGCCCTCACATAAGTTGCGGGACTGTTTGATGCATATTTACCACATCAGAGGGTTTTTTTCATAAGAAGGTATCGCCAAAGTGATGGTGCTTAGCTGCATACCCATTGCAATTAAGCACTTGGGGTCAGCGAGGAAACGATTCCAGACAGTATGGATGTGGAGCCCAGGACCAGAATTATCTAGTGTGTGAAGTTACTGGGTCGTTATGAGCAGGAAACACATTCCTATCAGAAAATTCATGCATGAAAAAATCCATTAGGAAGCAGCGGGAGGAGAAGGAGAGACAAGCTGTGCTGAGGAGCCCAAACACACGTGGCGTTGTGAAAACACAGGGTATCACCACTAAAAACCATCTGTACTCATGGTGGGAGATTCACAGTCAAAGCACGGTGCCACAAATCCAGGGCTTTAAAACAGAATGGAGAGATAGACACCTGAAATGGAGCGAATCATAGGGGGCACTCAACTCAGCCTGACATAGTTCTCCAGCTGTCTTCAAGTATTATGGTGAAAGGCATTTATTGGCAGGATAGAATAATAAGAGTCACGTAACACAGGGATTTGATAGCCGGTTCTTAGAGTAAAGGGGCCCAAACACGTGATGTCCACAGACCCGTAAAATGGACGGGGGGGCATCACATTTACCTGGTGAAGGCAGTATGAATATGTATGAAAATCAGAGATCATGGATTTTTCTTTTTCAGTGTGAGATGAACCTGTGATATACAATGAGGATGATAACTGCACCCCCAGCGGAACGGGCTATGGAAGCCCCTTCATTAGGGATCGGATTTCTGTTTAGGGAACAGTGATGAGCAGGTAAGGATGGCATCAGCCCAACAAAAGCGCAAAGTCGAACGATGCAGGTGTCCTTTCTGAGGCTGAGATGAAAACCTAAGGAGTCAATCAGGAGGACCCAAACTGACCCCATGATCTCGGCACCGTCACCCCGTACTCTGCCATTGCTGCCATCGCCCACGGTCTGGGCACCGTCACCCCATAGTCTGCTATGTGACCTACCAGCTTTTTCAGCTCCCAGGCAAACGCGAGGTCTCTCACCTGCAGACGGAGCACTCAGGTACAGGGCTGTCAGACACACAGGCCATCACCGTGGTGGCAGCACATTAAGGGGGCCCTATTTTTAGAGCGGCTGGTGCTGGGGAACATTAGTCTGAGCTCAGCGTGTTTTTCAGCAGGAATTTTAAGGTGGCACTAATCAGATTTACAGACTCTGCAAGTGGCAGCACTACACAGCCCGCTGTCTGGGCACAGTGTGCCAACAGTGTCGGGTTTATGAGGGCTTGTTCAGCCCATCCACCTATGGCGGCACTAACTGTAAGTGTGAGCCCCCCCCCTAAAGGCAAACAGAAACAACACTGTCATTCCTGCCACCCCCAGTAGGTGGCTCCATTCCAAATTTCCCCCAAGGTAGATCTGAAATCTGTTCTCCATAGACTGTGGGCTTGAATTGCTGAACGGCTAATCTGTTGTTTCTGGGTGTTCAGGAGACATGGTGGTTTTGGAGGTATGCCAGAGCAGTTTTTGATGTGTTCATGTGGCAGTTGACGCTGTCTGGATTTATAGGCATCCTTCCTGAAGCCAGGAAAGGGACTTCGTAAAGAACATCTCCCTCCGTGCTGATGGTCTCACATCTCCATCAGGGTCACACTGTCATGAATCATTCACCAGCGCTGAGATCCTCTGAACACATCTGAGAAACTTTCCTCTGTGCTGTTTGGTGCAGAAAGGAACCTACATAACAGCCAAAACAAACTTTTGTGGCCGAGTCAAGGCATTCAGTAAGTGAAAACACACAGGCACACCTACAGGCAAGCCAGACTGGTGCTTATTTTAATGACATAGATTGAAATAAATAAAACTGAAGTGAACGCTTGGAGCTCCACATGACCAAATTAAAAAGCAGTCTTCATCCTTCTCAGCCAAACACTGCACACTAGCCTCCATTTAAAGGAATTACGCATCACACCATAATAGTAAACAGCCATTTAAAGGGATGTGTTGGCAAGGTTGGCAAGCACTGTTTTCAGGATGAATATCTAGGCACATGTTTTGATTTAGCTGCTATTATTAGCTTACCGCAGTCACACATAGTGGGCATCCAAAATCCAGGCTAATTACTATAATCAGACGCAGGCGCTGGGCTGGTAAAGCAAACACTCCTGCAGGTTTGGTGCTCCGGTTACCCTCTCTGCTTCCCTTTCAGCTGGATTTCCTCCACACGTCGGCCAGAGGTCTTGATTAACGGGTGATGTTGAGTAACAAACAGTTTTCTGCATGGCAGACGACCAAGGCTGGTGCTCCGAACCACCCCCGGCCCCCACCCCATAGTCTCTGAGCTTGTTAACACAGGAAGTGCCTTATGGAGATGGGACAGGGCACAGCCTCGTAGCGGGACGGCAGGGGATCTGCAGAGGCGTAGGGAGATGGGAGGAACAAGAAGGAGGAGCCCCTTGTGCCAGCAACCTCACGATGAGGTACAGTACCTGAGGACCCCCTCACACTAGCAGCCTCGTGATGAGGTACAATAACTGAGGATCCCCTCGCGCTAGCAGCCTCGTGATGAGGTACAGTAGCTGAGGACCCCCTCGCTCCAGCAACCTCATGATGGGGTACAGTAGCTGAGGACCCCCTCGCGCCAGCAACCTCATGATGGGGTACAGTAGCTGAGGACCCCCTCTCGCCAGCAGCCTCGTGATGAGGTACAGCAGCTGAGGACCCCCTCGCGCCAGCAGCCTCGTGATGAGGTACAGTAGGAGAGGACCTCTGAAGTACCAACCAGACGAACCCCGGCCTGCAGGTACCCCCAAGACTCCAGGACCCTCTTTCCATGCCCAGGTGTATCTATGTCCAAACTTCTCTTCATTCCAGACATTCCTGTGTATTCACACGTCCCTCTCCCATTTTATCATTTCCACATTTTCCTTCACCGCTCTATCTCACTCTCTCTTTCTTTTATCATGACCTCTCTGAAACCCACTCTTTCTTCTCCTCCCTTACTGCACTGTGCTGTCCCTCCCCAGCAGGCCCAAGTCAGTTCCGGTGATGTTACCAGATGTATGACAGAGCAGCCTGCCCATTACACCTTACCCGCTGTCAGAACGTGGGGTGGCTCAGCCAGTCGGAAAAGGAAAGGCTGGGGGAGGAGGCTTGGCCAATCACAGTTGAGCAAAAGGAGGTTTGGGGCCTCAGCCAATCAAACATATGGATAAAAGCTCAGTGATCCTCTGTAGTCAGCACAGCAAGGGCACCTGCAGGGCACTACGGCGCCCCCTCTTGCTGGAAGCCCAGCGTTTTTCATCCCTGCTGTGTCCCCCAGACGCCTCCTCCCCTCTGTTACTGCCATGGTGCAGTAAGTGGCTTTCGGTGCCACCTTAAAGTACACTGTAGCGTAGCTGGGGGGCTAACAGGCTTCCCCGGGGGAGAGCCAAGTCATCGCTGCAATTCAGTGCTGGGTGCTACCTGACAAAGGCATAATGTACTTTTGCCACCCCCGCTTTCTCTCTCTCTCTCTCTCTATTTGACTCATTCTCTCTCTCTCCCTCCCTCACTGTCTTTCTCTCTCTCCCTCTTTCACTCATTTTCTGATCTCTCTCCCTCTTTCATTCATCCTCTCATCTCTCTCCCACTTTCACTCATTCTCCTATCTCTTTCCCCCACTCTCTCTCCCCTTTTCCCTCATTCTCTCATCTTTCTCCCTCACGCTCTCTGTCTTTCACTCATTCTCTCACCTCTAACTCTCTCCCTCACTCTCTCTCCCTCTCTGCCATTCTCTACTCTCCTTCATCACACTCCCTTTGTCTCTCTCATTCTCACTCTACGTCTCTTCTAGCCCTGTCCACTCACCTCTCTGTAACCTCGCCCCCAGCTTCCGCCCCCTTCCCTCACAGCCCCTCACTCTACCTCCATCCTGCATGTGTTGTCATGCCTGAAGAGGCGCTGCTGTGCCTGGAAAGTGGCTCTTCTTCCTCCTCGGCCTGCTTATAGGAAGTTGGATGCAATGCCCTGTACTTTCATGCTCCTGTCAGGCTTCCTTTCAATCATCCAGTAGGAGTTCATATGTCTTCGCTACATAATATTGCTCACCCAATCATACTGAGGGTATCTTGTGAGAAGCTCTATAATTGGTCGGCAATAAATGTCAACCAAGGGCTAACGGGCTACAATGACCTCTAAACCAAAAGGGCTCCTGCCATTGGATCAGAACGGACTAGACAGCAGCAGTGGTTAAGGTGACCTCCTCACTTTCAATCTGGCCAGCACAATAATCTGCAGGATGAGCTGGGAGTGGGAGGGGCCACGGGAGGTGCAAAGTTACTGGGACAAAGTTACAGGCAGAAAGAGAGGGAGTGTGGAGATTAGGGTGGAGAGGAAAACCACTAATGAGTCCAGGATGACAGAACAGACCGAGGCACCCTGCCTTGGGTAGGTGAGCTTCCTGGCAGGGGCACAAACGAAACCAAAAAGGTGCATGATGTGAGGGCAGGGTGTGGCGGACCCAAAGGCACGTGAAGCTCACCTCCAGCACTCTCCCGCTGATGTATCGGTTACACGCCTCACACTTGATCCCGAACTGAGCATGGTAATCCGACTCGCAGTACGGAACGCCGTCTCTGGGAGGACAGAAACACACACGGGTGCCACTGTGGAGATGATGCAGGATGCCAGATGCCAACAGATTCGTTTAGCGAGGGTGGAAACCTGGCAGGCCCTTCATTTCCCCCAATGCGCCGTGGAGTAATGCTTTGGTGACCCCTGTGGAAGCCCAGCTCCATAACATCAAGGGCAGGAAAGGAGTTTCTGCAGCTCTGCCACTGTAAAGCGGCATATTATATGCCTGTACTTGATGTTTCCTAGCAGTGGATTGTGGGAAAGCCCTTCAAAAGTGTTGGCCCACTTTTAAGAGCACTTTTAGTATTTATAGAAGGGTTAAGAGCACACTAGGCTCAGATGAGATCATCTTATCTTGCAGGTGGGTTCAGGGCCTTCGTATCTCTCTCTGTGTAGGAGGTGTACAAGCATGTGACGTGGGTGTGCAAGTAAGGCCAGTGATGCTGCGTGGGTTGCCGTGGTGACATACTTGCTGATGTATTCCCCCGTGAGGACGATGCCACACGTGTGACACTTGAAACAGGAGACGTGCCACTGCTTCTCCAGGGCCAGGAGGGACTGCCCTTGCTTAATCTCCTCCTTGCAGCCCGCACAATCTGAGAGTGAGTGCAAGAAAGAAAGAGAGAGAGCGAGAGAGAGAGATAGAGATAGAATGTGATAGGGAGAAAGAATGCGAGAGAGAGAGAGACGTTCAGTGCATTGATTACTGTACCATCATAAGATCCTTGTAATGCTAAGAAAGTACTTAATTCTATTTTTTTTAATTGTACTAAGAGCTACCCACACAATCTGGCACAAACATGTGACCAGGTACATAAATTACTGAACTTAGTGCGGCAGGGAGCTGATGGAGTTAATGAGGCGCTGTTAGAAGCTGTAATGCGAAAGAGAGCATTAAACAGGGATTATTCACAGGACCTCGTGAGACATGCGGCATCACGAGCCCCGTGCTGAACTGGGAACAGTGTGCAGCAGAACTCCAGCACTCCAGCGTATGGAAGCCTTAGTTTCCATGTGCTATAGTTTGGAGGACCATGTCATGCTCCTTTGGCCTTCTTGTCCGCAACCTGCAGAGGGTGACTCTAAATACTGAACCTATAGTCATCTCTGCTGTCAGTCACGCTGCCAGCTCCACCGTCGTCTCCTCACTCACTCACTTTATGTCAACACACCCCACACACATAAGGTTTTCATCCATCCATTTTCTGTAACCGTGTGTCCTATTCAGGGTCGCGGGGGGTTCAGAGCCTTTCCCAGAGGCTACGGGCACAAGGCAGGGAACAACCCAGGATGGGGCGCCAACCCATCTTAGGGCACACTCACACACCATTCACACCTACAGGCAATTTGGTAACTCCAATTAATCTCATTTTGGACAGTGAGGGGGGGGGGGGAAGCAGAGGAAAGCCCACAATGACACGGGGAGGGCATGCAAACTCCACACACATGGAGCCATGGCAGAGACTCGAACCCTGGTCATAGGGGTGCTTTGCAGGCACATGGAGTAACCAAAGAGTCCTTTGGAGATGACCACACATACTGGAGTAGGATTTCACAGTCCCCACTGACAGTGCAAATCAAGCCCCACAGGCCTTCAGGGAAAATCAGGCCTCAAATTTCCCCTGAAGCAGAAGAAATTGAGGATTTCATGGTTAGACAGTTCTGGACAGACACTGGACTGGTCATCCAACACATTCATCAAGTCGTAGAGCGAGCTGGGGATGATCCAAGTCAGTGTGTTCCAAGTGCTGAGTGGAACGAAAAGCTATCTGAAATATTTCATATTAGACTGGATATTTTACACAGGGAAAAATGTTTCATTGGCTTACAAAGCTTAAGCAGGCTCTTACACGACTCTGCTGGCAAGACAGAGCTTCCTGTGAGCTCCGTAATTATAACTCTGTCGATACAGCACTGGGCCAGGGAGCACACTGGACCCGAGGTGTCTGTTATCCAGAACCCTCTAGGGAACCTCCGAGCTGCCAACCAAACTGACGACCATCTTCCAAACTGGCTCCTAAAACTGAGTTCAAATTCCATTAATAGGGCACCCGTAATGGGTGAATTTCAAGTTTTCATACCACAGGCACACGCTGATTAAAGCAGCCTTGATACTGATTTATTTTCTGAGCATTTTATAACGTCCACTGTGATAGTTTGTAAAACAATTAAATGAAGTTGGGATGTCTCACTCTCCCAGAGTCAGTGACATCCAGTCAGCCAGATTCCATTCTCCCCCAATATCAGTGCCAGATTCCTTTCTATTCCAGTGTCAACGCCAGATTCCATTCTCTCCTGATATCAGGGCCGGATTCCTTCCTTTCAAGATATCAGTGCCAGATTCTTTCCTCTCCCAGTTTCAGTGCCAGGTTCCTTTCTATCTCGATCTCAGTGCCAGATTCCTTTCTTTTCTGTTATCCGTGCCAGATTCCTTTCTCTCCTCTTATCAGTGCCAGATTCCTTTCTTTCCTGTTATCAGTGCCAGATTCCTTTCTTTCCTGTTATCAGTGCCAGATTCCTGTCTTTCCTGTTATCAGTGTCAGATTCCTTTCTCTCCTCTTATCAGTGTCAGATTGCTTTCTTTCCTATTATCAGTGCCAGATTCCTTTATTTCCTATTATCAGTGCCAGATTCCTTTATTTCCTGTTATCAGTGTCAGATTCCTTTCTGTCCCGGTGTCAGTTCTCACCAATCATTCCATCCATCCCTTACTTATCTAGGACTATGGTGAACCTGGAGCCTACTCCATGGGTCCATCTTTTAGCTGGTGAATCTGCTACCTGCTTCTGCTCTAATGTGTGTGGAGGATCTAGTAGAGACCAGGAGGCTGTCCTCCAGTGATCAATGTTTCCAATTACATCTTGACAAGCAAATATCAATATGAATGGTGCAAGCAATTGTGCCCTAGAGTACAGGGAGGGGGGGCTGTGTTGTCAGGGAGATTTATGAGATGCATTAAGTGATAAGAGCAACTGATGTGGTGTCAGGTGTGTTTGCAGCATCCAGCTAGCTCAGCCGTAAGCTTTTACTGCCAGCCTCCCCACTCCGTAGTGCGGGTTAAGTAGGCCTCCGTACTAAATGATCTTCAAATTTATTGCCCCGACTGACGAGTTACACAAAATGAGTGGGGGAACGGCTGAAAATCGAATTCCTTAATATGATCCTCATCAAATGCACAGACCAATTACGGGATGACAGTGAATCACATGCCTCCCTGAACGCTATAGCGGGGATAAACTCTCTGTGATCACCGTCTGGTCAGGACGGACACCATGGGCGTCTCTATGACGCCCATGGAGTAAGTGAAGGACGGCAGTGTGAAGGCAAAAAACATTTTAATGGGACATAATGGAGATCCATCAGTTTTGTGTATGTGACCATGTAAGGCCACTGGTTTCTGGAGTGAGGAGCCTTCATCTTAGATATTGTTACGTTATCATAGCATTACAGGATTCCCTGCCTCCCTTGTCAAGATTTAAGGCAGCTGCTTGTGTGAAAAAAGATTAACGTAGACTCGTCACCACAGGTGTCTCCACTGGCGAGTAAGGAAAAGGCAGCAGATGGTGTAAAAGTCCCCACCTTACAGCTGGGGAGTGATGTGGGGGGCGGGACTTACGGCTGGGCCCATGGATCTTGATTGGCTCGTTAGCGCTGACGAGCGTGTGGGAGCACTGCTGGCAGACACACTCCTTCCCGCTGAACGTCACCCTGTCTCCGATTGGGAAGGGTTTCCTGCACAAAGCACAGATCTCCAATGTAAACTCACCACTTCTCTCGTTTATATGTTCATTAATGGTGGTATGTATATTCAAAAACATTCCAAAAATGCTACCGGGGAGGACATTATAAAAACAACATATAAGTAAATATGGGCAATATAGTAGCATATACAAGCCTGTGTAGGTATAATATGTTGAGGACCATAATACTGCAGGTCTTTCAAACTCTGAACAATGGAAGGTTTTCAGTCATACTAATGAATTGGACTGAGCTCAAAATGACAAAAAAAACACATGCCCTTCTACACGTTTGTCACATCAGCCGCAGGTCCATGCTGTCATTGGTTTGAGAAGCAGCCTGTCTTCTAGTGACCCATAGCAACACAAAGGCTCAGATTTCACGTCTGGTGAAAAATGACAAAACTCTGTTTGTTTCTCATGGGGTTGCAGAGCACTGAGGGATGAACGCTAATGAAGAAACACCCTACAGCAAAGCAGCTTTGAGCCAGGGTCTACCCAAGGTCTGCCCAGTGCCTGGTGTCTGCTCAAGGTCTGCCTGGTGTCTGCCCGAGGTCTACCCATGTCCGCCCAAAGTCTGCCCAGGGTCTGCTCGAAATCTGCACATGTCTGCTCAAGGTCTGCTCAAAGTCTGCACATGTCTGCCCAAGGTCTGCCCAGGGTCTGTCCAAGGTCTTCCCATGTCTGCTCAAGGTCTGCTCAAAGTCTGCACATGTCTGCCCAAGGTCTGCCCAGGGTCTGTCCAAGGTCTTCCCATGTCTGCTCAAGGTCTGCTCAAAGTCTGCACTTGTCTGCCTAAGGTCTACCCATGTCTGCCCATCGTATGTACAAGGTCTGCTCAAAGTCTGCATGTGTCTGCCTAAGGTCTGCCCATGTCCGCACATGGTCTGCCCAGGGTCTGCTCAAAGTCTGCACATGTCTGCCTAGTGTCTGCCTGGAGTATGCCCATGTTTGCCAAAGGTCTGCTCACAGTCTAACCAAGGTCAGTACAGTGTATGCCCAGGGTCGGTCCAGAGTATACTCAATGTCTTCCCAATATCAACAAAAGGACTGCCCAGGGCCTACCCAGTATCTCAGAGTACTGATATTCCCATAACCTAACACTCAACATGCCATATCAGTACATTGGCTTATATAACTCCATCCTACTAAACATAATATGAGAACACATCATTTTACACTTTGCAAGCAAAATTTTATGAGTCATTGACTACAGTGAATTAACCTTCAAATGATTATGTCTACGGTAAATTTATCAAAATTCATTTTCTAACATCATGGGCAAAAATAATTAAAAAAAAAACAGAATACTTTGGCAAATTACTTTTATTTTGTTAATGACTAAAATTATAATCTTAAGAGGTGTTACTTCAACGTAAAATGGTCTCTCTATTTGTGTGCAGAAGATAAGAGAATGGTAAGGGCCTACTTTTCTGAGGGAAGGATCGCAAAATTGTGTTAACACTTAGCCTCATGGTGACTACATTATCATCCGTGTAAGTGTCTACGTAATGGTGAATGTGTCTTTGAGTGCTACCGTCCTTGGCACAGAAAGGTGGAAAGGCAGTGGAGTGGGATCTGAATGAAGCCATAAATAATTCAGCCGGCGGAGGCCAAGGCCAACAACGTGCTTGAAGATAGTCGGGCGACAGAGAAGCTTCCAGGGCCAATGGTGGCAATAACAACATCATCTGGGGCAGATGTAGTTTGCCTGCCTCTTTGGTGGAGAAAGCAGACGATGCCCCTCCATTCACCTTCAGAAACTGAACTACGCTTATATTAAAACACACAGTGAACGGGGGAGGGGACAGCTAAGGCAGGGGGTGTGCACCCCAGGGAGAACTCATATAAACTAGGGGCGATGTAGAGACACCAGGTCTCCTGAACTCTGTTAAAGAAGGGTTCTGGACCCACAGGCCTGGAGATTTGTGGATTTAGGGTGCAAGATTCAGGGAGCCATCCTCCATGTAAAAATAAATCACTGTATTTCAAATTATTTCCAACAGAGAAAATTGGTCTGCTTTTGCACACTTGGTGCCCTCGTGCCTGAACTGCCACGAGCACTCTCTTGCATCCGATGTGACGCTCATGCTTTCAGACTCTCACACAAGAAATCTTATGGCAAATGTTATGTTATTCCATCATAAACCTAAAATTAGATACATCCAAAGTGCTGGGATAGCACTTTGCAAAGCCTATGGACTATTTAAAGGCAATAAAACTGTGACATACATGTAAATGCGTGTGACTGCGTGCAGACTTATCTCAAGCTGACCGAAGTTGGAAGCCCTGCCACCAGTGTCTGGAGCCTCATGATCACAGCTGCCAAGATGGGGGCATGTATGTGGACAAGGGCGGCGGCTGTGTGGATTTCGGGGGGGGCAGGTCTGCTATTATGAAGACCGGAAATCACCTGAGCGCATGCAGCATATTCACGCCGTCTGGTGTTTCAGCCGAGAGCCTCTCAGACTGCCTGTTACACTATTCCCATTAGCATCAAATTTATCCAGGATACGGTTTCTCAAGAAAAGGACTGGGTTCATTAATTCAAAGAGAACAGAGGCCAATGCCTTGCATAAATCAAAACAAAAGCTCTTTAATACATAATGTCATTGAATGTGCCATGTGGAAGTATAGCAACCTAACCACAGAAACAATATCAGCTTATAGCAGCTTATGGCAAAATATAAAAGGTGTGACAGCCAAGCTTCTTAAGAAAAACAGAGGCTAAGGAAAAGAGACTCAGCTTTACTGACTCAGGCACCACTGGAGGCAGGCATGTCTCCAGAGTTATGCCCATATTCCTGCCTCCCAGCAGGGGGCGATCAAGTGGGGTGCCCTACAGCACACACCTGGGTTCCACAGTAATGGCCAACAGCAGGGCAAAGGGAGAGACCCCTTTTGAGCTGGTATTCTCTCACTACCAGTATTATCCACACAGTCGGAGGAAACAGAGCATTATTTCAATGAGATTTGATTTTCTACTTTTCAGCATGGATTTCCTATGGAGAAAACACATGGGCAGGTGATTCCTTCGGCACCGTGAGACCGAGATCAGCTCTGTTGGCACGGAGGCGTGCTGCTCGGAGAATAAACATCAATATCGCTGTGAGCCTCTCCGCTCAGAGCCCAGTTTAAGACACATTCTGGGGGCAATCTTCCTGGTTTCCTTAGATCTTTCTTCCGATTCTGAGCTTCAAAAACAAAGAGTGACAACAGAATTATGGAGAAGGGAGAATAATAGAGGGAATGGGGGCGTCGCACAGGTGAGGCAGACCTCAGATGCAGTGGCCTACCTTCTTCTCACTGAATCTGTCTCCTGTCAGGCTCTGCTGATACAATACGACTGCCCACTGTGCATTTAATTAACGTGACTGGCAACAGAGCTGGCCACAGCCTTCTGGGAGCTCTTCACAAATGGATCTGCCACTCAGTCAGGGACTGGAAATTCATCAAATTTCTTTTTGCTAGCTAGCAGAAGCAAAAAAAGAAGGGATTCACTGATGCTGACTCACAAGCTGGTAGGACATCTAGGAAGACCCCAGACATGCTGACTGCCTCAGACAGACTGATAGCAGACAGGATCTGGGCACGCTGACTGCCTCGGGCAGACTGATAGCAGGCAGGATCTGGGCACGCTGACTGCCTCGGGCAGACTGATAGCAGGCAGGATCTGGGCACGCTGACTGCCTCGGACAGACTGATAGCAGGCAGGATCTGGGCACGCTGACTGCCTCGGACAGACTGATAGCAGGCAGGATCTGGGCACGCTGACTGCCTCGGACAGACTGATAGCAGACAGGCTCTACATGCAACGACCACTTAGACGAACTAATATTCTACAGGATCAAATAGTACCTTGAAGAGACTGAGACTATTTTGAGGCATAGAGGAAGGCTAACGAAGGCCAGAGGTGAGGCACACCTGAATCTGACGTCATCTCCACCCAGAGGCACAGAAAAGGGGGCAGCCCACAAAACAGTGCCGTGGAGCCTCTGCTCTAATTCCACACCTACTCATACCACCAACATGGATCAGACTGGGATTCCACCAATGTTTCGTGGGGGGGACTGTATGCTGTGCAGGATTCCTATCCTTGCTGCCTGCTGGTGAAGGTGAGCTCAGGTCTCTTTGTGGTATCCCCCCCAAAAAAAATCACCATCCTCTGGCACACCTACGCATCTTTATACTGCTGCCCCTTTACTGAGACCCCCCCCCCCCCCCCCCAGCCCTGTACCGCATCTAGAAGCCGAAAGAAATAGAATATCTGCCCCCCTACTACACCTCGAATAGACTCACAGCTGGTGCCTGGTTGTGAAAGAAATCATGTGACTGCACCTTTGGGAGTTCCGTGGCATTCCCTTCCTCCCGGGGATATGGGGGTGGGGGGGGGCGGAGTCAGAAAACAGGAGCAGGTGCTATGGGTATGAGCTGGAATAGGATACATTGTTTACGATCACTGGTTTAATTTCAGTTACATATGAATGTCTCGATTGCCGCATATCCCATCATGCTCTCTGTGTGACACACATGTGCAGGCGAGAGCGAAGCCTGGACAGAGCACAGGGGCAGCCATTAATCCTACATCTCTGCAGCTGCTTTTGGGCTCAATGGGGATGTGACTGCTCTGCCAGCCATGGGATGTGGACCCTACAGACACAGATCCCTGACCTGCAAAGCCACACGCTGCCCCCTCCCTTCCTAGGCCAGTTCGTCAGGAGAACATGGACCCTGAAAATGGAGGCTCACCTTTGTGGGGCAGAAAGGGTACAGAACAGAAAGACCCGGAACGGTCCAGCAGAAACACAAAGCCTTTCCGACATTCCCGATTTACTGGTACAATGCGATGTGCAGGTTTAATGCGACAACAGTGCCTGACAGAAGCACACGCAACTGAGGCTGACAGTTCTCTGAGCTTCTTTGTACACCCCAGTCCCACCAGCTTAATCAAAATAATACACCCTCGACCTAAATGATTTTTTATGCGCCTACAGTCTGTCTTTTTAGAATGGGTTGTAAATATCATCCTTACCATTTGGCTACACAAACAGATAAATAAAAAAGGGAATTTATCTTTAGCTCAGTAGAAAAAAATCCCTGTCAAAGCTTCAGAGCCAAGCTCTCTCCCTACCGTGAAATATAATGACCCTGTCTGCTCTGCTGCTGAATTGTGGTTCTGTGCACGTGTCCCACTTTCCATGTCACCCACCTAGCCTGGTTCACATCGAATGTGCACCACCCAGCTGACAGACCACATGGTCACAGGCTCAAACTGAACGAGAAGGTCACATGACATCCAGCCACAACTACAATTCATATTGCAGCGACTAACCATGAACGATGTGGAGCACAGGTTGTAATCCACAGCCCTCCCGGTCACCAGGAGGCTATTTCATGGGTGGCGCTCACCTGCACACGCTGCAGACGAAGCACCGTGGGTGGTAGGTCCGTCCCAGGGCCGACACCACCTCGCCCGTGATGAAGTCCGCACAGCTATCACACTTGGTGCCATACAGGCGCTGATAGTCAGCCGTACAGATGTACTCGCCGTTCTTCTGGAAGAATCCGGAGCGGGCCAGGTCACAGCCACATACTGTAGGCAGGAGAGTGCAGGAGAGAGCAGGGGAGGGCAGGGAGAACAGAAGAGGGCAGGGGAGAGGACAGGGAGAACAGGAGAGGGCAGGAGAGAGGGCAAGGGAGAGGGCAGGGAGAACAGGAAAGGGCAAGGGAGAGGGCAGGGAGAACAGGACAGGGCAGGAGAGAGGGCAAGGGAGAGGGCAGGGAGAACAGGAAAGGGCAGGAGAGAGGGCAGGGAGAACAGGACAGGGTAGGGGATGTAAGGGACCATGAGGCTGCAAGCCACAATGTGGAAAATGCAGAACCCCC
>JAODJW010000002.1:14057164-14093232 GCA_026777045.1 Hyperopisus bebe | reverse complement strand
CCAGAGGCACCCCTGCATGCACTGGACACTGAGGCTCCGCCCCTGCCTCTTGGTCTGCTTTGGCCAGTGCTCCAGAGGCACCCCTGCATGCACTGGACACTGAGGCTCCGCCCCTGCCTCTTGGTCTGCTTAGGCCAGTGCTCCAGAGGCACCCCTGCATGCACTGGACACTGAGGCTCCGCCCCTGCCTCTTGGTCTGCTTTGGCCAGTGCTCCAGAGATACCCCTGTACTGAACTGCTGACCTCACAGCCTCTGTGAACAGGAATTTCCTGAAAATTCAGCTTTCTTGCAAAATCTCCAGGACCTGTTGCATCCTGCAAGGATAAAACACCGCAAACTGACAGTATGTCAAACCCCAAGATAAAAGAGGACAAAGAGGAGACGTTCTGAATAGATTACAAAGCACTGCAAAGGGCTGTTAGCACATGACCCACTGCACCGGTAAGCAGTAAGCAGCTTCCAGATTGGGACCCAAATCATGCTGTAATCAAACAAGCGAGGAAGCAGGGAGATAAGAGCTTATAGTTGTCCGAAAGTAGAGCCCTTTTAGGGAACTAGTGGACAGTGGACTCTGACCAATCTGATGAAAAGGCAAAAGTAAAAGGTATGACTGCTGAGCCTTGGGGTCCACAGATCAGGCTGTTTTGCTACTAAAACACTATTTATTCTTTAAATGAAATTGGAAGGGCACCAGCATGTGGCGTACTGACTGAAGTAATTTACTATCAACAGATGAGTGGGAACAGGAGAAGCCTGTGATGAGGGTGCACTGCTAGCTCTACCCAGTGAAGTATTTTGCATGCTAGCCCTGCCAGTGAAGCATCCTGCATGTTAGCCCTGTTCATTAAAGCATTCTATATGCTAGCCCTGTCCATTGAAGCATTCTGCATGCTAGCCCACACAGAGAAGCATCCTGTAACCTACCCCAGCCCAGTGAAGCATCCTGCTATTTAAACCTTTGATCAGGGTACACTGCTACCCCAGCCCAGTGGAGCATCCTGCATGCTTGCCCCGCCCAGTGGAGCATCCTGCATGCTAACCCAGCCTAGTGGTGCATTTTGCATGCTAGCCCAGGCCAGTGGAGCATTTTGCATGCTAGCCCCATCCAGTGGAGCATCCTGCATGCTAGCCCAGCCCAGTAGTGCATTTTACTTGCTAGCCCAGCCCACGGTTAAATGGGTTTCCCCTCATTTAACACACCTGATTCAACTCCTTGTGCTAATTACCACGCAGCTCTTGAGCTGAATCATTTAGGGTGGAAAAGGGAAAGAACTAAGCTACACAGGGCTCCGGCCCCCCAGGACTGGAGTTGGGCACCCCTGATCAAGACAGTCTTCATTTCTGTGGTGTTACACAATTGTGCTGTACATTCAATCTCATTATCAAATCAGACACAGAATATTATCCTGATACCCATGCTGACGATAATCGGATTAAGGAGCTGATTGCATCCACAAACACTGGTAGGCCTTTTAATGATTACTTTATGACCTTTTAATAATTACTTTATGACTAGCCCCCTGTACCCCATCTTTGTGTCGGGGTAACATGCACCTTTAAGAACCTCATCCCACTGTCTGAAAGTCACAATGAACTGCTGTCTTATAAATCCTATACATCAGTGTAAACCCTAAATGGGCTGGTGGTTACCAAAAGTGACCGTGAGCATTAGTAGGATGCTTTAGATATACAACTTGTAATGGCCAAAAAGGTGCAGTCAGACAAGCACTGAATGAATTTACTCTGCTTTTTAACCTTTATACTGCAAATGAGGTACACATTTGGCGTGCAAAGGTTAAATGTGTGGGAATGTATGCCATGACAGTGCAAGTGCACATACAATCACTATGCATTTGTGCTGTTATAAGAAGAAATTGCTTCACACATTGCTATCTACAGTGAATGTCAATCCCTGATTATAAACAATACTTTTTTCTAGGAATCAGGCCCACTATATTTCCTTTGTAAATTGTGCAGATAAAATAATGGTATTGGTGAGTACCAAAACGCAGTGCTCTACAATGTATGGTATCAATGCATCCCTATTGTAAACTCTGTATTTGTACTGTAAAATTACTTAAGTCAAATTCACTTACAATTGGATTTGTATGGTATTGTATTGTATTGTGCTGTGCTTGTTATTTTTTGCACTTCTATCTTGGGGGGCCCAAGGGAAGCTGTATTTCATTGCACTCTGTACTTGTACATGGATGTGTTGACAATAAAGAACTCTTGAGTCTTCAGTCAGTCACCTTTTTATGTTAGTGCATCTGTAAACTCTATGAAATATTTTCTGCTTAAGTCTGGATTTATGTAAGCTGGTTTCACTGAAGTCAAGAGTTGCTTGTGCTAAAATAATGGATATACACTGGACACGTTGGTTACACTGGATGACCATCACTGTTTCACTGATGTAAGTATTGCCAGTTGCCATTACAGCTTAAACACCCCTGTCGAGTGAGTCTGCTGGAGTATCTATACCCCTAGCATGTTTATCGGTGTTGACCAAGTACTGCACATTGCGGCACAACATACATACGACTGTCTTCTCCCCTTTGAGCAAACGAAGAGACACTTAATGGGGCTATTAGCTATTTATATCACAAAATCCACATTTAGTCAAAGGACAGAGCGAGAGCCTGGAAAACAGCCCATTTCTCACAACCAATGAAGAGGGAGCGTATTATGCCACACCTTGTTGGTTCAGGAACAGGTTTGCAAGCAGAAGGTAGAACGTCATGACATATCTCCTTCATGACTGACCATGCGATGGAGAAATTTCCTCCCCAGCTGCTCAGAAAATGATACAAGAATGATGTCAGAATGATGCTGCAATGATGTCGCAGTGCGTCCCTCATCCTCGCTTTTGCTCAAGGAGATTCAGTAAGTTATGCCCAGTTCTCATCCAGGATAGCTTCAGGCTTAACGCATATGCCACACCAGCATGATGCCTTTGCGTGGCTACCTTGTAGCAAGAGGAATCCTAGGAAATGACGTCACTTATAGAAACATCAGGGCCCTTTAATAGGGCATCACCAGTACAGAGAAAATTGGTATCGCATTAGCTACTTATATTCCCTGTAACTCCCAAGGACATAACAAACAAGGACTAATTGGCAACACTGTGACAGCAGCGTAGTCCTACGTAACACAGAAAATATTTATAGACAGCCGAAAACACAAGATTAGATGCAGACTGCACAACTAGATATCTGTCCTATATTGTGATAATGGCTGCTGCCTAAGTCTGTTGCTTGGCTCCCCAGGGGCAACAGCATCATCAGCCTAAGGCATTGCGTGTGAAGGCTGGGACTGCGCTGACATCATTTCAGCAGATGACTACAGAGCTACACGTCGACGGAGAGCTGGGGCACACATGCGGTTTGGCGGTCAGTGCCCAGTGTGAGCGCTGCACATTTTTGATGCCGTGATCTGTTTTGCATGCGCTCACATCTGCAATGGATTCCGCTTTCTTAAATCGGCCGTGCTTTCAAACGCGTCAGGAAATAAAGATGTTTTGCAAGAACCAACAGTCCTTTAAACTGCGGCTCGTTCTTCACAATCTGCCACACAAATTATACACCTCAGATCTGAGTGACACCGGATTGCCGTGGTGACCTGTGGATTAAAACGGGAGGCGTGGGTTTGGCAGGCTGTTGCTAATTTTAGCGTGGTTTTAAAGCGTCCTCAGGGATTTGCGCCTGAGAGGATGATTGGGATTGGAGGTGACGGGGCTGCCAGGGGGCTCTATCCATGAAGCTGCCCCAGCACAGGAGCTGCAGGGTAAGTGGTAGCCCACACATTTAGCCAGTTAACCTTGGGCCCGGGCATCTTTGGTGTAGCAGCACTGAGACTCCATGCCTGTCGGCTACCCAGCGCATGCGCCAAGCCAGTTAACCTCAAGCCTGCGCGTCATCAGTATAGCAGTCTCTATTCCTATTGGCTCCCACACATCAGGCCAAAGGACGGAAACGGTTGGGAGCTTAGGAACGTGCGCCTGTGGGCGCACGCCCACCGATCCTGAGACCGGCGCAGTAATCGTATCACCGCAGGGTCTTCGTCCAGTCCCTAGACCCCAGTCACTTCAGGGGCACTGCAAAAGTGGCTGTCCCTAATGGACATGCAAAAATCTAAGAAAAGTGATTCAAATAGAAATATCTAACCAGTGACCATGTAACAATGAAGCGTCCAGGAGTCCTATAATGGGAAAAGCCTATTAATTAAAAAAACAAAACTGCCAACAGGCTTCAAATCTCACAGCAGAGCAGCTTAGAGCAATCGCCCCCCTCCTCAGAAGAGCTGCTCTTAGGCTGCATGCTGCTGGTTTGTCCTGATATTTCCTTGCCCGTTTTATGCTACGTTGATCCGGCCTGCAACAGACACTACAGAGAAAATGGAGGCAAAATGCGACAGATCAAGGTTGCTGCCGAAATGCTATTATTCCTCACTTTGGGAAAAGGAACATTTATTGCAGCCTCTAATCTAACAATATTTACCTCAGAGGCACTAAGCAGAGCTGGGGTGGAGGTGACAGTGTAGATCTCAGACAGCTTAAGCTTCTGGAATATTTTCAAGGGTTATGAATGACATTTGAAAAGAATCGTTTATCACGGGGGGAAGACAGAAAGTCGGAGACATAAATATAGCACACAGCTTAGATCAACAGCTACTCTGAAACACGCATGGATATATATCCCTGCTGTATGTCACATTTTACTGCTGTTTGCTGACCTGCCCATTTGGAAACGACATCCACGCTCAGGCAATCTGTCCCCGTGACTCCTTTACGGGACACCTGCAGACTGCCATCTCCGATTGTTAAGATCTTTCTGTGACAGTTTTGTTACTCTCCTGAAATCCTGAAATTTTCTTTTATTGGACAAGCATTGGCATCGACATTTGCAAAGAGGATTTCTTAGAGAACGTACACACTTAAACAACCCTGTGACACAATTACCGATAAAACGTAGCTTTAACTCTGTGTTGATCAGTAGATATCCTTAAAGGAAAAAGGGTACAGGGGTATTCTAAGAATAAAACAGATTACAGAAGAAGGTGGTATGAGAACATGGGCTGCACCCGGGCTTCGTGTTAGCCTGCTTACCTGCTTCTTCCTTTATTTCCACGTACAGAAAACTTGCATTATCTCTCTCATTATGTCAGTTACATGACATTGTGGAAACCACCTACTCAGTAAACAAATGCATGATAGTTATAGGTTTACACCTCAAATACACATTGGGAGCAAACACAGCGATCTCAGCAAGCTTAGACTCCAAACTGCAGGTCTCCTCATCTTCTGGGAGCAGGAAATGCGTGTAAAGGGAGCCGGGCTGCTTATTTACCCCCTGCTGCATGTAAACAAGGCTATGACTACAGAAGATGGTGCGGTCCAAAGTAATGATGGGGCACGTTCAGTCCTTAGCCATGTAGATCCAGCTGTTTTTTGAGCCATGCTATACGAACAGCAGTGTCATGGCTTGCTGGACGGGTCTTGATGAGTGGGTGAGATCCAGGACGCTTGGTTGTCCCTCACTGCGCCTGCCTAGAGCTGTCCCTCACCGTGCCTGCCTAGAGCTGTCTCTCACCGCGCCTGCCTAGAGCTGTCCCTCACCGCGCCTGCCGAGAGCTGTCCCTCACCGCGCCTGCCTAGAGCTGTCCCTCACCGCGCCTGCCTAGAGCTGTCCCTCACCGCTCTCCAGCTCCCCCAGCTCTCCTTGGTCTCTCCTGGAGCAAACACTTTCTAAGAAATAACAATACTTGATAATATAAGTGTGTGTGTGTGTGACACAAAATCTAAAAAATACTGTGCCTTACCTTGTAGAGCTAGCATCCTTTTAAAACTGTACAGTACTCTGTAAAACTGTACAGTACTGACACAATATGAAATACCTCAATAAAAAAGTAAAGGTAATTAAAAAAAACTGTTCCCAAAACAACAAAAAGCATTAAAAATAACATTTAAAACTGAATTAGTATCCAGTTGACAGCAATAACAAAACCCACCTAGGATCTTTCCAAGATACCAAGCCCGATGAACATAAAATTTAGCTTCATTCTCCTGTCTCTGCAGACTGTATGCAGCTGATTGATAGGGGATCATTTGTGGCTTTAAGTGACACCCTCGTCCTCCCCCCGCCTTCTTTTGTGCCATATGACATTTTTGTTGTCACCAGCCATCAATCCCGGCCATTAATCTCACGCAAACGCTGCCCTGTTTGTGGCTGTGTATCCCGGTTTGATGGGGATGTGTGGGTGGTGGTGTTTATGTTCATGCGTGTGCAGCGGCAGCCTTCAGTCGGCACACGCAGGAGCCCCTCATCCTCAGTGACACCCATCCCAACACAGAGGACTCCGGTATCGTCACAGAAACACAGCGAGCACAGGGTTCTCTCACCAGCCTTCCAGGATGGTATAATTCTGGATTTCTTTGATTTTCCTTGAGTTCAATTTAGGTTGGATGATGACCTCGAACAGAGGGTGTTATACAAAGAAAATCTGATATGAAAACAACATTCTGTGGCTTGTTGGGAAGAGGGGGCATATTCCTGAGCAGCAGGAGTCCATCAGGAAATAATGCCCCTCGATAGCGGTGGCATGGAGATACCCTATGGGTCGAGTCTCACCCCTGTGGGGCTGGCAGACTGGCACCCAGGTACCACTTATTTAGGGACAGGTGGAAGGGAGGAAAACGCACAGGTGCATACGTCTGTTCTGACTTTGAAGGTCACCATGCAAAAATGCCATTTTAAGAGGCTGCGCCACCCGGACAGAAACTCAGAAATGCACTTAGTAGCCTTTTAACATACTAACAAGTGCCAGGATGATGGAGACGTCTGCCATTCAGAGCCTGCCTGAGTGTTCATGCTCCAGGAGTCACGTCCGCCCCAGCAGCCTGCAGTTTGTCTCATCTTCATTATGCAGTAAAGCTCCGGGAGTTTTTAGGTCAAAGGGCCATGCACTCCTGTCATCACACAGATGAGAGCAGGGCCCAGCTCTTCCTCCATCCTGCCAGAGCGCCTCCTTCTGGCCACGTGCAACAAGGACAAAGGGGGCCCTCATACTGCAGGCCACTCATGTCCAGCCTCTGCAGACCGCTGCTCCACAATGCTGCATCATAGCTGCTGTGGTAACAATTTCAGTGAAATAATGCTATTTCTCACCCGTAATTCACGCCAGCCTCCATCCTTCTGGAAACTAGTAGGTTCATTTACTAAGAGGCTGTTTGGGTGGATTTCCCATAATCCCATGGGACCCAGAAAAGCAGAGGAGCAAACGAGTATTGGGCCGGATGGAAAGATACCAGGGATTAACTTACATCGAAAGGGAATGACACTGAGAACACTCTGGGGGAGATAACCTCAGGTCTGATGGAGAAACGTAGGAGAACATCACCACTCAGGTCTGATGGAGAAACGTAGGAGAACATCACCACTCAGGTCTGATGGAGAAACGTAGGAGAACGTCACCTCCGGCCGGGAGAGTCACAGTAACCCCCCCGTGGGGGTCGGCTGGGGATCTGATGGGGAAGCCCCCCCCCCCCGTGAATCCACACACCATCGCAGCAGATTAATGAGGAAACACCCCAGGAGGTATAATAAGCTGACCTTTTCCCCGAGATGATGGGTCTGGTTCTGCTGCACTGTCATGTCCCTGGAGGCTGGTTGGGGAAACAAAACAAATGGTGCTTTTCTGGAGGTTGTCCAGCGGTATTCGATGGGAAGTGCCGGTCATCTTTCCCGCACACATGCAGCGACGATCATGGCCCCGTCCTGAAGGCCGTCTAGCGGTATTCGATGGGAAGTGCCGGTCATCTTTCCCGCACACATGCAGCGACGATCATGGCCCCGTCCTGAAGGCCGTCTAGCGGTATTCGATGGGAAGTGCCGGTCATCTTTCTTGCACACATGTGGCGATGATCACGGCTCATTCCTGGAGGCCGTCCAGCGGTATTCAGTGAAAAACGGCAGTTGTCTTTCACACACACACGTGGGCAACGATCATGGCCCACTCCTTCAGGCCATCCAGCGGTATTCGTAGGTAAGGAGTGGTAATCTTTCCCACACAGACAACAATGGTCACGGCCCACTCCTTCGGTAGGATGCAAAAATTCTTCATGGACAATACATGTGATCTGGGTAAATTCTTTCTGTCAAATTGTCTCAATAATGGGACGTGATGTAAAGCAGCAAAATACAATGACACATAATATCAAAATAATTAGTTAAAAGTTTCCAGAGTTATTCGGTCTCTGAAAAAAAAACACACAGACACTTTCTCCTAGAAACCTATATTTATAAATACCACTTGTCTAAATGTTTATTCATTGCAGCCTGTACAGACATGAAAAGCCATAATCCATCCTTAACCACAAGGAGACAGGGTGTAAAAAGAAAAAAAGAGAGTAAAAAACAGAAAAGAGCATCCTCAGGGGAATAAGAACCTTCCCTGAACATTACAGGTTCAAGCCAATCATTCATTTGTGGGACTAAACATGGACCATGGAGCTGATAAACATCATGGAAAACAACTCGGTGAGTGTTGTGAGGGAGCAGGACTGCTGGGAAGCTCCCATGTGTCCAGCCTCCAAAGAGGTCACAGGGACCTCCATGAAGACACGTGAGAGATGCAGGGACCTCCATGAAGACACGTGAGAGATGCAGGGACCTCACAGTGACATATCACACCACTAATCACAGAGAGAAATCCCTCCCACCTTGCGTATCTGGTCTCTAACACAATTACACCTGGAAACCCACTTCAATATTAACAGAAAAGCAACCATTTTGCCTCTGACTGGTAACCTCAGAATAACCTGCCATGAAAAGCCAATAGGAAACCTGCAGTTCTTGGTTGGCTTATGGAACATTCACCTTGTTCTCTGAGGCCTGTGGCACCAGGGCCGAGTCAAAAGGCTGGGGGAGTAGAAAAAAACAAAAACAATAACATCCCAGGAGGATGGCCTTGTAATGGAGCTGGGGTCGAGAAAGAATGAGCAGGACCGTGACCTCGGTCAGTACTTACAGGAGAACAGAGCTCCTTTCTGCGGGAACTCGGTCCCCTTTCTCCAGAGCCAGACCCCCCACATGGACATAGTCAAAGGCAGAACAGCCCGACACAGCCCACAAAGCACAGGCAGCTCTGATATCTATGCTTCTTAGCAGATGTAGCCCAGTGATTCCCCATACAGTGTACAGCATTTTGCTTGCAAAGCACTGTAAACCCCTTCATGTGTAAACGCATTAGAGTATGTAAATATAGGAGTAAGAACCTGATTTAGCAATAATCTCTTCCATCCTACAGCAAACATAAAGTGGTGTAACAGATGCAGTAAGGCCATCCTCCAACAGTAAGCACTTAACAATAGGACGAATCAAACGATATTATACATATCTATCCATCCATGTTCCATAACTGATTATCCAGTGTAGTGAACCTGGAACCCTGCCCACAAAGCATATGCACGTGGAGAGGAACAGCCGGGATTGGACAAGGTGAGGGACGCTAATCTCACACAAAGTACAAGGCGAGGGACACCCTGGACGGGATGCCAGTCCCTCACAGGGCACAAGGCGAGGGACACCCTGGATGGGATGCCAGTCCCTCACAGGACACAAAGCGAGGGACACCCTGGGTGGGATGCCAGTCCCTCACAGGACACAAGGCGAGGGACACCCTGGACGGGATGCCAGTCCCTCACAGGGCACGAGGCGAGGGACACCCTGGATGGGACATCAGTCTTCACACAGCTTGTACAATCATACACTGACAGCAATTTAGAGACACGCTGAGCCACATGCCTTTGGGCTGCAAAGGAAAACTGACACAGACGCAGGAAGAGCATGTGAACTAGGGTGCAGGAATCAGACCCGCAGCCCTGGGCATGTGAGACTTCATATTTAAGTTATGCTTTGACTGACAAGCGTTACAGTACAGAGAACCGGAGTGAAATACTGTATGCCATGAAATATTCACGCATGTTGTTTTAATCCCTCCTGACCTCTCCTGTTTACCTACATCCCCTGGGTGAGGTACCATGGGAGAGTAACATGGGAGTGCACCTCAGGCCACTCTGTGCCCACATCCCCTAGGTGAGGTACCATGAGATTGCACCACTGGCTGCTCTGTGCCCACGTCCCCTAGGTGAGGTACCATGAGAGTGCACCACTGGCTGCTCTGTGCCCACATCCCCTAGGTGAGGTACCATGAGATTGCACCACTGGCTGCTCTGTGCCCACATCCCCTAGGTGAGGTACCATGAGAGTGCACCACTGGCTGCTCTGTGCCCACGTCCTCTAGGTAAGGTACCATGGAAGCACATCGCTGGCCTCTCCATGTCCACCTCTCCTAGGTAAGGTACCGTGGGAGTGCACTGCCAGCCACTCCGTGCCGGCTCCATGCCCCAGATCCATGCCAGCTGCTCTGTGCCCATGTCCACTAGGTGAGGTACCATGGGAGCGCACTGCCAGCCACTCCGTGCCCACTTCCACTGAGTGAGAGGTGGTTTCCAGGCCATAATTCCCAGCCCCTCTGGCTCCCTCCCTGTTGGTTACCAAGCAGGTGAATCCATACGCCCTTGGCCCCCTCACCCCTCTGTACTGCCCCTCCCCCCTCACCTGGCTTTCTCCTCTTATCTCCCCCTCACTTCCTTCCATCTGCGCCAATCTCCTTATTCCACACTCCTTTGTCAAATCCCACTTCCTCATCTTCCCACATCTTCCTGCACGTGCCCTTTTCCCAGAACCTAGGATCTCGCGGCCAAAAAAATGGCTGACTCTATCCTCCTCATTAGCATTTGAGTCGATGTTATCCTGCTAGGCACTGCCTAATGGTGCATGGCCAGTATGACGTATGATACCCACGAGGCATCACTCCCTGAAGACAACGAGTGAAAGAGTAATGCATCAAAGACCAGCTGCAGCCTAGGGACACAGTGTTTCCCTGCTGGATGGCCTATTTACCCAAGAGACCTTAACCAGAATCTCCAGGAAATGCTTGGTTGACACATCAGACTGGTGCACATCCTTATGATGGCGACTGTTAGCACCATAAATTTTGTAGTTTGACGAGTTGTGGTGCCATAGCAAATGAAAATCAGGTCACTGTAATTCACTTCCCTGTTTTCAATTACAAAATGCTAACATAAGCTAAACGCAGCTACAAACGGTGTGGCCTGGTTATAGCTGATGTTATCTCCAGCACTGCATTTCATGGAGCACGCAGGCAGAGGTGCATGACAAACAAACCCCATCCTGATGATATCATGTCACTTCACTCCACCTGCTTCCAGAGCAGTCAGACTGAAGTCCCCCAAAGAACGACGGACAGTGAGCCGTCTAGCCACGAGGGTGAATGATGAAGCCCCTCAACCCTAGAAGAGACCTGAGGGGTCAAGTGGGTCAGTGCCACTGTGGCGATGTAATGCAGTGTTACATCACTGGGTTCCACTGTGCAACTGCTCCCTGCTTTTCCCCTCAAACAAAGTGGCACTCGGTGGAAAGTGTCCACAGGGACAGTGATGCTGCGCTTCATGACCTCGAGCTCTCCGTGAAGGATCCCTACAGACAGGTCACTACATCTAATGGACTTATGGTCCACCACACATGCAACATTAAATGAAACGTATTACTTATTCCGGCATGGGGCTGCATGTAGGTCATCTTCAGGCAGAGCCTGGGCCCTCCAAAGACTTGTACTAAAGCTCACTGTTATTGTCAAACTCAGGAGTCTAGTGCAGCACAGAGGAAGAGCAAACGTGTGTGTGTGTGTGTCTGTAGTGTGTGTGTGTGTGTGTGTGTGTGTGTCTGTAGTGTGTGTGTGTGTGTGTGTGTGTGTGTCTGGTGTTCCTCCAGTCCAGTGGAAAATGAGAAGAATAAATGAAGAGAAGCAGGCCAATCGAAGTGTAATCGGCCATCTCAAGCCTCTCTTCAGTTGCCTGGCCATTATGTCCAATGTAGTGTAAAAACTGAATTACTCAGATAACTGCCTCACTGGCCTCATGGCTTCCAGCTGCTGTGCCGATTCCTGGGTTCACCTCTCAAGGGGAAGTGGCTGTCTCCTGCCCCTGGAAGCAAGTGTTTCCAGCAAAGTCTCCATAAGCTCGAGTCCCTCGTAAAGTAACATTTTAGGGTGCAATCACAACATTTAAGGTAGAGGATGATCTGCAGCTTTTGGACTGAAATGCGTCACAGTGACTGAATATTAATCTGCCTGATCCTGCTAAATTTCACCGTTTTTGGGCTTGTGAATAATTTGAGGTCAAAACACTTCCTCATGGCGCCGTTACTACGTGGGTAATTCTGCTCCTGGAGCAGTATGATCTCCTGCCTGCTTGTGAAGTCACTTAGTGGCAGTAAGAGTCTTGTTATCATGGCCAGAGTCTCGAATGCCGGCTTTTTCTGGCCAACATGGCTGCGTCGCCGGCGGCCCTGCATTGACACGTCACCCGCCATCTGTCCGTCGCAGCCACTGCATGGGTTCTGATGGCACCGTCACAGACCAAGGCTGCATACATCACACATCACACAGGCAAAACGCTTTGCTTCACCATGATCCCGTTTGACTGCTGCTTGTTTCCTGGTGCGATTAACCCGTCTGAACGGATCCAAGCCAAGAGCACTCTGGCCAGGTCGGCGCATGTCCCACTGGCAGACAGGGGAGTGTAGAATCCCACAGCTTGCTGAAACCATGCCAGGCATTACCACGGAGCCACTTAAAGGCCGATGACGGTGCAGGGACAAGGGAAACCCCCCCCAGAGAACTCTGAAATGCTGCTATGCTAAATTCAACTGTGCTGCAATGGAGAAATAAAGTAGACAGTGAAGCAACGCCAAAAATATGCAACACGACAGCAATTACTTCACCCTGATACACTACATGTCACACGACAAACTATGACAAACTCTGACACAGTATGTTACCGTGGTCTCCAACCAGTCTGTGTTCTCAGCAAACTTTAATTGCTCTCTTCTTTTATAGTTAAAGCTGGCTATTTTTTGCTCATTATTACCCCTGGTAGATGACTTAGGAGATCTCATGTTTGACAAACATACTGAATAAATGGCATCTGAGAATGGCTTTTTAATGGGAAATCCATCTTAAGAGTGATCATTTTGGGTCAAATCCTCATCGCCGCTGGCCAATTTTATCCTTTTCATTTGCACGAAAGACCTTTTAACCTTAATTAGCTGCAAAGACACCCATCATTCTTTTTCTTTTACTACTTTCTACTTTTAGGGAGTCTTCTAGTCTCCCAATAACCCCTCGACTTTATGTTGCTGCTTGTAACCCTGTGTCTTGTTAGTACTATAACTTACAGTTTGCAGAGCCTGGAGGACAACGATAAAATTCCAAGTTGGTGGCTATATCACACTGACAAGGAGAAAAAGGGCCAATGAATGAATAACGAGAGTACGGAAGAATCAGGGCGCAATTAACATATAGCCTGCATGTGTGCCATTCTGGACATTTTACCATCTTTGTTTACCACCTTCTGTCGTCATGCTAACGGGAAATGACTCCACATTCGTTTCACACTGAGCTGTGTTAGATGGCCAAGGTTGAACGAAGCTTATACCACCGTCCGTTCTGAACAACTGAAGGGTTCTGGACATGCCACACAAAACACGGTCGCTACTATTGACAAGAATGCAGAATGTAGTGCAGCCACACGCTGTATTGCGAGGATGACGAGCTTGCAGGTAACAGTGGGCCCAATGCAGGCCTCACCTGCTGTAAGGCACCCAGCGGTAGCACTCCTCCTGCCCTTACACACAGGCACATGTGTTCCCCAGTCCTGACACTCAGACGGGAGAAATTTCACAGTCACATGGCAAACTCATTATATCCGCACTGGGAAATTTAAACAGGCCCATCAAGCTTTGGGAATGTGGTGTCTGCCATGCCGCCAGGGTCAGCAAGGGTCCTACTTCTGTGGAGGCTTTTCTGACAAGACAAAGATCTCAGGAGTGCTGTCTTCCACACATAAACAACATGGTCACTGGCAGCAGTCCCTGACTCTAACCCAGCCATACAGTCCTGACAGCAGCAAACTTTCCAACATACAAACTAACAGAAAACGGATGATTCATTGTCAAAACACCAGGGTGGGGGAACGAGTGACTAAATGCTGTATGATATATGACTGGTCTGACACCCCAGGCCGCCAGCTCCCGTATGATAACTCTGCAACAGCTGCAAGTCACCTAAGGAATTTCAAAAAGTGCGATAAAATGCAATGGCCTGCTGCCCGTTGACTCCCTAAAAACCTGTCTTCAAAGACAGCAGTATTACAAAAAAAAAATCTTCACAAAAACAACAAAATTCTCAGCCACAGCCTGCATGTGCTGTTGGATAGAAGTTCAAGTTGTAAGGTTTTGAAATGCACCATGACACGGGGCTCAGCCTAACTCGTGGAGGGAGCTTAGCGTAAGTACAAATCTGCAAAACAGTCCAAGATGACAGGGTGGGAAATATGCGAAGGAGTTCGAGTAGTAGATGCTTATTTCATTTATTACCTACTCGGTCGTGCTAATTCGCACAGGGTGCCGATTTTCGAAAGATTGAACTTCGCTGCGCGCACACGGCGCAAGCCAGGCACGCGAGGGTACCAAACATTCCTATGCAGAGCTCGCGATCAATTAACAAAAAAAAAAAAATCTTTAAATAAATGTTAGGGTCAAGATGGATATAACATCCAATATAATGAAAATAGCATAGTGAATCGCGGGAAATTCCGTGCATGGAAAAATGCATGGAAATATAGGATAATATACATCATAAAATGCCGTTCATTAAAATATGTGGATGATTACATATATAACCTAGTAAAGGATACCTATACACGGTATTCTTAGTGGGAAAGTGAGTATGCCAGAGTACCTTCACGATATTACCGTCATTTTAAGGTATTACCTCTTAACATTATTGCTTTTCCCCTATATACTTCAGTTGCATTTCTTTTAAAACAGCTGGGTGGTTTCGACAAAAAAAAGCTATTCACTTACCACTAGTGCTCATGGTGCAGAAAAATTCTCATTCGAAAAAGCGTGTCCAGGGAAAATATGATCCTCGAAATCCCACAATAAATTGTTTCAAATGCACTTCAAATATCCTCTTGTTCTTCTCCAGTGGAGTCAGATCAAGAAGCTATTAGAATGTCCGGTGAAAACACCGGGTGAGATAAAAATGTAAAGCAGCAATATATATTAATTCATCCTTTCCAAACTGGAATACGCGCCCGTGAGCTTGCCCTGTGTCGAGTGCAGTGACGGAGACAGGCAAGGTGAAGAGACCTGGAATAGTAACTGGAGGATAGGCTGTTCTGTAGAAGAAGCCGATTACAGCAATATTCTTGCAGTGGCAGCGCCTGTCGAGGATTGTGCTAAAGCCGGATTGCAATGGAGGTGCAATGCTGCTCTGTCACATTCTGCAGTTGAGTCTCCTTCTCTCCCGGAGAGAGACACCGCTGAGGGCTCACTGCTTACCGATAGGCGCCGTCACGGCACTGCGCTCGCACAAACCTCGGTGCCCGATTCCATCTTCTGGCGGCCTACGTCAGAGGCATCCGATTGGCACCCGAGCCAGCGGCCGCTGTATTCCGCGCTCATGCCAAACCCCAAGCTTCTGGAAGACACATTATTTTTTTCGTGAAAGAATGGTTTGGATATCACGCAAGAAGAAATCTATCGCCATCTTCAGGAAAGTTGGCATCTACAGGTGGATTTTAATGGCGTGTTATTAATGTGGCGGCATCTGCCGACATCTGGTGGTCACACGACATATTGCATCCCAGCCCCTTGTTAAAACATGGATACGTATCACTTCGAAAACCGTTTAGTTGGTTTGGAAGTAACGGGTGTGAATGCAGAAGCAGCTTTCCTAATTGTATTAATTTACACATACTTCTAGTAGAGCGGTTTGTCGTCTGTTTATCTAAGAAACGGACACTGTATTATTCATTATAGCATCTGTGTACTGTAGAATTCTTATGCATGTGATTTTACATTCAGGTGCACCATGGAGCCTGTTTTACCTAATATCCTTACAGGGACGTTGATTGCCTCGAATTTACATATCCGCTACCGCTTACTATCGGTGTGTCCTGGGATGTTTTGGCCGCGGTGTGCAGTTGTGCATTGCTGCCGTTTACAGCTCTCCGAGGAAACGGGCCATGGAGGAAGCGGGACAATGGAGGGATGTGAGCGGCGCCCTGAGCTTCCCGTCTGCAGCTGCTCGGAGCACCAGTGGCCCCCGACCGCTGTTAACGAGTGCAGCTTGCATGTATGCGGCTGGTCGCTAGCATTTACGCGGTAGCCCTGCCGAGTTCACTTTAACGACGCAAAAAAATGTGCAGCACAGATACATGCAGGTCTGACAGGCTCATTAATTGGCAGTGGAGGTGCGCCTTCATGCTGTTTAACTACGACTTAAGAAGGGCCATGAGTCAATGTGAACAGGGGCGGAATTACTGCCCTGGGGGTTATAAGCTGACATGGGTAGGGGGCCCCCCACGGGGGCCATTGGAGATATTTTTGGAGAGAAACGTCTCTTCACAAGTTGCCTACCATTCTCATGAGACAGCATCAGACAAGGGAGATGTAATGTCACTCTTGTGTCTTTGTGCCTTATGGTTTGCCCTCCCCGTATGTAAAGCATCCAAATTTCTCCCCGCCTGACGCTAAGCCATTATTATTAACATGTTGATATTTTTATTGACCAAACGCCTGTTTGAGCTGGCATATCACCTCCCTTGAATTGCCACCTCAAACTCTAACAGTCAGTAGTTACATGGAGCTTTTAGTTATAGGATATTTTGAATTGTCTTCCTGGAAGAAAAGCCAAACAATTGTACCACAAACAGATATAACTAAATAACAGGAAAACCCTCTTCCTGAGTGGATATGGGCAATTCTGAGTGGGACTCTCCAGATTTTAGAGGTGAACAGGCTGCTGGAATGATATTCATTGCTCCCGGGACTCTACTGGAACAAACGTCCCATCTCTAAAAGCGAAATGCAGGCTGTGGCTGGTGTGCTGTTGCAGCCCATTCCTGTGGCTCATCTGCCTTCCATCCTAGTGGAATATGCGTCTGCTGAGCTCATCCTCTGGGCTACAGTGTATCAAGAGCCATAGCCAGACTCATATTTTAACTGGGAATTTTCTGGTTTTTAAGTGCTGTCACGGCAAATGAGTGTAACATAAAGGAAAGAATGTATCCTCTTTGACAAACATAACACTCTGCCAATAGGAGGAACCATTACAATGGTTCAAAGAGGTGGGATTAGACACAAACACATTTTTTCATGCTTGTTTGGAAACTTACATAGCTATTACAAAAAGTGCAATTAGTGCAAATGACAACATACCAGCCTGGAGTATTACCAAGCTAAACCCATAGCTAGACAGGAGACACAGGTCAAGGTGTATTTGACTATTATGACTGTATTACAATTATTATTATGTCGTTGCAAAATAAGATACAGGAGCTTAAACTGCTAATGTACAGAGAAGTTCATTCTTGTTTCAAGGGGAAGCATATCTCACTCGGGCCTCCACTTCCCATTGTCAGCTCAGCCTGTGCTCTTTGTGATGTTTCTGTCAGTCAGGTCATTCCTGGTGTCAGATAGGCTCCTTGCATGACTTCCAGTGTGACCCGACTGCTATGTCAGCGAGGGCCGCCGGTTCTGTTTATGAGCATACGGCATGAGACGTTCCTCCCCGCTGCCGGCATTGCCCGGTCCTGCCCGGTGCGTCCTGTGAAATGGCCAGAGAAGAGCCGCCACAGTTTACCTTTAACCAGTGGGACACAGCAAGAAAGCTGCATGCAAGCCAAGAAGGACTTTGAATTATGCTAGAAATGGGTACAACTTTGCAGACCCTTGAGGGTTCAGCTCCAGTGACAAGCAAATGTACAAACTGATGCTCTTTTTTCCTGACAGTGTATTTGTGTCTGTGAGTCTCATGGAGAGCAGGATGGGGCAGGTAAAAGGGAATTTCCCACAGGGATTAATAAAGTATCATAGTTTTATATCAAATTTGAGTTATGTGTTCTTTCACAATTTTCTTCAATTTGAATGCTTTGTTAGTGGCTAAATGTGCTTAATTTTCAAGGCTAATAAACTTTTTCAAACTTTTGCTTTGTTGAATATGTAAACTTGTCAAACCAGATACACGGCTTATGGTCAATGATTCTGTCCATGCAAATAGTTTGCATTCCTTTCTCTCTGGAAAACATGAAAGAGAAAAAACTAAGCCTGCCAATTCTTTCAAACAAGCCATTTGTCACTTGTGTCACTTAAAATGAATCCTTGTGATATAAGTCGTCACCTGACTGTAAGCCAGGAGGAAATTTTGGAAAAGTACTCTAGCACTCCTGTCACACCAAAAGTCTCTCCGGAACTTGCCTTTGACCTCCAGAAGAGCCTCAGTAAAACTCTGACCTCGGTATTCTTAAGGAAGTGTGAGAAAACCAGGAGGGAGAGTGAGCGAGGGCATGCGAAAGAGAGAGAGGGTGATAGCAGTCAGCAGACATTCCTGTGCCTCACAGAACAGGGGAGGGGTTAATCTGCTTCCTCAGTGTAGCTCTCTGATTATTTTGCAGCTTGGTGTTCCACTGGCAAACAAGCCCAGGAGCACGCTGACGCGCTCCTACTCACGCTCGCCGGTGGACCAGGGTGCTGAAGCGCAGGGGCATGCGTCCCACAACCCTGACCCACCGCAGGACTTTCCTCTCCCGTGGCCAGCGGTACACTGACTCTCCCCCATGAGGGACTCTCAGACGTCTGCGAGTCAGCAGCACGGAGGTAAGGGGGCAGCGTCTCGCTGGGTTTTGTGACAGGGAGTCACTCTTTTGTGAGACAGCTGTCTATAGGAAGACTTCATTTCAGGGGTCTCTTCCTTCCAGACAAGCACTGGCTCATAGGCAGAAAAACCTGATCTATCAGAGGCTGGTTAACTCTGCCACTGACTGGCTTTCATTTCTTATCGCACGGAGGCCGTTCCCTTCTCTGCTGTGTAAGCTGTGCGCTTGGAAGAACTTCACATGGAGCTGATCTAAACTTAGAGCCCATATGACTGTCTCATGTTACAAGCTTCTCAGTTCATTGACTTTAACCAACTCTTAAACCCGTGTGGGTCACCTCCTGAAGAGGTAACACACCCAGGACTTGTCACAAGGAGCCGTTTAAGGTGACAAATGTTTTGTCCCTTTACATAAGTTCCTGTGTGTGTGAGGCAGAGGGTTTCTCTTTAACAACTTGACAGAGTTTTATATTGATAGGTAATATTTTGTAACACGCCGACTTTAGAGAGACACAGATTTGTTAGAAGGACAAGCCATTGTTTGATAAGATAAGAAGGTGGTTTGGCACATAAAGGCCTTTATGCTGTTTACGCTGGGCTCACAAGACTGACCAAGATGGACTCACAACCAGACTAAATGAATGACCCTCAGGTAAATAAGCTGAAATGGAAAGGCCTTTTTTTTATAAGATTATCCCCTCAGCATCTGTCAGCATGAGAAAGAGACGAAGCCAAAACAGAAGGGGGGCTGTGGGGAGATCAAACAAGCTCATTTCACCGTGTCCCTCCATTAAACTCGTGAGAGAGGCTCTGGCTTGATTAGTTTAGTCTGGCACGCCATAGTGAGCTGCAGGCCGCACCAAAGGGGCATTTCTGATGGGGGGTCTCTGCTGTCAGAACGTTTAATGACCAGGGTCAGTCTCCTTTCCAACCCGCTAAGAGCACAAATGGCTCCTTAGCTGCCACAAGTTCAAGGAAATCGACTTAATGAAGTAGACTCATTAAATTTTTTAAACTAGATTCTTAGAAATTATTTTTTTAATATCTCCTGGTAAAAGAGTGCCTAAAATCTAAGAAAAATACCATCCATCCATCCATCCACCTAACTTTACAAATAGATTAAGATTTAATAGAACGTAACATAAACTAATGTGAATAGAATATATGCAAGCTTATAAACACCATGGTTATAAAAAGAAGACCCATGTTTTCTTGGATATGTTCTCTACATGAATACAGACATGAATCCATACATCCACCGTCAGCGGCTCCTTCACTGATGCCCTAATAAACTGGTCACAGCCTTTTCACTCCAGCAATAAAAACATCAAATAGCTTTTCCATGTTAAATCTGCTATAATCAGTAAGTGATGGAAGAACATTTGGAGCCAGCATAAGTGTTTGTCTAGAAGCTGTACCCCTTGCAGTATAAGCTGTAATTCCAAACGGAAGCTTCTCTGTGCCGCTTTAAAGAAAAAGGTAGCAGTTTTGTCAATGAAATGCAAAAAACTCACGACCCCCCCAGTTACTGAGTTTGGAGTCTGAGCTCTGGCGAATGTATGATTTGTTCTTCCTGTTTTTGCTCGATGCGAAGTTCATCCACCTGGCGTCTCACACTGTCGATGCACTTCAGAGTGTTTTAGCATGAAGCCCTTCTGTCGCTCTTAATGGCTGTGCTTAAAAGCCGGCGCTGTGTTCTAAGTGCCAGCTTTTATTACTGACAGGCAGGGCTGGGGCTGCCTTGTCCTCAGCATTTGTTTACCTCTCTGCGCCGCACACGCTTGCTCTGGGGAGAGTGACGGGGGGGAGATTTCAGCGTTGTGTCAATATTAAATCATGTATCGACACTGACGCTGACAAAACACGACATTTTACTACTGCTGAGCGGCATAGGGAATGTGCAGCGCTATGAAGGGGGGGTTCCCGGAGGACAAAGACTCCGGTATATTCGCCCTCTCTGTCCCGAGCAGGGCGGGTGGGGAGGGGGGTCTTCACACTGAGCGCTGCCAAGCCCTTTACACCCTGTGTTTAGAAGGTAGTCAGCTGTATAAAAGTAATTTAAGATGGCAGATAACTGCGACTGGCCAGTTGGATTTTTTCCCACAGCTGAGAATAACTTTATATCAAAATATAGCATGTTAACAGAAACTGGAGCACTTTCCTGCACTAACTTAAGCCACGTAACATTAACAACTGATGTCGACAAATAACGTAGGCATGTGACCGATGGCTGTCGGAGGCCTTTGGCGCTCGGACAAACTTACCCACACAAGCATGCCATCAGCAGAGCTCTGCGCATTCGGAGGCGAGGCTGGGGAGGAAAGATAATGTGTGTGTTTGTGTGTGTGTGTATGTGAGAGAGAGAGAGAGAGAGAGAGAGAGGGGGGGGGGGGGGGAAATGTTCTCTCAGACTGGGATGAATAGCAGCGCCAGCAAGGGTGTGGGGTGTAACCCTCTCCAGGCGGGCCAGCAGGAGCGAGCTCAGGAGAGCACGGCGAGATGTGCTGCACGGGGGAGTTTCTGAGAAAATGCTTCTTGGTTTCAGGTTGGTGCCCGTTGATGTCCGTAGGTTTCGCAGACAAACGTCTCATTAGTTCCAGGTGCTATGGGTAATATATTCAGCAGTGAAGGTAACGAGCATGAGCAGGTGTTCGCATGAGATGCTGAGTGTGCGTAACGCTGAGCTGGACCTCCACTAACCGACGGGAGCTGCAAGCTTCTCCCTGTCCTCCGGTCGTGGCTCCCTCACAGCCAGAGCTGGGCTAAAAACACTTCTTTGGCTCCCTGTTGAGCCTGTGTAAATCAGGCTAAGACGTTGCTCTAACACTCTCTACGTGATGAGGGGGTTTTATCAAGGGCTGATTAATATCTGGGAAAATCAGTCAGCCTATAAAGTCTGTGTTGCCCAGAATTGTGATGGAGTTAGATTAGACTATGACTGCCAACAGAATGCATGTTGCACTTGAGGTCACTTTATGCCGCCAGACGCCTGTGTGACTCCCGCCTGTCTGTCATCCGTGGAGATGACCGCCATGTGAGGACACGGCCGTGTCTGTCTACATGCTCTTGACCCTTCGTTCCGCAACCAAACCTGGGAAGGCGTATCAGCTCCGACTACAATGGCGTTTTCTCTCTTCAGACATATCGCCGGCTGATCTGGACGCTTTGTGGAGTGAGCCTCCATACACGCTGGATGTGGCCAATGAGATCTTTACAGGAAATGACATCATGACGACAGGTAATGGCATTATCGGAATTACTTTTCGTGTACAGGAAGATCAGCTAATGTGTATGCCTTTCATTTTTCAAATTCAGAGGCTGAAAGATGTAAACGGTTGAATGTATTATTCATTTATGAAAGAGTGAGCTATGATTTACTGGATAGAAAAGTTGATTCAGTGATTCACAGGGACAAAGAGGCTCTGTGTTGTGGTATAGCGATTAGCTGCTGAGTAAGGAAGTCTTGTGGACATCCTCTACTCACAATGCACAACCTGGAAATGTGTTTATAACTCAAAAACATCCCAGTAACACAACCCCAGATATGTGTACAGTCAGACAATAGTAGCTCCTCACCTTGTTGTTGCTGTTAACGTGTTCAGTGTTAGTTGTCTAACATGCCTAGCTTGGTTTTTCATGCATGAAGCGAATAATTATGCTTGTAACTTTGTTCACAAACAACAAACGGTAATTCATGCCAGTTGAATCACTTACGGGGTTTTTGAGTGTTTCTGATAGAGGGCCGATCGCTTCATTCTGGTTTCATTTTAAGGACACTAATTTAAGGTCCTGAGTGTACTGGGTGCCATACAGGAGGGGAGAGTGCGTTCCTCTGATAACATACTGAAATTCCAAGGGGACGACTGAGATTCATTAGCTATTGATTGCTCAGTACAGTGTGTCCCCAGTGAGTCCCCGTCGAGTGCTGCGGAAATCCTTTTTGAACCCTTGTTTTCCCCCTGGGCCAGGGGAGGAAGAGGAAGTGGAACCAGCGCCAGAGTTGGACAGTTACTGGAAGAGGAAGGAGGCCTTCGATAAGGGCAGCACAGTCTCGCTGGCGGTGGGCGAGCGCTTCTCGTCAGGTACGCCGGCCGCCGGGACCACACTTCGGTAGCGCGCTGCCCCCTGCTGATCATAGGGCTGCATAGTGAGAACTGGGCACATTTGGGATTTTTCGCAGCCAGTGGGGTGGAGGACAGCCACAGGGAAAGACCATAGAGTGTAAAGATCATGGCTTTAAGAAGTGAAACACACAATGAAACAGTGTTAAGACCCCTTTAAGAAGGGCCGAATGAGTCAATAAAAGCCTCCTAACACAGCTTACTAAAATTCCCACCAGCACTGCCCCATCCGGCACTGCCTCATCCGGCACTGCCCCATCCGGCACTGCCCCATCCGGCACTGCCTCATCCGGCACTGCCCCATCCGGCACTGCCCCATCCGGCACTGCCCCATCCAGCACTGCCCCATCCAGCACTGCCCCCTGAAACATCAGCTAATAAGGGCCATTTGGGCGTCAGCGATTGGGTTACCAGGGATTGAATATCACTTGTAAGAAAACTGAAACAATCACACAGATCACCAGCCCCCCCTAAGGGTCATTTCTCTGATTTCAAGAACAATGTCCTAAGCATCACTGTTTGTTTAAGGATACTTGGCATGCTAACTGCAGTGACTCATCTGTACATGGTACTGACAGTGTGCCCGCTCCGTGTCTCTGTACAGTGTATTACTGCTGTAACAGGAAACACCCCCCGTTTGTGAACTGTGACCTACATCTCTGGATTTTACGTGACCTGCAGCAGTCCCTCATTGTAAGGGTGCTGCCGCAGGTGTCGAAAATTGTCACACCCGTTTTGTTGATCTCTGTATCTGGCGTCACTCCTCCGTTCTCCGGGCACCCTGTCGTTCGCCAGTCACTCTTGAGCGCGAGATTAGCATTTAGCGTCTCCCCAGGGCAAAACAGAACCTTGGCTGGCTTAGCAGACCCACAGGCCTCCTGCTCAGGCAGTGGCTGGTCTGTCACGTTTGGACGCCGCGAAACCAGCTGAAAGTTTAATTTCATATTTCCGCGACCATATGGTGCTGCAGCTATTTCACTGACAGATCCCCACAGATACGTACGGCAAAGACTGTCTGGCTGCGTATCTTTCCGGAGACTCCAGCACTGCACCAGCCCGCTACAGCATCCCAGTGGGTCTGTAGAGCTCTCTGCTACAGGGCTGCCTCAGATCTGCAGGATTAGCGACTTACTGTCAGCATTACATCTTCCACTTAAAGAGAGTGGGCATTAAAGGTAGTGGGGGGCGGTGATTTAAGCCTCTAATGCATGTCTGCAATATACCTCATTTCCGTGGGTTGCCTTGTTTGCCATCTTTTTGATGTTGTGCAGATGTAGTGCTGCAGTTCAGCGGGAGGTGGCGCTCCAGTGCAGAAGCCAACACCGACCTGCAGGAGGCGCTGCGGACACGACTCAGGGTGGTTGAGAGCAACAGCCAGGATGTCGCTCAGCTGTTTAAGGTCAGATGCGGGGCTCTTGTTGTGTGTGTCTGCGTCTAAGCTGCCAATATGCTACAAGGAGAATTACTGCGTAAACTATCATACATAAGGAATATATGTTATCATGTCACTGAAATTTGGTTATTTAGTATTACTTCTCGCCAAAAACACATGTATTGAGAGCAAAAACACCCTGTCCAGGACCTGTCTGCTCGCCTGCTGTCAGTCCATGCTGAGAAGGACTGCTTTGTCATCACCTTTAAGACCATTGAGGAGATCTGGAAGTTCTCCACTTACCTGGCCTTAGGTACTTCTGCCACTGGATATGCACCAAATGTCTGCCCTCAAGGTGTCGGCGAATGCTAATGACTGAGGATCCTTCACGGTCTGCACAGGCTATGTGGCCCGATGCCTGGAGAACTTCCTGTGTGATCAGAGCTTCTGGCTGGATTCACCCCTCCTTAGCGATGTGGAGATCTGCGTCACGGTGGATGAGGAGCACCTGGCCACCCTCTACCTGGGCCTGCTGCTGCAGGAAGGCAAGGAGCCACCTTCTACATCCCTCGCTCTCTGCTGGACGTAGCTTAATAAAAACCTTCCCCTAGCCGCCAGTGCCTGTATCGGCATATTTCCACATGACTGTGTACAGTGCTGACAGTCTAACCTTATTACCCATTAAATATCATTTGATTTTCATGTACAAAATTATACGAGTCTTTTTCACTGCTCCGCAAACAGATGTTCCGATTCTTCAGCTAATGGAAATGATTAAATACATGAGAACCGGTTAGCTTTTGAGAAACTGAGTATATTTACAAATACTTAGGACTTAGCGTTCCATGATGGATTACTGCAGAGTCTCTGTGGGAATTACTGTGGGTGAACAGTGTTTTTGTTACAGCGAATCGCTCTTTGCTGGGCTGCATTTATTTACAATGAGTCCAGAAAAACAAAACAGACGTCGATGAAATGCTGAACCCAGCATAGTCAGGATGGAGTACAGAGAGTTAAAGCGCACAGTGGCTCCTGAACGGGTACAGCAGCTTATCAGATATGACTATGACTTCATTGAGATGTTAAAAGCACCCAAAACCTCCCTGTGCAGGAACATTCTTCTCGAAGGCCTTGTACGACAGCAAGTACACCGAAGAGGAGGACCTGCCGTTCAAGAAGAACGACCTGGTGATGGTGAAGGACACGGGTCAGGATGCCATGTGGGAGGGGAGCCTGCTGGCGACCGGGCAGCACGGCCTGGTGCCCGTGCAAGCCATGCAGCCCCTCCCCTACCCCTTCTACCAGTAGGTGCCTTCGGAGCCAAGTGTGCCCAGCTCGGCGCCGGGTGGCCGCCAGAACCGGGTGAATTCTAACGGTGTGGGTTTCATTAAAGGTGGTTTCTTAGGAAGTTTCCAGGAAGCGCTGGGGGAGCCGCCAGTAAGGGCCCGTTCCTTCATCGCATCGGTGAGAGACTCCTCGTATCGCAAACGCAGCAGACGTGTTAGACACCTAATGGTTCTGATTTTCCGGCCGTAGCCTTCTGATAATTTTATTAGATACTCAGCTGACCATCAGCATCAGTTAAGCAGTTTAATAGCTTAGGTTTAATAGCTACTCAGACGTGGGATGTTTTATGTGTATAAGTGAAACTTATTTTTAATCTGTTGTTGGACCTGTAGCGAGAGGTACCTGCATGGCTGTGGTGGACCATGATCCCATTGGGCAGGATGAGCTGCGGTTCAGCAAAGGTGACCTGATCCAGGTGGAGGGCTTTCTGCTGGCCAGTCTGGATCTCTTCGTAGGGAGACACCTGCCCAGCGGCCTCATGGGATTCGTCCAGAAGGCCCACGTGAAGGCAGAAAGTCTACAGCCACTGTGAGCTTTAACACAGTCTTTCCCAGTCTGGTTCTCTGGGTCACACACAGTCCATGTTTTTGCTCCCAACTGGGAGCTGGGAGGGAGCAAAAATGTGGACTGTCTATTGGTCCCTGAGGACTGGATTGGGAAACACTGCCCTAACCTTACAACATTATCTAACGATCATAAAAAACCTTCAATGCGCCTGACTGTTGTCTAGACCAATAAATAAGGGCATGTATTTTTCTTGTTTTAATGTATTAATGTATTTGTATTTTCAAAATAACACAAACTCACTTTCCTATGCATCACAGCTTAAACTGTAATAACTGCTTACAAATCTGAATTTATGATGACATCATCAGTTTCTCCTGACTGTTATTGACAGAGCTTTTTAAGATGAGGATGCTTCAAAAACACCGATCTTCTAATTTCCTGGATATTGCATGCTGACCACTATCAAGATGGACGGTTCGTGAAATGAGAGTCATGTGATGATAATGGCCTCTTTGTTGTGCTTTTCAAGGGATGGACAATTGGTTTTTCTCAGTGAGAATGAGAGAGCTAGCTTGGCCCACTGCAACCCCTGCACAGAGCAGAGCTACAGTGCTCTCCTGAGCAAACTCTCCGCGACCGACATCAGCACTGTGTACAGATTAGGTATGAAGCCTCCTGAGCCTGCAGGAACCTGCTCTGACACTGTGATGATGATGGTGATATTTTCAAAGCTCACTGCCCCTTGCAGCCCAGTCAGGTCTCAACAAACTGCTTTTTGTTTTTCTGCAGATAGACTAGATAAATCTGACTTCACGTACATTAAAAATCAACCAAAACAAGGTATTGGAAATTCTTTTGAATTCTTTGATGTCTCAGATGTGTATTTTTTTAAATACGTGCTATTTATCCTATTCTGTTGTCTAAATCAAATGGTTTTTTAATATACAGTATTCATGCCTCTGAATGATAGCTTTGTCTGAACATATGACAGAACATTAAAGCGAATGCACTGCCTGTGTTCAGCTCATTATGGTGAGATAACAGTTACGTTTTTTTTCATGAGAGCTCATGGCAAGACGCTGCTCTGTGTTGATTTTTTTTTTCAGAGCAGAAAAGTCCGATCTGTGCTCGACAGAGTACCGTCTCCGAGAAGAGCGCCAGCCCCTTTTACCAGTCATCTCCCCGTTCCTCCATCTACGCCTCCCAGAACCAGCTTGAGAAGGATGGCGAGATGCTGTCGTTTAGCCTGGATGACACTTTCAAAGAGATGGATGAGTTTGAGGAGGATCCGCAGCTCTTCATGGATGACAGCAGCTGGGAGGCGGAGGAGGCCGAGCTCCAGGACCCAATCATGAGCCTGCTGAACCAGGAGCACTTCCAGGAGACATCCCAGGCGTTCTGCGACATGTCTTACTCCTTCCTGGAGACCACGTTTAGAGGCTACACAGAGGACGAGCTGTTGCTGCACCTGGAGAACGTGCGGGAGGGCTCAAAGAAGAGTGGCATGCAGTGGGCACACCGGCGGGCTTGCTTCCTCATGGGCAGACTGTGCGCCAAAAAGAACAAGTACTCTCAGGCCAGAGTGTATTTCGAGGAGGCATTATCCATGCCGGTGAAAGGCTTCGCAGATCCACCCCTCCTAGTCGCCCTTTACACCAACCTCACCGCCGTCTACCTGAAGCAGAGGCAGTTGGAGAAGCTGTCCCACACGCTGGAGAAGGCCAGCACCCTGCTCCTCTGCCTGCCTGAGCACAATTTCTGCTCCATTGACGAATTCGAGGTCCTCAAACTCCTGATTCGAAAGGCCATCGTGGAGAGTGACAAGTACCTGGAGGCAAGAACCTGTTACCTCATCGTCAAGCTCTTCCTCCGAATGCGGAAGGTGGAGGACACTCTGCCTTTTGTGGAGAGGCTACAGTTTCTCACTATAAGCCTCTCCACCCATTCTGGGAGTCCTCTTGCACCTGTGGACCTCAACTGGATGCTGAGCAGACTCTACCATAAGAAGTACTTACCCTACCTCACTCTAGCATCATTAAGCCTTGACTCCATCTCAGATCGATCCCTTCAGGATGCTTTTCAAAAGATAGATATGTTCATCAAGAACTCTGTCAGGCTCAACCCGCAGTGGAGAGACGGAACCTCTGTTCTGCCTGCACAGGTTGTGGTGTACCTCCAGCAGGCTCTGTCCATCGCCAGCCACGGGGATGACATAAAGACCCAGAGGGACTTGTGCCTGGGCTTGACCAATGTGTACCAGCAGCATGGAGCCTTAGAGAAGGCGGTCCAGTGTACCCAGCGAGCTGTGCAGATGGGGGGCCACCTCAGCGAGGAGGAGGGCTTTGAGGCCTCTGTGCTGCTGGCCTGGTTGTTGGTCCTCAGGGCAGAGACAGAAAAGGCTTTGGACACCATGCAGCCGCTCTTGCAGTCCCTGAATGAGACAGACAGCCCCACCCAGTGCGGCGTTGTGCATAACATCCTGGGCCTCTGTCTCAGGCATGGGGGGCAGGTGCAGGAAGCAGCCAGGAACTTCCACCGTGCCCTCCAGATCTCTCAGGAGAATGGCAACAAGCGCAATGAAGGCCTGGTACTGGCCAACATAGGATGCCTGGCCCTGTCCGTCGGTGCCCCGGCGCTAGCTGAGCGCTTCCTGCTAAGGTCCCTGCGGCTCTTCCCAGAGCTCTCAGACACCCCCACGGATGCGGAGCATGTCCAGGCCTACCTCTGGCTGGGGAGGAGCTATAGAGATAGAGGGAAAAGCCAAGAGGTTAGGCTGTGTTATGAGATGGCTTTGTTGATTGCCATCGGTGCCAAGAACCTTCACAGTGAGTGAACGGCCTAGAACTACCAGAAGTCAATAATTTAACGGGACAGTTTGCCTGTTTTACCGCCACATGCTTCATTGTACAATTAGCTGATTTCTCTCGTCTCTTACTAGGTCAGATTGTGGTGGCGAAAGAGCTGAGCCGTCTCTATGCTGACATGCTGCTGTACGGTCAGTGTATCATCTACTGTGAACACTGTGTGCAGCTGGCACAGGAGCTGAAGGATAAGAAGCTGGAGGGCGAGTTCCTGGAGATGCTCAGTAACCTGTACCTGTCGTTAAACACCGAGAAGTAAGGCTGCCTCACATATCCACACACTGCAGGATACATAAGAGCATCCAGCTGGAAGCTTATAGGCTTCTCAGCGTGAGGTTAGGTGAACGGCGTCACCCTCTGCTTTACAGGCGTTTCACAACAGCTGTGTTTACCTGACAACAGTCGGTTCAGGGAAATGTTACCCATTTTATACTCAGATAAAACTGGAATATAAAGTTAACACCGCTGTCATACACTCACATTATTGAGGTAGTAAGGTCAGGCTTGCTCAACGACGGTAAAAAAGGGGACGCTCTGCAGGTCTTCAAGAAAGTCACTGGACTACACCAAACAGAGCCTTCGGATCTCCATCGATCTCGGCAAACGAGAGGAGGAGTCGGAGACCTGGCTTCAGGTGGGCAGGATATATTACCTGATCCAGGAAGACGAGCTGGCCGACATGTACCTGCAGGTACCTCCACGTTAGAAACTCTTTGGTTTAACTGGAGAGCCATGGGACACCATTGCCTGTCTGGCTGCTTTTTAGAGTCCAGTCACACAGACCCCTTGTTGCAGGCTGCAGTAAAAACTGCGCTAAGGATGCACGACGCATGCTTTGCCGGGCGGATCTATGAGGAGGCTGGCGACGTGTTCTTCACAGGCCTCCGGAACCGAGCGGCAGCCTTCCCCTTTTACCGGGTAAGCGTGTCCTTCCTGACCGTCACTGTGCAGATAAGGCGCCCTGCGTCGAGCCGTCTGGGGGAGAGGGCAAAGTCTATCGCTGCGGCTGTTTGTTGACACCGATGTTATCGCCCCCCCACCCTGTTCTAGTTCTTCCGGAATTTATTGTTTTGTATCAAGAAGAGGGGGCACAAACTGAGGGCGCCGTTTGTACCAGGCTGACTGGTGTCACACAGCTGTTTACTTTTGTTACGTCTTGGTTCCTCAGTAATATGTAAGAGGTCACTCTGCACTCCTGTGCCTTCATTCAGGACGGGAGCCTCCCCTTCGCCAGGGGCGTCAAGGACGTGCAGGCGGAGTTTCGGCTCCTGAGTAAAATCACAGCGCTGCTGTTGGACGGGGGACAGTACGAGGAGGCGCTGCAGTACGCGCTGCTCAGCGTGGAGGTCAGCACGGCCACAGGTACGAGGCCTCTAGGCCCCATCCCAGCACAGCCGCGGTTTGCCTTCCTGCCCGAGTCAGTGTGCCTGACGCTTTCCACCCCGCAGGTGTGCGTCTGCAGGAGCGCGTGGCCTTCCACCGCCTCGCCTCCGTGTACTTCTCCCTTCAGCGCTTTGAGCTGGCAGAGAATTATTATCTCAAGGCCTTGTCTCTCAGCTCTGCCATCCTGGAGCATCCGAAAGAGGCCAGATACTTTGTTAAAGTATATTGTCGCTTGGGGGCTATAACACTGCACCAGCTGAAGGTAGGATGGAGATATGGTTTGCCCTTTAAATAATTACAGTGTATTACAGTGCATTACAGTGCATTACAGTGCATTACAGTGATTTGTTAGAAATGGGTCCGGTTCTGCTGGTCATTTGTTTTCTTGTAAATTCAAACTACTGAATAAAAGTTGATTTAATTTCATATCGATAATTTCAGCCAACTTTTCTCCTTTTATCTAATGAAACACAGTGCTGGCCCGTACTGCTAAGGTAGTAATTATTAGCAAGAGGCGGCCAGCAGGCTCTGTAACAGCTGCATTGTTTCGCTGTCCTGCAGGACGCCATCGATGCCAAGGGCTACTTCCACCTGGCACTGGCTGCTGCCCTGGAGGACCAGGACAATCCCAGGGCATTGTATGTCATTTACATGAAGCTGGCGGAGATCCATGCCAATTATATTCCTGACGAAGAGCTGAGCCAGAGTTACAGGGACAGTGCCACAGCTCTGAGGGAAGACCTGGCTGTAGACATAGACACAGCATGACAGCCCCCAAAGACGGCGGGGGGGCAGAACGAAGGGGCCGGTCTCTCAGCTTAGGAGACATTTACAAGCCATTCCCAGTCTTTTATGTGCCTTTGCATCCTTTGCAAAATTTACGTTTATAACTTATTTTCTACATTCAGTGGTGTGTATGAGTCTGGGGTGCTGGACTGCGTTACATGGTGTCAGTCCCCATTAACAAAGTAAAGTCACAGTCTGATTTAAGTAAGTGCTCAGAAATGAGTCCTGTAATGCTGCCCCTGTAAATGTACTTTGTTCATAAGTGAGTGTTTTATATAGCGATGCTTTATTATTCATTGTAAATGTTTTGTAAATATTTTGTATAATATGTAAGATGTTGGATATAAAAATGCCCCGGTTCAGTTTTGACTGATCTCTTTCTTTTCTGATATTGTGGGATGCTAAGTGTCATAATTAGGATTCATTCATCCCAGTTTCGAGTGAGTCGTCGTTGCTGGTGTTCATTTCAGTGTTTCTTTTTTATTTCATTTTGATTGGTAGTTAAGTGTGATGGATGAGGATGGGCTGGGGGGTTATGATTCAGGACATGAGCCTCCTTACTGTACCAGCCTACCCAGTGTGAACAGGGGGATTTTATATTAACAGCGGGACTTAGTCTGTCACCTTTCTCCATGAATGCTGAGTTTTGAGTCCCAATCATTATAAATTTCAGCTGGGAATGATGATTAAAATTATGCTATCATTTTACAGGAATACTTTAAGGTGAATAATTATGCACATTCTATTATACATTATTTTAATTATTTTTGGTTGACCATAAACTGATATGGTGTACAGTTTATCTTTAAATAAACTATCACCAAATATTTACCAAAATGTTATTTCCTAAAAGAACCGTACAGCAGGCCAGTATCCTCGCACCTCCAATTATCTAACACCAGAGGGCAGTGTGGGATATTTATTCTCCCTTGGACGCTGCCAGAGCGCAAAAATACAACAAATAAAAGGTTGTCTGATCAGTTGGCAATTTAATTATAGTATATTTAATTATAGTAAGGAATGTTAATATAATTTAAAATTGTGAGAAAGTACACAACAGCTGTGTAAAGCTCCCCATACTTTGAAAACGATGTAATCTAAGCAGCGCTTAACTCTGTCGACATATGGATGGCATTTAAGTTCATCTGCTCGGACAAATTCTTCCATAGTGACGTTTGCCATCACGCTTACTTGCTCTTATGTGCTCTATGTCTGCTGTAAGCTTGCCCTCTCGCTTAAATGTCTGACCCTGTGAATTCTGCACGCTAAAGGAACAGGGAGGTAGGGAGGCTACTCTGTTAAAGTCACTGTTCAGTGTGTTTCGAATAATGTACTGTCTGTCTGTTAGGTTATTTGTTTGTTTACTGAGGAAGTAGCCAGTGTTATGACGAGTTGAGCTACTTTGTCGAGTTAGGCTACCGTAGTGGTAATCGATATTCCTCTCCCTAACCTTTACCCTAACCCCAAGACGGTGGAACTGCACATGCGCAGAAAGGCTCGATCGTACGTCTCGATAGGTAGCGTTGATCGATAGAACACTTGGTTTACATCTCTCTGTCTCTCCATTTCGGTATCCATCAGTCAATTCTGAGAGACATTTTGATCAACCAGACATGGTATTCCAAAACATAACATATGTCTCTTTTTTTCTCAAAACATTTTGCTACAAACACAGATGAGTCTTTCCACGGACAGGCTGATGATCCTTGGTATTGACATAAGTAAGGAGACGTGGGTAATACATTATATATATGTATAGTATAAAATTGTAGGCAAAAAGAACAACATATCAACATATCAAAGTTCAAGGGAGGACAAATTGTTGGTGTGCGTCTCGCTGGCGCATCTGTGACCAGGACAGCAGGTCTTTGTGGTGTTTCGAGAGCCAAAGTACCCAGGATAATGTCAGCATACCCCCATAAAGGACTGACCACATCCAGCAGGAGTAACTGTGGATGCAACAGGAAGCCGTCCAAAAGGGATGTGCAGGTATTAACCAGGATTGTATCCAAAAAACATAAAACCACAGCTGTCCAACTCACTGCCGAATTAAATGTGCACCTTGACTCACTCGTGCCAGTGCCATACGTCAATTTCAAAAGTGCCAGCAATGCAAATCTTGGGATGTGGGCAATGTGAACCATGTATTGTTCTCTGATGAATCCACTTTCACTATCTCTGCAACATCACGACATTCCCTAGGCCAAGTACCTGTTCTAGATGGGTGTGTCACTGCCATGAACTGCCAAGCCATTCTGGAGGACCATGGTTGAAACATTGTACCCTGAGGGTGGGGTGCCGTGTATCAAGATTATTATAAGGCACCAATACATACAGCAAGACAGGTGACAGAGTGGTATGATGAGCATTACAGTGAAGCTGAACTTCTTCCATAGTTTGCACAGTCACCTGATTTGAATATTATTGAGCAACTTTGGGATGTTTTGGAAGAACGAGTCAAGGAACGTTTTCCTCCACCAGCATCAGCGACCTGGCCACTGTTCTGCAAGAGCAATAGCTCAAACTCCCACTGGCCACTGTGCAAAACCTGTATCTGTCATTCCTAAAACAAACTGATGCTGTACTGGCTACAAAATAACCATACTAATAAATTATTGTGGCCTTTTATTGTCCAACACCTGTATATTCATAATTTCTTCTAGTGTTCTAGTCTTTAGTGCTGCTAGTGACCCCCTCCTGTTCCCTGTAGCTTCTGGGCCCTTGTGTGTAAGTAGTAATGGTCCACACCTGTTCCTTGTCTCCCCCTGCTTCCCTGGCCTCTTCTCCATCATTGCGTTTCTAACCTGCATGTTCCTCGGATGTGATGATGTTGCTTGTGGTGCCTCTCTCAGTCCTTCCCGGTGTGAGTGTGGTCTTTAATACTTTGTCTTTCACCTTCCTGCCTTGTGTTTAGAACCCTTGTGGTCCCTTATATTTCTGGTGTCATTTAAGTTCAGTTTCAGTAAAATCCCTTCTGTTTCCAGTCTGCACTGTGGATCGTCCCTGACCGTGCTTTTGTGACAGTCACTATTTCATTTATCGGATTTATTTTGTATACTAAAATTTTTAAGGATTAGATGTAATCCTGACCGTCTAAAAACTCATAACACTATAGCAGCGTCAGACCTCCTGATCCCAGGCATGGTGTCCTGACCCTCTAAGCCTCTCTCCACCTTCCATCTCTTACAGTCATTGTTTTATTTTTTATAACTATCGTTTCACTTGAGTATTGTTTTGACAAGACACCATCTTTAATAATACTGCATGTTTAATATTACTGGTACTACTTTTGAATTTATTGTTTCAATACGTACTTTAACACTTTTTAAAAACATACCCTGCACAGCAAACACAGGGAGACTCAATGAGTCTCCACAAAGCACTGAAGGTCTTTGTAGGTCTTTCTGTTCCTCAGCATATTGTGGGTGTTGTTTTGCTTAATTTTTCCCCTTCAGCCATGAAGTATTGATTCAGTATCAGGCAGCTGCCACCCTGAGCTCAATGCTGGACTATGCCACTGATGTCACCGTGGTAACCAGTGACATCCAGAGCATGGCTAGCTACACGGCGGGGGTAGATTGGGCAGAGGGGTGTGGGGGTCTTGTAGGCTGTGGGAGGGGAGCAGTGTTGGTGGTGTGTGAGTCATTGTGTGGCGAGGAAGAGTACAAGTGTGGGCTGACGCAGTGACTGACGCAGTGACTGATGCCAAGTCGCAGTGGGTTATTTTGCATCCTCCCCGCTTTCCTCTTCCCCATTTGGTTTGGATGGAAGTTGAAAAAAACATCTGCTAACTTTACTCATAATAAGATGAAATAAACTCTTTTCCATCCAGCCCCCCACTCTTTATTTCTGTACACACACACACACACACACACACACACACACACACACACACACACACACACACACATACACACAAACACACACACACACACACACACACACACACACTCAGATCTGAAAGGCCACACCAATGGTATGTGGTTTGATTTGCACATCTTTGGATAATGGATACAACATTCATGAGATCTGGTGGATAGTTTAGATTAGAGATCTATGCCCATATATGGAAAGTTGGGGATGTGATCATATTGCTGTTTGGCCCATAACCCCGTCGTCCTCGGTGATCGTGGTTCACTGTCCTCTCTGACCCCAAGCTCTCCTCACTTGTATGTCTTTCTTGACAAAAATATCTGCTACATAAATTATTGTCAAACACAAAATTCATTTTTAATCTGCTACAGGAAAAGCTGCTCATTTTGCTGTAATAGACAAAACGATCCTAGAATTCCGGAATCTGGGCAACTCAATAGCAACTACATTTCCATATAAATGCAGCTCAGACAGTGTTATATTGGTACGTTTAATTAGCATTTAGAATAATAGGCAATGTTTTTCTCACAGCCCTAAACCTTCTTAAACCATAATTTTTATATACCAGAATATTTAAGGAATTTAGTCAGACTGAGTACTGTAATTTAATGTGCAACAGTACAACAGTAACTGGCCCTCCACCGTAACCTAATTTCCTACACAAGCCCAGGCCCTGTTTAGTGGCCGTCACCCCCCCGAGCAGAAACAGCAGCATATGCGATCAGACCACAAATGTTCTGTGTCCTCTGTGGCAACTTTTGCAGCTCAGACAGATGACAGAGATGAGAGCCGAGGCACATGATCACATGCAGCCACCACTGTGGTTTATCTGAGGCTGTGTGCATGTGTGGGGTGTTTGTGCATGTGCAGGCTCTCAGTATGTGGGGGTGTGCGCATGTGCAGGCTCTCAGTATGTGGGGGTGTGCGCATGTGCAGGCTCTCAGTATGTGGGGTGTGTGGGGATGTGCAGGCTCTCAGTATGTGGGGTGTGTGCGCATGTGCAGGCTCTCAGTATG
>JAODJW010000002.1:14043535-14053713 GCA_026777045.1 Hyperopisus bebe | reverse complement strand
TGAATCTATTCCATGGAGAATTAAGGCAGTTCTGAAGGCAAAAGCTGGTCCAACCCGGTACTAGCAAGGTGAACCTAATAAAGTGGCCGGTGAGTGTATACTGTATTATCCACTCTGCCAGAATTTTACTCCAGTGGACTCAAGCGATTCATTTTGTAAAATATATGTGGTCATTGTCATTTGGACTTGCTAATATAAGACAAATTTGTTTTTAGTTCTCTGTAGTTTAAAAAATCATTAAGTCATGTTCCCACTGATTTCTAGCAAGGAGTTTGAGGGAATGGCTTCCCCTGCAGTGAGATGTTCAGTATCTGCTTTTATGCCCCCTCACCTTTGGGCTGACAGACATGAGCAGAACCAAGTCCTCCTTCAGAAACCTTACCACACCCTTTATGAAAGCCAAAGGGTGTGCCGGCATGTGTGAGAAGCTCTACTGAATGGCCAGAAAGGCTTACTAACCTAATGTCAATAAGCCCAATAATCCCAGTGTAACCTAATATACCAATCTCTTAAAATTCCATTAGCGGACTGTTTGTCTGTGCAAGGCTCCTTACCACAGACTCCGATAACCTGCTGGGTTGGTACTTTGCATATGGAGAAATAAAGGTGTCATGGTAGATTTTGCCAAGCAAAAGTTTGGGTGAAGGGTCCCTCCCAATTCACTCTGCTGAGCAGGGGTTTGGAGGAAGGGTCCCTCCCAATTCACTCTGCTGAGCAGGGGTTTGGGGGAAGGGTCCCTCCCAATTCACTCTGCTGAGCAGGGGTTTGGGGGAAGGGTCCCTCCCAATTCATTTTGCTGATGGTGGGGCACCATCTTGTGGGCCCTAAAAATTACTGGCCCTCTTGAATCTGCTGGGGTATCCATACCCCTCTGATCACCTGACTGATATGAACACATGCAATTAAAAAAGTCATGTTCTCTGAGTTTAGACATCGTGTGACTATATGGAAATGCCCTTTGATTCTCTAGTTGTCCATTTTTTGCACTCATTGACACCATCTGCTTGCAAGCAGCCTCACCAGCCTTTAATTATACATCATAAATCATCTCATTATCCTCTGGCACCTTTATCTCAATTTAAATAGGTCTAAATATATTTTGCTTCTCATTTTTCTCACAAAGTTGTGTGATAAACACCAAGTGAATGTATGGGAAGGGGCAAGACAGCAAAGAGCGGCTGACTGGAAGGCTGGTATCTTCACGTTTAGGGATATCTCAGAAAGGCAAGAACTTGGGAGCAGAAGCTTGTGAGAACAGAGCCATCTTATCAAAAAACAATTATTCATAATCATGAACATTATCCATCGTATGTCTGAACCTCAACAAATTCAATAATGAACCTCCTCAAAGAGTCCTTGAATTAGCCTAGATGCTTTCTATAACATACATTATTTCTTTTATCATAATCACTGAGTAGACATACTACAGGTGAAAAGGCAGGAAGAAAGAACATGATTCACTCGAAATGACTTGCTTTATTTGGTGCGTAATGATGTTTCTGGCACCAACGGGTGTCCTTTTTAAAGCCCTTTTCAAAGGATAGTGCATTTAGCAGGTGACCATTTGTTTCTCTTGTAGCCACTACTGCCAGGCAAAGGCGTTAAAATAGTCTCCCGGTAACTGGAAACAGGTGAAAGTGACAGTCATTGGCTTCTAATTAATGATGTCAAATGATGTCGCATAAAATCTATTGTTACACTCATAGAGTTTGTGTGAGATGTGGAAAGTATTGGATTTGATTTATATTCGGATCTGTTTTGTTGTCGTGCCGATGACTGTGTGTAAATTACCCAGCTAAACAGACAAACCAAAGGGAAATTTCATTTCATACAGTTCTTATTATTTCTCCGGAGAAACACAAGGCTAACTTATTTTAAAAATAAAATACGCTGGGGGCACCTGTCAGGCTGGGTGGTGGCATACTGGGCTGATGCCAAGTGGAAATAGTGAAAATTGTGCGTAGTTAATATGTCATCACCAAGATGGACGGTCCTTGGTGTTTTTGTGTCAGTTACCGATTACAGAACATGCTATGGGACTTCCATGTTATGCAGTTTGGCCTGTGTAACGCCCCACCTCCATCGGGGCGCTAATGGAAGGCATCCTGGCCAACATGCCCCAGACCCAGGGTGTCATCTACCTTGACGATGTACTATTCCCTGCTGCTAATTTTGAAAAAATGGTGCTTATGGTGATCCACCAGGCATGGGTTAGGCTGAACCCACAAGAATGTTCCTTCCTCCGGCAAAAGACGGACTTCATGGGCCACGTCATCATCAGGGAGGGCATGGTCACCGATCCAAAAACGACTGTGTCGGTATTTTGTAGTTTGTATCTGACTTCATAAAAATGCTTATGTAATTTGCATCAAGATACACAAGGAGAAAGTTTAGTTTTTTCAGACATTTTAATGAATGGTCATAAGAGCCTATAGTTGATCACTTGAGCTGAAAAAAATAAACTTACAAGCTCCATTCAGGCTTATTCGTGTTTAAGGTTTTTAAGATACTGCGGAGTGAGCTTGCAGTTGCTCACTGTGTGGCATTTGAATAGTGGGCACCGTAGGCACCATGGGCACCGTGTGTGTGGTTGTTAAAGCCACTGGCACATCTGTAAAGCCCGTTCTTGTGCCTTTGCCACACTTGCCTGTGACTCTGTATTACTGCGTGATTTTGTTTGTGTAAGTTCAGTACTTGCAACACAGTATGTTTCATTGAAGAATTATTCTCTCTGATACTGCTACTAAATAAATCAATAGCCTGAAAGCTGGTTTAGAATGAAATATGAGTCGTGATGATCTTACTTCAGGATGACCTGAGATACCTGCAGAGGAGTTGAGGAGATTAGATGACTTTGTCAGGAACCACTGGAGTTTTATTTCCTAAATCTACCAGGGATGCACCGATTCGATACCTATATCGGATATCGGTCTGATAATGGCTTAAATAGGTGGATTGGATATCAGTAGCATTGGGCCGATCTATGGGACCGATCTATTTGATAAAATTCTAAAGTTTTTCTGTATAGGTACACGTGCGGAAGCTGCATCATGCGCGCGCAAATTCCGTAATGCATCAGCGGCACGCAGTTAAACCAGCACGTTTTGTTAAGAAAAGCTACAAAGGCAGCTGACAGTATGGAGGGAGCTAGCGACAAACTGTCATCTGTGTGGAGGTGTTTCATCTGTTGTAGACAGATACTTATAACATTAGAATTAACATTGGAATTGGAATTTCTGTTACTTTACTGTTACCAAGTTGATAGTATAATGTTAATAGTAAATAATTTATCTTAAAACTATTTGTGTGTGCGTATTTTTTATATTGTCTTCCAAAATTAGGTCAAGCATTTAAGCCTGATAAATATATAAATATAATCCCCATCTCCTCTCCAAAGTGTGACATACGACTTATTAATTAATCACCGATATCGGATCAGTACTCGGAATCGGCTGATACCCAAAGCCTAGGTATTGGTATCGGTATCAGAACTGAAAATGTTGGATCGGTGCGTCCCTAAAATCTACCATGAATGTTCTACCAGGAATGACATCATAAATCAGGATGTCATAAAGCCTTCACGAAGTCTTAGTCTAATCTGGTGGTCTTTTCCCCACATATGGTTAATTTAGGAAAACGGTGTGATACTGAGATAGGGGGGCATTAAATCAGGTCAGGACAGGTTGGGGAACATGCGCTGATGCAGCGTGTTGCCGCACTTACCACACGGCGAAACTCCTCCACAGAATCAATGCAAGAAGTGTTACGGCCTAAACATGATGTTATTAAATTCATCTGGCCTGGTTTCATTTTTAGCTGTAAAGGGACTGATGTGGCACAAGATGTGGTTTGCTGGGAATCATCCCCTTCGCTCAGAAAGCTGTGCCACCCTCTTTGCCTTGTCTAATCAAAACATCTGATCTTGTCCAAAATTCAGCACGAGTTGCCTTTTGGTCTACCAAGCTGCTTACATTCTGCGTCCTCCCTTTGATGAATCTGCATTGTCGGTTTGTCTGATGACGAAGCCCAAAATGAACCACTGTGCTGCACAAGTGCAAAAGCATAAGCAGGATTCAGAGTTAGAGATATAATTATGATAAAACATCAGCACCTGCTTCTGGGGAAAGACTCACATTTCACTCAGAATGTTCTTCTTACAGGGTTATGCAGGACTCATATTGAATAGTAAGTACATGGCAGTGTGCAGTATTTGAGGTGGAGCACCAGACCAGCAGTAGTTACCAAACTTATAAATAAGCTTCCAATTAGAGATAAACAGATCAACTACTTCAGAATGTTCAGGCTTCCTGTTTCTGGAGATAAATGTTTATTAATATGGTGCAGGGAGAGCCCAAGGAGTTTAAGGGACATGACTGAGGAGGACGTGGGAGGTGTGGTGGTGGACGGCTATAGGCTGACAGCTGGCGACTTCATTGGTGTAGAAGGATGAGCCCTCGCAGACCACCCACCGTCCCCGACAGGAAGCTCAAGGCCGACCTTTTCTCGCTTTAAACACAGCCACTTACCGCTCATGTACAGTGACATATTTTTTTCACTTTTGAAGAGCATTAGCGGTCACAAATGTTCTAATTGCACAGAGCGTTCAGGGCAAACAAGGCGTTACCACGTGTGAAACCAGGCACATTCTTCCGATTGAGAGAAGACTGAGGTCGAAAGGAAGCTGTTTGCGCAAGGCAACAGTCCATGTTTAATGCTGCATTAGGAGGGTAGCAGTCATGTCCAACTCTTGAATAAATCTTTCTTTTGAACCACTCCTTTGTGCAGAGTGGTCCCCAGAATGATGTTAGTCTGCCTGTTGAACAGTCAAACTGGGGCAGGGAAAGGTTTATACTTTTTGTGGGGGGGCTGAACAGGAGGGAGTCATCAGGTGTATGGCTGAGGATTAACCCCTTGTTTCCCTCATGGATGGGCTGCGGTCATGGGGGGTGCCTATTGGTCCCTGCTTGTTCACATAGTCACATTTGCACCCCGTATTCATCCGTAAAGTGACGGGCTGCAAAAAATAGACCTCAAAGGCTACCAGTGCAGGGTAACTGGTTAACTGGTAAACGTCCAAATTTATCATGGCGTCCAGGTTTGGGTTTTAAGAGCAGTTTGATTGGGGGGGGGGGGCGCCAAAGAGCGAGTGAAAAAATACCAGCAGAAATACCTCAAACTGCATTCTGAAACATTACAGTTATTTATACTAATTTTAGTACTTCACTGCTTTTCTTGTGAAACAAATGGCAGCTGGTCAGCCACCAGATACCCTGTGCTACTGAAATGTTTTTAACATAATTTAATTGACAAAATGTATTTTCTGCTGCCCTGGGGAGGGGCGGGTGGGAGAGTCTCGCCTGGGGGGCAGGACACTCAGGGATGGCTCTGAGTAACCAGTTTGTTCTGAGATGTGAAATGAGCTGGTGTATCTCTGTCAGTTTTATGTTTATCCCAGTCTTGGTCTTGCCAGTAACTGGCTCCAGCAATCCATGTAACTTCACTGGATTGTGCTCATTGGATGTCTGCAGTGATGCGTGTCCATTAAGTTCAAAGCACAATTCCAGCTAATTGTACCCCAGATATACTCTGTATGACTGCAAGTGTGTGCATTTACTGGGAAAATGATTCACAGACAAATAACTGGCATATAAACATAAATAAAACATGGGAAAAGGGAACCGTAACCATGGGCAACCGCTTGAGAGAGGTTTGGTATATTTGTCTTGGACTTGCATAATGATGCCATGCTTTGAGCTTTTGCTGTTTTAACCTTAGGTTTATCTAAATCATTTTTTAGGGTTGAAAAAAATATGTCTCTCAGATTGTACAGAACATGCAATTTGGACTGCAGCTGTGGTTTATGCGGGACCCAGGGGAAATGTTGCAGGTCAGAGGTGCAGCTGTGGTTTATGCGGGACCCAGGGGAAATGTTGCAGGTCAGAGGTCGCCAGAAGGGGCTCACTGACCTTTGACCCTCTGCTCTCCAGGGCCTATTTAGTGGAGAACATGGTGCTCATGTAAGCGGTTTCCTCTTTGAAAAATAAGTCTGAACAGTCACTGAAAGTAAGTCTCTATAAAAAAATAGCCTCTGGCAACAGCAGGAGGAATTCTTAGTGAAGGTGAGAGGCAGCATACTGTACGCGGTGAGCAATGCGCTGATACAAACGATGGCTAAAAATGGACTTAATATTATTCTGATAGTCTGAAGGCATCCGCCCATCTTCCATAACAAGGGTCACAGTGAGCTGGAACCAATTCAAGGCCATAGGGCACAAGCTAGGGGGGCATCAGGGACGGGATGCCAACGCATTGCAGGGCACTCAGTCACACACACGCCGCGGGCAGCTTGCAAAGCCAGGCTGTAATGTTCAACTATACTGTGGTATTCAGATGAATGCAGTGCAACGGATGTGAAAGTAGGACAGAAAACGTTTTAACATTTTGTAACGCTGTCTTGTATATTTACATATATGATAGTGTATCATTCAGAGAAGTTATTTGTAGTTGTACGTTGCAATTCACTGTTGAAATTGGTGTTCATTTAAGATCTATTTACATTTTTAGGGTCATAGTGAATGAGATTCAGAGTGATGTAATCCAACTGCCGTCTATTAAAGCTTATTACTAGAAGGAAGAAATTTAGAAGGAGAAACAGTATCGGTAGCAGAAGCGGCAAAGTAATTAGGTCGTAAATCGTAATGGCACAGAGCAAGTATCTTTGTAATTAGGGTAATTATTCCTGTGGGTAAAATTAAGATGAACAGCTCAGTTAGGTGTGTAAATGTCACTTTAATGATTTGATCCAGCTAGAGGCATTTAAATGGCATGGGAATAATATCTTGATAAGTCTCTTCTAGAAGCTTCTGGGTGTCTCCCTGTGTAACCTAAGCCATGTTTCACTTCTGTACAGGGCATCTTCAGGAGTCCCTCGAGGTACCCACCATCCCTCCGTAAAGCCAGTCACCGCTGGTCACCACAGTCACATGTCCTCATCCATCATCTGACTGGCAAGTATGCAAACCATCGAATTTTTATTTACAGTTGTTATGGCCAAATCGATGACCACAGCATAAAAGACCCAACAAGCTGGCTCAACAATCTAGGGTTTTTATTTTACAACAAACAAAAATTTAAATTAAAGGTCCAGAAAAAAAGCAACAGAAAAATATCTAGCCAAACAAACTCTAAGCAGCAGGAAAACTCCATGTGGTGTGGTCTTCCCAAGAATCTCTCTACCAGATGCAGGTGGACCCGGGCCTCTAGTAGGGAAAACTCAAGCCATCCAGCAGGTCTCACCTGTAATCAAATCGGAGAAACAAACCACCACCACCTGCAGACTGAAATAACTCAAAATGCAGCCTAACCCAAAATAACAAGAAACAATGCCACCACAAGGCCGAAGAGGGACGTAACCACAGTATTCTTTAAAATACTGTTTAGAAATGGCTTCTTCATATGACATGGCCCCCTTGATTTGCATCAGCTGCTGAAAAGCAGAAATGACAGGTGCTGGGCAGTCAGGCCTATTTTGGTGGTTAATCATTACCATCCAGGCCTTTGAGGACTGGTGAGGGAAACATGTGAGCTGAGAAGCAAATTTATTGCAGCGAGCCGCTTGAATTTCTGCAGTGTGTTATTAATGGAGCAGCCGGTTTCTGTGGTGAATCACGTGCATTTGGGTAGTCAGGTGCTGATAATTGCACTCAGACATACCCAGGGAAATGGCAGAGCATCTGTGAGCATCAACTGTTTGTCTTTGTGAACATCTTCACTGTTGACTTTCTGTCTTTGTGTATGTCATTACAGCGGACTTTTCAATGACTCTTCTGATCAGACTCTGTCCACCTCTTCTGTTCTCAGGGCTGCCAACTTTGGCCAGCTGGCTGGAGTGAGATTTTCTATTCGAGACAAGTCCGCACACACGTGCACATGCATTTATATGTATGTAACAGTCTGTAGGGTTTGCAAACTATTCCAACACTTTTGATGTAACTAATTTAGGTTTCTTGCGTGAGCGTGAGAGTCTGAAAGTGTGTGTGTCACACCAGATGTGTGAGAGTTGTCAGTCCAGGGTTCCTCCTCCTGACTCCAGCAGAGATCTTTCATTTCCCCATTGCAGCCTCCAAATCAGCACATGGCTGGGATGCACCATAGTTGTCTAACTGAAATCCAGAGGGGTTAGTTCGCCTTAAGCTTGACTGTAACTTAAACACCCTAAGTGTAGTCTAAGCCTGGTCTTTTGTTCAGTGGAGTGTCTAATGTAAGCCACTCAAACTTCTCTCTTGTTGGGTTTGCCTTTCAGCCTCTGCCCGGCCTGTTTGTTTGGCATTTCCCCCCAGTCAAAAGATTAAATATTTAGTAACATGCAAGTAAATGGCATAAAACAAAGGAAACTCCACTGCCAGCATGACATGCATGACATACAATATTTATTAACCAACTCTTACCAGAATCACCATTGAACAGCTTACTTTTTACATCATAATACTTTTTACACCAGATAAACAAAACAATAACAATCAATGACATCTTGTGCGTAAGTAAATAATTAACAACGTAAACATCGAATTGGAGGGTCAGGGAGACCCTCCTCAATGCTGTGCAGGTAGGCGGCTGTCGAACCCTCGCCCTTTGCCCCCGGCTGGGCACTCCTATGTCACTTCCTTTTTGGCTGGGCCCCCTGGGGCACGCAGGTGCTGCCCACCCTGCAGAACCTGCCGGGCTCCTGTCCATGTGGCTGGTTCCCCATCAGGCATAACCACCTGAACCAATCTCCTCGGGACTGATGTGCCTGTTAATGATTGATTAGAGAGACTATGTATGTCAGTACACTGACCTTCACGCTCGGAAGGCGGGTGAGGATGAAGGAGACCTGGCTGGGCCTAGTGGCTGCTGGGTGGGGGAGGGGTGCTTCCTGGAACAACACAGGACAGCCATGGGCACCCCCAAATCAAGAGGAGCCGTGTCTACACCAGCCAAGTCCCCTCGGGGTGGGTAGGCAGCGTTTGAGGCAGAAGAGGTGCCACATCTTGCAGAATGTCTCTAAGAGTCCACGTCACATTAAGCCACAGAAGGGGACACTACCAGCAGATGGCAGCATGAACAGACACTTCAGGGTTACTTTATTTTTGTCCACTTGTCCATATTTTGTCCAAAGTGCTTCATAAGACAAGAAGAAGATCATGCCACACAAACACAGGAGCTACTGCACTTCATTTCAGCATTCATTTAGTAAATAGTTAACCTATAAATAAGTTGCATGCAGTAGACATTTCTGTAACAGCTGAGTAAAGCTTTTTTATGGGTTAAACATTCCCTTTTTTTTTTGTTGTTCACCACGGAGAGATGAACCTTGGAACAACACGAGTGACAACACGAGATACAGATATCCGTATCTGACAGAAAGAGTTAGATGTTCAGCTGACCCAGGAACGTAATGCAAAGTCACTGAATAAATAAGCTCACAGATTTACACTTTATGCGGACACAAGCACAGAGGGACCATCGAAGACACAGTGGCACACACACACACACACACACACACACACACACACACACACTCACACACACATTTCTTTTTGTAAGGTAATGGTTCACAGTTTTGATGCGGCGCACTGGACTTCGCATGCAGAGATAAACACTGACCCACATTTCATAAAGCAGAGTCCGCTGACCTGGGCCCCTTTCAGCCTGAGCTGGACGTGAGGCGCCCACTGTGTGCCCTAACCTCAATTGTGCAGCATAGTGCCCTAAACGCAGACCCCCAGTAACAATGGGGGGGGGGGGGCATTATCAGTTTGTGCTCCGTCGGCGCTGAGGGCGAGAGACCAAACAGACTGACGTTTTTGAGCTAATAGGGAGGAGGCTCTGTTTAGGACATAAAGAAAGAATGTCAAATGGCATGGACGTTATATTTTAAGGTGCTATATTTTCAATGTGACGTGTTACTTCACAGTTACATTTCCGAAATTATTACCATATCGGTGACTTGAAACACCACAGGCACATTTCCACATTAACCTAGATGTCAGTGACTCTTAGCGAATATTTCAATTAAAAGCAATTTTCCCTTAAGAAAGTGTACAGAAAGCCGGAGATGATCTCCATTAGCGTTGTTACCGCAGCTGTGGCAGCCAGCCGCGCACTGGAACTGCAGCTCTGCAGCTGCGACCAGCTGC
>JAODJW010000002.1:14014118-14032633 GCA_026777045.1 Hyperopisus bebe | reverse complement strand
CCCGGAGTGCCGGCTCCTCTCCCCGCCCCCGGAGTGCCGGCTCCTCTCCCCTCCCGCCGAGTGCCGGCTCCTCTCCCCTCCCGCCGAGTGCCGGCTCCTCTGCCGGTGACCTGACCTTTTTGATGAGAATCAGCCCCTTCGTTTTCAAATGCAGAGCTACAACACCGACTCTGCCTCTGTGAAAACAGCGGCAATCATTCCTGAGCGCTGACACAGGTGCACAGGCAGATAGAGGTATGAATAAAAAATGACCAAAATGCAGGTTGAGATTTAGCTGCCGTCCCCAGATGCCTCTGAAAAGGGTATTCCCCTCAGTGTTCAAACATCTACGAGACGCGTTCATAATTAATGATAAAATTTTCCCCTGTTTATAAGCATAAGATGAAATTGCATATTATTTTCCTCAGTGCACCGGTCCTGCCATTGAGCACATGGATCTTACAATCTGCTCCTTGTGAAACAAAACATCCTCGGCAGAACACACAGCACCGAAGATCTGTAAAGGAAGTATCTTTTTAAACAGGATCAGTCTGCTGGGAAGTAAACAGGAAGAGAAGCCTGCGGTTTTCTGTCAATAGCTTTTCAATAAGTAGAAGGTGTTGGTCCAATGAACTTTCATGGCGGAATATCATAGGATGTCTTTCACGCTGTCCTAGCAGAAAGTTTGCCTTTTTTCCCTCCTCCCTCCTCATTCACCCTCTTCCCAAACCACCACAAAGAGCATGAGAGCCAAATGGACTGCCTATCAGTCCACCCCATGCAGGCCTGACTGCGAGACCCCAATGTGTTTTTGTCCCAATCACATTGGCCAGTGTCCGGCCATTAAAAATAGAGTTCCTATTCAAGAGAGCATTGCGTGTCCAGACGCGAGGAGACAGATCCGTATCAGCACAAATGGTGTGGAAGTAGCAACGTACTGCCTAATGATTATGAAACCACATTTACAATCTATAGTTTAGTAGTGCACATTCAGCGCCAGTCAACAACAATGAAGGCAGCATTCAGTGGAGCTCAGTGGCTTGATATTAATCATTTATATCTTTATGCTTCCTCGGAGACTTCCACTCTGACCTACCACACAAGAAGTTTGTCACACTATCAAAAATTGTTCCTGATTAGACTGTAAATGCAGACCAGATTAATGCTCTTACATAGATGCTCTTAGGAACGTTTTATATTGAAATTTGTATTGAAACATGATTGCTTAGACACGTAACAAAAACATCTTGAATGTGTCATAACAGGTGTCTGTGGAGGGGTCTGGCAATATCTCTGCTGATGCAAGTCTGTAACCCACCAGTTTAGAGACTTCAGTGACGGTCCTCTCCACAGCTTCCTCAGAGACGGCTGGCATCCTTGTACGGCAGTCAGCGCCTTCTCTTCCAATTCATATAGTTTCAATTTGACTTCATTAAAAGTATCTTTCATTGTTTTTTATTCTGACTTCTCAACACTGACCTTTGATTCTTTTTCATTTTGATCCCTGACCTTTGATTCTTTTTCATTTTGACCCCTGACCTTTGATTCTATTTCATTCTGACCTCTGAACCCTAACCTTTGATTCTTTTTATTTTTCACTTCTGAACCCTGCTTTTAGATTCTGGTTGAATCTCAATACCAAGAACACAAAGACCATACTTGTGGTGTTCACAGGACTTCATTAAAAGCATCTTTCATTGTTTTTTATTCTGACCTCTCAACACTGACCTTTGATTCTTTTTCATTTTGATCCCTGACCTTTGATTCTTTTTCATTTTGATCACTGACCTTTGATTCTTTTTTATTCAGACCCCTGAACCCTGACATTTGATTGTTTTTCATTTTGACCCCTTACCTTTGATTCTATTTCATTCTGACCTCTGAACCCTGACCTTTGAATCTTTTTCATTTTGACCCCTGACCTTTGATTCTATTTCATTCTGACCTCTGAACCCTGACCTTTGATTCTTTTTCATTTTGACCCCTGACCTTTGATTCTATTTCATTCTGACCTCTGATATAGATATTTGGGGCGGAGCAAGACCAACATCCGGGGATTTTTACCATCCTCTGATCTCATTTTGACCTCTGACCCCTGACCTTTCATTCTTCACCACAGCAGCTATTGCTACAGAGTGGCCTGGATCTACCATCCAGCAGAAACGTGAGAAGCAGTGGCTTTGGGGATCTTCACTTTTGGTTTCCCTCATGGAGGAACATGGGGACAATTACATCTCATTAGACATCTGACCCCCGTCACGGCCACTGTCTCATGTCACTGAATGACTCCGAAACACTGAGTCACATACAGGGGTGTTGGTGGGGCATGAGTACCTTGGTGAATTCATTGGGGCCCAGTACTTCATAGGGATGCTTGAATACGTAAAATTATGTGTAAAATTGGATGGGGGGCCAAGGTGACATTTTCTGAGGTGAACCAGAATTTCTAAGCACCCCTGCTCACATGTGATCATAGTATCATCTTTCACAGCCAATAAAATGCCCCGAGCATCACATACTGTGAAAGAGCTTTCAAAAAAGAAACACTGTCACCCAAAACTGAGAAAAATAAAATATAATAATTCATCCATTCATGACCTTCTGGCTCATTCTCCCGGATCCTTTCCTGTGGTCTTTCAGTTGGTGTTCTGCTATGCGCTGATGCATTGTGGGAAATGTGCTGTATTTCTAAAAGTATCCATCATTCTCAGTGCTCATAAATAGCTACGCACATAAAGGCATGCTCTTGGACTCCTCAGTAAAGAGTCGGGACTAATAATATAAACCCTTGAAGCAAAACCAGTAAAAAAAGTGAAAAGTGAAACAGCTGTCTCTCAGCATAACCTGATGCAGGAATTTTCTTTGAAAAGCAAACATGAATTTGACGATAGAAGAGTGAACTATTTTTATAAACCAGGCTTTATGAGTAAATCAAAACTATATACTTAATAAAACTATAATTGTGTAGATCTTAGAAAGTTTTAAAGACGAAGTGTCCTTTTTTGGGTTGTTTTCCCTTGAGGTTACGTGTTGTTTCTTTATTAAATGCCCGTGTTTGCGATCAAATGTGCGACTGCGTTCCCACACACGACTGTCCAGGGAAATCCGTGCCTTGTGCCTGGAATTTCCAAGACAGACTCCAGACTCAACAGAACCCTGCAGTGGATAAGCAACTATGGAAGATGGATGGATGGATCTTTGTATATTTAAATCTGTATATATGTATTTTATCTGTATATGTGTAATAATCTGTATATCTGTAGTGTATAATCTAATTTCTGCTTTTAACTAAAATATAAATGCCAGCCTATAAGAAGTATTCACTAGCAGCCCTGGGCTTTCAGCTAGGCCATTCGAAGTTAATATTATTATCTCATTTTGAATTCGCATAATGGGAGACTTTGAGACACAGTTTGCAGAACAACAAATCTGAAAAACAAGAAAATACTTAAAACGTTTAAAGACATGCTTGTCTCTTGCTGATGTGTAGGAAGAGAACTTAATGATTATTGTTTCTTTTTAACAAAGCCTGGGATGCCAAGAATACAGTAATTATATTGAAATTTCTATTTGCAATGTTTTTGCTGAAGAATATTTTAAGCAAAAAAAGTTGTAATATATTTATAGAAATGTCAGTTTATTTCACTTGGCCGGCTAACAGCACAGCAATGTGTGAAACATGGTTACAGCACAAAAAATTCTTTGTGTATGATTTAAACATCCCTTTATAAGAAAACTTATCAAATCTGATCATTTGAAATGAAAGTTCAAAATGAATCAATTTCAGATATTAAGTTATTTTTATATGTTTATGTCAGTACCTTGTGTCTTTGTACATTTGAATTCGATTCATTTTGAAGAAATATATTTGTTATGAGAGTCTACATTATTTTAAGGAACATTTTTGCTATGAGTCTTCAGATTCCATCACAAGTTAATCGATCTTCAAGATCATGGACTGACCGCATAAAATCCAACTGTCTGAGAAAATGAGCAGCAATGTTCTCTGTTTATATTAAAAACTATAATTAAGCTGAACTTAACAACATTCTCTGCAATTTAAATACTGAGTCTTTCTTAAGGATTCATGGCTATTTGGTTAAGATATAACATAACAGTCCAGTGAAAGGTTGAGTGAATCCAGACTAATCCTTACTCTATGATGTCCCGTGGGCTTAAATTAAATGTTCTCCTGATACCAAAGTATCAGAAAAATCGAAAAGAATTAATCATATCCTGGTATCTGACTGGTCAGAAGGCTGGTTACCTGACTATAATGTCCTAGTATCTGACTAATCTGAAGGCTGGTCACCAGATTATCATACCATCACTTGGTTTGATGTTAGGGACTGAAATAGATCACCTTCTCTAGGCAAATTAAACCGTTAGGCATGGGAGCATCGCATGTATGGATTCTAGTTTTCCTATAGACCCAGATGGAGACTCCACAAGAAGAGGTAATAGCGGCGATGCAAATGGGACTTTTGCAGTTATGTTGTGTGACAGGAGGAATGGGCAGTCATCCGGAGTCTGTGACACTCATTATTTTCACATGTCCCTTGTTACCCTTTAGCTCTCAATAGCTAAAAGCTATTTGGTTTATTTTTTCCGTGACACACCCAACCAAGGGTGCTTCTCAACCAGCAAAATGTTGCCTTTATCTCCTGTGCTAAAGTCTGTGATGTGTGACCTCTCTGTACCCTGACCCCTTCTTTCCTGTAAAGGAAAGCACTGTAAACATATCCTTCCTTGCCCAATATCTGGCTCATGTGATTCTGTTTTATTGCAAATCATACAAGCATATGTCTGTTCTTTAAATCTAAAAAACATCTTATATAAATGCAAATTGTTTTACACTGATTGTCTTCCAGGTGGCATCACTGCAGTGAAAAAAGGCACATTTGCAGTGGTGTCTGAATGAAGCCTTTTTCATCTACACCTCTGTCTAGGTCTGTCTCTTCGTGATTCTCTCTGGTTACTTTCAGCATTGCCCATAGGAGGTTGGGATTCAGACACAAGTCTCTTGGAAGGCTAAGACTTCCATTGTCCTACAAGGCGAAGCTCCGTGCAACAATTAAGCAATAACCCCACCAGGACACAAAATATCAGGAATGCAAGCCCACATAGTTAGCCTGGCATTGCTAAATGCTGTGTGTGTCAGGGTGCCGCCAGCTGGTCATTCCAGAGAGGAGAATGTGAAGAGGCCTATCAGACAGATGTGGGGATGATGAAACTTCCCACCATGGGATCTCCATCGGACACTGAACCGTTACCCATGTCCCTCTCTGATTTTTCTCTTATCCCTTAGATTGTACACGTGGTGATGACCATTCACACACAAAGCTGGAAAGTCAAATAAACTCCTGATAATATCATTATTTCTAATATGATTTATTTGATCTAATGGTGACATTAGTGATTGGTCAAAGTCTCTGTAGGTTAAACTGAGTCATCTGGTCTAATTTGGTCACAAATTTATTGCTCTTGCTTTGAAACCATCAGAGAACCAAATAGAAGATTCTGGCCCTGGGAGAGAGTTACATCCATTAGATGTTTTTATTGCAATATACAAAACAACATTATATTACGAAAGTGATGTTCTTGGAAATTGAAAATAGCCTCCAAATTGTCTGCATAAGAGACAACCTTTTGACTTAATAAGAGTTTCAGAAATACAGGGCATTTGGTAAACAAATTCCAACAGGAAATCAGCCAGTATGTTTTCTGTAGGAATTTCCCAGGTGTATACACTGTTTGTGGGCTGCTTCTCTTTTTTTTTTTTTTTTTTTTTTTTACGGTTCACCCAGTGCGATGTGTAGGACTGAGGACTCTGCTGACATTATCTGAATTATCTGTCAACAGGTTTCAGCAGTGGCTGGTTTATCTGTGAGATCTGAACCCCCCCTGCAGAAAAGAGGCTTCCTGCTGGGAGGTGTCCATCACGGGGCCTGGGGATTGTGCCCAGTGGCTTGCTAACACACAACGGTGAAAGCTGGGGTCAGGCCAAGTCAAATATTGTGAAGAGATCAAGAGACCAGATCAGATGAGATCAGATGTTTCAGTCGCATTTGGAGTGGTACATCTGCTCTTGGGGTGTTGGGGGTTCATTGCCACTGGGCTGCTGGGAGGGGAAGCTTTAATGAGAAGTGAGAGCTGACAGTTAACACGTAGCCTTCTGCTGGCCTTAGAACGGGTTTCTCCACTGTCCTAGGGGACACACCCAGCTGTGGCCATTCAGGGAAGAGAACACAGAATGGAAATTTTCAGGGTGAACCATGAATCACGAACAGAACGCAACACGCAGTTTATGAAAAGTACAGCTTATTATGTCATTCAATTTGCAAGCCACCCCTTAATATTGCACACCACGAGACTGTTCTTTATCTACGGCAATCAGGAGATAAAAAAAGCTGAGTTAACATCTTAAAGCCAGGGTGTCAGGTTTGGGTTGTGAGGTTATTTAGCACAAAAGATGTTTGCAACATCAAATTCTCAGCTTATGTCTTGCAGACTGACTGTGGTTAGATCGTCAGACTGCGCTGGTGCTGCCCAGGAAACGGTGCCAGTGGACACGTGTTTGTGCTGGAGCAGACAAATGGACACTCTCTGTTTCCACCGAAAGCGTGCCGCAGGGAGGAGCAGTGAAATCGGGCTGCATAGCTGCACAATGCGACTCACTGCTGAATCGCATGCCTGGTTCCTTTTTCAACACTTGATGCTCTTCCTTTGTGGAAATTGTATTGCCTGCAGATCAGCACTTCTCAAGACGGCAAGGCCATCAGAGAACTGACAGGCTGCCTGTCTGGGGGGCTGGCTGCCCTGACCGTGACACCCAGCCCCCTCCGCTTTCCACAAAAAGGAAAAACACTTGTAGTAGATCAGTGGAGTTCTTCTTTAACCAGCTAACCTCAAGGCTACATTCTTTGAATAACAATGCACGTCTCGTTAGGTTTGGGGTTGTTTTTCAAACATGTTAAGCTTGATCATCTGCAACGATAGTCAAGAATACTACTCTAAATGTCTCGATTACTAATAAGAAGAGCGATTTGCTGCACCAACCAGCCAAGCAGTAAGGGAGCACCGATCTGAGAAGAAAAGCTGAAGGCATGGTGGCAGAACCTGGCAAAGCGTTCTATGTGATCTGACACTCGGCTGTGAGGCTGTGCTCACAGCGCCATGCTTTCCTCTTCCTCTGCTCCCTAATGGGCGGAACCGGCCAGTGCGTGGTTACGCAGGTAACCTCTTACAGCATGACTTCATATGCTTACATTACGGGGGATGGCATGGGACAGTGGGGTCGGGACCGGAAGCTGACACAGACATGTGAACCATACACACACATGGGGGGTTGAACCTACAGCCCTAAATTCAAATGGCAACATTGCGTGGGCCAGAGAGGGTGAAACAGGAGCATCCTTTGGATACAGATAATTTATAGGGTGGATAAGACTGCGTCTTTCTCTGTCAAAAGGCAAAGCCTCACTGTGTGGTCTGTTACAAAGCACATCACAAAGCTCCCTGGTCGGCCATCTGCCCCGATCCGCATCAGTGCTGACAGTGACTGGTTCAGTCAAATGTGTAAGTGCTTAGCTAAAGCGAAGTGAGAGTCGCCCTGTACTCTGGAACTGGGCCCCTTTCATTCTACTGATTTTATTGGCAAATAGGAAAAAAAGATCCTGTACAATGTTTTGGGGCAGCTGCACTGGAAAGGGCACCGTGTCAAAATACACGGAATCGAGCCAAACTGATTCCAAATTGGCACCGGGCTGTTTCAGGTGCATGCAAAGATGGAACTTCATAATATACAGGATGTAAAAAAAAATGTTACAGAAGAACCCATGGTGAAGTTCCAGAACGTGACCCACGTCATTAGGATATTATGCATGCTTTACCTCCTAAAAAGGAAAAGCTCGATTTCTTAATCACAAAGTCTGCCTACAGTGAAGCTACAGTCATACTGCTGCAGAGGTGCAAACGCTCATCTATCTTCTCCCTATTTTTTTAATAGAATGACTTCAAATGAACAGAAGCCAGAAACGTAAACAGAAGCCGGTGTTTATGTCTTGGTTAATCTCAGGTTTCCGTGTCTTTGCTCGCCTGGACCAGCATTCCTGCTCATCCCTGCCATCTCCTGTGTGCTGTATTAGAGCCCACGCTCCGTCACTAGCATCCCTCTGCATTCCATGGCACTATTTTATCTCCACACCCGTTGGAATCCCCCACCAGTGTTGCGATTTGCCGCCGCGGTAACGTCACCAGTGACCGGTTGCGTGGGACGTGGCATTCCCCCACTGTTCCGCAAGCCACGTGTCCTGGAAAGAATCTGGCCCCTCTGGACCCCGCCCAGGGTGACCAGGGGCCTCAGAAATGTCACCTCTCAGGTGACAAATAAGATGAAAAGGGAGGAGAGATTTGACCCCAGTAGCCTGAGGATTAGAGATCTTAGCTGGGTAATTCTTCACCAGCATGAGATGTAAATCAGTATCTCATCACCAGTTACTGCTACCCTTTACTGAAAGATTAAAAATATTAAGAGGGTTCGATGGCATACATTCCCAGCCGCCCAAGGGTGTGTGCTGAGGTGACACCACCAAAACGGGGGACAGATGTGACGATAGTCACTTGCCAGCAGTGCCGTGGGCACGGAGCCAATCGAGCATTCACCCTCCATACAGGGAGGGAGGGGAGGGGGCGGTTTGCCAAGGAATTCCCACAATGTGAGCCCCATTCGGATTGCAGGGGGTCCCGGGATGGACTGACCTCAGTGGTTGCCGAGTCGGGCTGATTTAGCCCCCTTTCTGTCCTGGCACCTCCTGGACACGGCGGGGGAGCACAGAGAAATGCCGGGCAGCTGATGGCCTGATTATTGCAGAGACCCCTGGATGTCCCATTTAATAACTGTATCCATGGCACAGCTGTATAGCGCCACCAGGCCCGGATCCTGGGCATTGCAATGTGGGCAGGCTGTGGCAAGCCGGGTGCTTTGGGTCACGTGGCCAAGGTGGCGGGACACTGAAGCGGAATTCCATTCCCAGAACGTTACGCCAATGTTTCCAGTGACGGCTCCGCGCCCTGACCTCCGGCTTAATGACTTGCATAGTCATACTCACCTCTGTTCCTGGTTCCTTATTGCCTCATGCATACGTAAAGGGACATATTATGCAAATTCAGGCCATTGGTAATTAGAGAATATGGCTGCATTTTAGATGTGTTTTTTTTCCACGGAAGTCTATGTGTTTGTAAGTTGCGGGCCAGTAGTTTGGAATTAGGCATCACCACCTGACAAAATGGACTTGGTGGATGTCAGGAAATTACTATCATAGGGACTCTTTTTAATTAATAAACATTCTATCAAGTCATTGCCTAAATAATTATTCACTACATATCTAAGATCAGTTGTATGCAGCGTTTGCCTCTGGAAGGTTATTATAATGTGAATGCTTCAAGTCTCGTACTCACAACCTCGTGGTCCAGCGGCTCCTACTGTCCCCCATGGCGACGGCTGTCTCCCCTGCTGCGCATGAAAGCTTACAAGAGTATCTGCATTTTTCGTAAGGATGAGAGCGCCACAGAGGATGGGAGGAAGGGCAGGAAGGAAAACGGTGTAGGAAAGTCTCCAGAAAGAGCATAAATCTCCCCCATCTCTGACAGAACTTGAATTTCAAACGACTCCTTCCTACACCATCGTGCTAACTGATCAGTGTGCTGAGTGTCTTATGAAGCAAACAGTTTTCTTCAGCAAAGCAGCATGTATTCTGAGTGCAAATAGTACAAACATTATTTTCTCAGCAAGTTGGTAAATGATGTTTGAGTTGATATCTGGGTTTATGATTCACTTTAAACGACTTCTGGTTATCTGACATTTTCTCAGGACTCGCTGTGCAGACCATGAAGACCTGTGACCCATGACTGATGTAACAGCAGTGTCCTGCACACGCAAAGTTTGTTTCCGTCGGCAGTCGTGTTAACACGTTTCTGTGGCATGAATGCGCCTATAATTGCGACAGTAATTACCATGTGACCTCAAATGAACAAATGACATGCAGCCCTAGAGATACGTTCAGGAACACCGGAGGAGTGGTCATGTGACCCACTGCCCCCTCGTAAACATTCCCATAAAACATGAAACTTACAGCCACCCCCCAGCAAAACGGACTGCGTTTCAGCACAGGGGAAGTTGGCTCAGCATGCCAAATAAGACAGGTTTATATTTAAACCGATTACAGAACATTAAACCTGAGAGCCACTCTGTTCTCCATAAATGAGTAAATGTCAGAGTGGAAGAAACTCACAGTGTGACCTCACAGTCTGTACGTTGCCAAATTTATGATAAAACCCTCAAACACCGAACACTCGTGAGAGAATGAAAATGTCCGACCTGGTCTTCATCACTGAAATGTTCACGACTGCTAAAAAATGACCTCGAACCTTGTAATTAGCTCAAAAAGCAAAGGGAATTCTCAGAATTCACCTTCTGTTTTAATTGAAGGAGTATCCTGAAGTACATGTATCCTGAAGTACCTGCAAAGGCTTTAGGTGGTCCTTATGTTTGAGAGCACTTACCACGTGACATCGCCAGTTGGAGAGAATTGGTGCTGCCCCCTACAGGCTGAGGCGTGTACTGCAAACCGGAAGTACCTCTGATCAGATCCAGGGATCTCATGTATAAACGGTGCGTACGCACGAAAATGTTGCGTACATCCGTTTCCACACTCATGTCAAGATGTATAAAAACGAAACGGCGTACCACTACGCACATTCGCACGGGAGCTCCAGACATGGCGTACGCACGTTTCTGCTCGAAACTGCTCGAAGACTACCATTCTTCTTGTGATCCCAGAGCACATTCTTGCTCTTATTTGGGGAATCACACTACTTGTCTTACATAATCTTTCAGGTAAGAAGGACTCTGTCTGGCACGCTCAGAGCGGTGTAGTGCTGGCGGTAGGTCTGCTTCCGCATCTAGCGTAGCGTCAGCTGGAAAGTGAGGCTGGGTTTTCTCAGTAGACTCTGTCACCTTTCAAGACGCCCGCAGCTTGCTTTGGAATATGAAGCCTGGGAGGCTCCACCATCATCTCTGGTCCAGATGAACCAGCCATGGTCGCAAGCCGATTCCTGATTTGGTCCACATGACGTCTCATGCTGCGTCCATCTAAGATACCGGTCCAGTGAGTTCTTCAATGACTGCGGGGACCCACTTGGGTCCGTGACTGTAATTTCGGATGTACGCATCATCACCAGGGGACAAACTCCTCCACTTGCTGTGTGTGTCATGTTGTAGTTTCTGTTTCAGTTGCTTCCTGCGTATTTTTGACTTGAAGTCAGGAAGCAGAAGATCCAAAGTTGTCTCTTGGACATCAGCATTTCAGCTGCTGACACCCCCGTGGTGGATTGTGGGGGGTAATCCTGTAACTGAACAGAAATCTTGCTAACTTTGTATCCAAGGAGTCTCCATTGATTTTCTTTATGCCTTGTTTGAATGTCTACACGGCTCTTTCTGCCAGGCCGTTGGATGCCGGGTGGAAAGGTGCAGACGTCACTTGCTGTATACCATTTTGCTTCAGGAATGTCTGAAACTCTTGGCTGGTAAAGCAAGTTCCGTTGTTGGATACTATGGTCTGGGGCAAGCCGTGTGTGCTAAAACACTGTCTTAGCTTCCCTACAGTAACTTGACTAGTTGCACTGTCCGTTGGATACACATCCATCCATTTGGAGTCTGCATCTACAGTGATTAGAGACATCTTGCCTAGGTGTGGGTCCGCATAATCAGCATGCAGTCTGCTCCACGGTGTCTCAGGCCACCCCATGGATGAAGTGGAGCCCCAACTGGAGACGTACTGTTTTCCTGGCATGTGTGGCAGGACTGTACTTCCTTTTCTATTCCTGAGTCTTCCATTACATGAGACAACACGGCCCCTACTCCGTATGGTGAGGCGTCGCATGCCAATACCAAGTCCTTGTCCGCTGTACAGTGACACAGTACTCTAGCTGATTTTAGTAGATGTTTTGACAGCTGAAATGCGTCTTCATGATTTTTGTTTCAGATCCACTGAGTGTCCTTTCTCAACAATTAATGTAAGGGTGCTAAGCGTGCGGCCAGCCCAGGGAGAAACTTGTTGTAGTAGTTTAGCAAACCAGGGCTTGCTCTTAACTCGGTCACTGTGGTTGGCGGTGGGGCCTCCTCCATGGTGCTCACCTTGTCTTGCTGGGGGTGCAGGCCTTCAGCATCAATCTTGTGACCTAAGTACTCAACTTCATCTTGCAAGAATGCACACTTGCATCTGCGGAGTCGTAGGTCAGCTTCTTTTAGTCATCTGAGTACCTCGTCCAGCATACTCAGGTGCTCAGTTTTGTGTCTCCCAGTCAGTAAGATGTCGTCTAAGTACACAGCTACTCCAGGCTGGCCTTGCAACACACTTTCCATCATTCTCTGGAAAATTTCCGGAGCAGATGATACTCCGAAAGCAAGCCTATTGGATGTGAACAGGCCACGATGTGTGTTTACTTTTAAGTAATTCTTGGACTCATCATCCATCACAATCTGTTGGTAGGCGCGGCTCAAATCTAACTTAGAGAATTGCTTTCCTCCGGCTAATGTGTTGAACAGATCTTCCATGTGTGGGATAGTGTATTGCTCTAGTGAGGAGGCGCTGTTTACTGTTAGTTTGTAATCACCGCATATCCTGACAGAACCATCCGGCTTCAGGAGAGGTACAAAGGGGGCTGCCCATTTGGCATACTTAACAGGAGCAATGATGCCCTCCTTCTGCATAAAAGTGTGAGACCGGGAATCCCACGACCTCCACCTGTGCAGTTAAGCTTCTTATGGTGAGCAGCTCATTTTTTCATGTCGACTTTAATGCCCGACCACTTCTTTTTAATTTCGGCCATTGTGCGAATTTCGGAACCAACACTTTTAACTGACTTTAACTGTGGGCTCGTTCACATACATAAAATTTCCACGAGTGGCTGGCTGTAGAAGGGGTCTCATAATGTGTGTCCTCTGTCAGGCCCCATCCACTCTACGTCATTTCCGTTCGAACGACAGAATCCGTCTTGTCGCGATAGATTACGACTTGCCGACTGCCGCTACAGTATCCATCTTGTCGCACGTATTCTTAAAACGCGGTATGTATGGTGATTAATCATCACATCGAAATACGCGTGTGAACTCCTCTCCTTACTGCAGGCAACTTGTGTTTACCTTAAAGTCCTAAGACTAGTGCTCAGTCATATAATAAAGCAGCCAAAGTCTGTTATACTGTATTCTGTTGACGTTCTGTTGGGTTTGAAAAATAAACAGCTTTACTTTTGCTGTTTTGTGAGGAAAAAAAAAACATAATTTTATTAAAAACAACATAGTTTGTATATAACTAGAATAGTAGTTTTTCTTGTAGAAATTTAAATTAATTCTCATCGGCTCCTTAGAAAAAAAATAAAAATATTGTATTATGACCAGTACCAAAGCACAACTAATATATTTATTGGCAAACGTTAATTTAAATTAGGCAATTGTACAACTATTGCAACTTCACATTTTATTATTGTCTTCACAATGTAATTTAAAATTTTGTAATAAAGTTTTATTTTTAATTTAAAATGGCTGACTTCGTCATCATACGTTTACATAATTTTGAGGTATGTATTAATACATCCTATATATATTGTAATACTGCAGTTAGAAAGTTCAAATTGGCTCTTATCAGGCACAACAGACTCTATAGATCTATGTTGGTACACTGGACTCTAGATAATGTTTGTCATGTCCCGATCGTCCGCTCCTCACGTGTGCCACGCCCCCTCATTAACCCCATGTGGATTCCCCGTGTTTACCAGCTGTTCTCGATCGTTGTCATTAGTTCATTGTATTTAATCCGCGTTTCCGTTTGTTTCCCCAGTCCGGTCATTGTACTGTCATGTCATATGCTTGTGTTGCTAAGTTCATTAATTAAACTCCGTGTCTGCTCAAGCGCCTGGCCTCCAGCGCCTTTACTGCGCTCCGTGCGCCGTTCGGCAGGACAATGTTATTAAAATGATGTTATTACTTAGCAAATATCTTGAATAAAACAAATACATTTGTTAATAACCAATAACGCACAATAATTAGATTATGACTTAAAAGTTTCCGTACAAACATTTAAACGCTGACATTATTAAAGCTGCGATGGGCTGCCCCCCCCCGTCCAGGGTTGTTTCCTGCCTCGTGCCCGTAGGCTCCGGACCCCCCGCGACCCAGTAGGATAAGCGGGTTGGAAAATGGACATTATTAAAGTATAATATTTCACAGCATAAATATGGCACAAGAAAATAATTATTAAAAGTACATATTAGCTATAGTCTGACAATAATAACACATACATTAGCACTATATTTATTTACACACATATGTACAACGGTATTGTTCAGGTTTGAGACGGATTCTATTGTATAAACGGAAATTACGTATTGGGGTTTGGGAAGACGGATTTTGTCGTTTTAACGGAAATGACGTAGGGGCTTGAGAGTGGATGGGGCCTGACAGGGGACACGCGCTCTCAGGCCCCTCCTGCAGCCAGACCCTTCTCAAAATTTCACGCTCATTGGGGTTTATAAAGGGAATGTGCGTAGATCTGTGCTTACGCACAGTTTTGTGCATTTTCTTGCGTACGCACATCACTAGTTTTTTCCGTAGGCCATGTTTGAGTGTGAATTCTACACATGGCGTTATACATGAGGCCCCTGGAGAGTGAAAAACAAAATATTACTTGGCCGGAACTTCATAGTGAGAAGTGCAGTTCAGCAGATTTAAATCAAACCACTATTGGTTCTTTATGAAGCCTTGAGATGTTCCTGCTAATTGTGACCTGAAACAGATAAGTGCAATCAGAAAGATAAGCTACCTAGAAGGCAAGATGTGACTGTGGGACCATGCTGCTGCTCTTATTACTCCTTTCATGATGCCGGTAATGTAAAAATCTCACACGCTGCTTAAGGTGTGGATTTCATGAGCATCACAAGTCAGCAACACTGGGTTCATATTCAATCCAGCATCAGCTTCAGAAGTTACAGCTTCTTATTATGAAATATGAGATCAGCTAAAGAGATTTAACCTTTTCTAAGAAATTGTTGGTTGGGAATGTATTCCGTCAAAATTAAATTTTTATCTGATGGAAAGAATTATCAACCCCAATTACTGACATTAAAGGTGATTTCCTGGTGATTCCTAGAGGCTGCGGGAAGGCTGTGTTCTCCCAAAATGTCCTTGATTCCCTTGTCAGTGATATTTGATTCTCCACTGGAAAGAAGCTCAACATAAAAATGGATAAAGGAAAAAAATGCCCACATTTTGTCTGACTTAATGTCACCTTTGGAGAAGTTATGCCAGAAAGTATCTTTTGAGTGAAGCTGTTTGGACAAATCGACTATCCAGACAGATTTAAAAAAGCAATGTGCAGTCACAGATCACAGCCCTGCAGTGAGGACGTATCAGAGAGGGGTCCCATAAATATGCAACTCACTTTGAAAACATGAGGTCTAGTAAAAGGAGAGAAATGTAGGATGTGAGAAGTGGACCATTTCCATAGTGGGGTTATAAAGTAAATGCTGCTGAAAATTAAATTAAATCCTACATACAATAAAAACTATAATAAATTTGCCCCATGATATATTTTGTTGAATGAAAATATCACAGTATAAAGAAAATGTTACCGTAATATTTCCCTAGCCTACCCTACACATTTCCAAAAAATTCATATTAGAAGGCCAACACTATTTAAATTCTCCCACAATAAATATCGCCAAGTTCCCCATGATAAATTTTGTTGACCAGCTATCGGACTGCCACTGATTATGTAGCCAGCACACTTATGCAGCCAGCTTATTCTGCATTTTTTATAATTTTTCCCCTATCAGGTTTGTTTGTTTTTTAATTGAATTGTACAGGTTATAGGTCACATTAAAGGTGGGAAGAGTTTTTAAATCATTTATACTGATCTAATTTTTTATATCACAAAAACCTGGCATTTTAACTGGGGATTGGACACTTTTTATATAAACTGTGGAATATTGAGAAAATAACATGGCACTACACAGTTTTAGAATCACTGACCTGGGAAGTTTGAAAAGGACACTTTCAGATCTCAGATGACTGTGTTCCCAAGATGGCGAGTCTGCAAGTCTCCCTTTACATTCTTTGCTGCCACCTATTGCTGCTGTTTTGGTTTTAGGGCAGTTTGTCTCAGGTCTATCAGACGTAGGTTTTCATCCATATAATGTTTTTGTGAAATGGTAATAAAATCCATCGAAGATCAAACAATGTTATCCTGTTGACAAGGTCAAGCGTCTTATTTAAGTTACCTTTCCCCAAACTTTCACTAAGTGCCGTTGCTTAAATTTTTATGTGATTTGGCTCAAAATTTGAAGATCAAGATCTTTACCCATACAATTCGCCTGTAAAGTTTAGAAAGGATAGTACATATACAGTACAGGCCAAAAGTTTGGACACACCTTCTCATTCAATTGAATGTACTGTACATGTTGAGTTATCATGCTGACAAGATTGAGTGTCTCTAAAAAGATAGTATCTAAACTGCACTTTTTTTGCTATCACTATGTGGTGCTGCTGCAGTCTGTAGGGCAGTCTGTCACAAAATGTGATTAGTTCCCATATGTCACCCATACAATACCTCTGGAAACATCAGTCAAATACTTTTTGAGTTATTTTCTTACCGAGAAAGTGGTGGCGTTGGCAGCAGCCTGGTCCCAAACTGCATATGTAATCCCCCCTCTGGGATGGTATATGTGAATTAAAATGGTGATAGCACCAGACTTCTACTACACTAGGCTGATTACATTAGGCTGAGTCTCTGCATTGCTGTTCGTATTAAGTGTGTGACTTTTCCCTGCAATGGACTAGAATCCTGTCTCATGCCCTGTGATGGACTGCCATCCCATCCATGGTGTACCCCAACCTGGGATAGACTCCATTCCCCTGCCCAGTCCTATGGAGGACAAAAGGTTGGAAGATGAATGGATGATTTACCAAGACCTCACATGGTGTGAATTACAATTTACTTATCTGTGAGTGTCAGACTGAAAAGTCCTGGTAACATTGTTACGCAAGAGTCTTGGCGTAACTGGCCATCATGCATTAACATTTCCATCATAATTGTATAATATTGGTGCATAAATGCAGTGCTTTGCATGTTTGTGAGCTCAAGCAGAGGCCTGATGGTTACATGCTGTGGCTTTGTACCTCTGGCTCAGCAGATCCCCTGTCGTGATACATATTCAGACTCCAAACTCCGGAAGTTGTACTAAAATTGAGGATGTGCTGAAATTATCTAGCTGAGTTTGATGGCATCAAAAACTGTATAATTTAGATGCAAAGTCATACAGTGACCTTGTGTTTTGTAACCCTGTTATTTTAATTTCTCACTGCTGGTTGTAAATGAAGATTTGGCTTTTCCACTGAGGTTATGATGACAAAGTACAGGTATAATATACACTGCTTCTTCTCTTTCTGTTCTTTTTTTCCCTCATCCTGCCTGTCTTCTTAAAAGCACCTTCCTCTCTGCAATAACGGAAATGAATCCGGCATACTGGACGAAGACACCTCATTGATTTATTGTGTTTTTGGGTTGCATTCTTCACTTAGACTGACAAACAGGCTCAGTGACTTCCAGATGTGACAGGCGCTCTCCATGACGACGGGACAAATCGCAGCATATGCCCGCCCATGAAATTGGATTTTAAAAACTGCATCAAGCAGGTCCCGGTGACGAATTTCGGCCTGCTAAAAAAAATGAACAAAGATCAAAGCGAACATGCATGCTGTGTTTTCATGCATTTTTGTTCTTGTTATTAAAAAATGAATGAAGCAGAAGTGCCTTCCTTGGTAGGCAGCCCTCGAAGCCGGACTCGCTGCACAGGTCTCCATTAGAGACGGCAGGGACTTTTCTTCTTCTAGGGTGTATTAGATTTGGGAGCTTTTGTAAGTTAACCAGCCATCATACTTCCTGATCCTCTATTCTAGTCGGATCCTGACCCTAAAGATAACCACCCTGCTATTCTCTCCATTTACAGACAGGAGAGCTGGAGAGAACCTTGGCTGCGGCACAGAAAAGAGCCAAAGCAGCCAGTCCTCTGCTTGTCACTGTCCGGATCTGGAAAAGGGGCTGATGTGAACCATTTCTCATTTACCCAGCTTTAACTACAATCAAAACTATACTGGCACTCACACACCATTCACTCACACTCACACACCATTCACTCACACTCACACACCATTCACTCACACACCATTTACTCACACACACATTCACTCACACACACATTCACTCACACAGTATTCACTCACACACACATTCACTCACACACCATTCACTCACACACACATTCACTCACACACCATTCACTCACACTCACACACCATTGACTCACACACACATTCACTCACACAGTATTCACTCACACACCATTCACTCACACACACATTCACTCACACAACAGTCACTCACACTCACACACCATTAACTCACACACACATTCACTCACAC
>JAODJW010000002.1:13983274-13996038 GCA_026777045.1 Hyperopisus bebe | reverse complement strand
TGAACAGCTGACCTACAGGTTATCCCAAAAACCTGCATACACACCGGCCCTTTGCGGATAAGATTGGGCACCCCTGAGTTAGATAAACAGCTGAACTCGTTTCATTCCTTTGGGATGTTAGTAACTGCCAAAACGACTGAAGAAAATGTGAGGGTGACTGGGATAGACCTGGAACTACAATGGAACAGGAGGAAACGTATCCAATTTATCATGCGATTTATTAAAAGATGATGCAGAGGGAAGAGGGATATATGCTATGAGGCTATTTTTTGGGAATGTACATTAATATCCAGGTGTTTCCCTCCTCTCTGCCCCAGTGTCATTCAGGCATCAGAATGAGCTTAGTGTCAGGTTTGATTTCATGTTGTGCTTCCTTTTACATTTGCAATGCTCCTTCATTCTATCTCATTCAAATCTTGTTTTATGATGAAAATAAGGCTGGAACAACAGTACCTTAAATATTTAATTCTGAAATTGTAGGCCATCTGCCATGTGTCGCTCCTGCTTTTTGTATCATTGACCAAACCCCCTTTAATCCTGCAAAACCAAAGTGCTTTGACTGACATATTTATACAGTAATCACTAAGATATATCTAAGACGTATGGATGACAGATGTGAAAAGTTATCTCTGTCCACAAGAGGGCAGCAAAATACCCATGTTTATACTCAATGTGTCCTTTTGTTGCTTTGTGTTTGTTTATCACTATATAAGGGCAATGCTGGTGTACCCATAAGGTGACAAGGATGGTTGCCTTGGACACCATCTTCTGAGAGGGCGCCGACCTAGAAAGCCAGTTTTTATCTCTTACGGGTGGTGCCTGTGGTGACACTTGCCAAGATGGCCACATGTGCTTCAGCCTATGCAGAGTAAGGGGAACTTGTAAAAGAACGAGAATGGGAATATTTAATACCATAGAACAGGGTCCCTCAATTCCAGTCCTAGTGGGCCAGAACCTAACACAGTTTGCAGATTTTCCTGTTCAAACACACCAACTAAACCTGTTAATTGTCTGATTGAGGTGCATTTCTGGCCATCTAGGACCGGAACTGGGAACCCTGAATCTGAGCTATATACAGGCCCATTATTACCTAATCCTGTGTTATATACAGGCTTGCATGCATTATTCCCTGAGCCTTTGTAATATACAGGTTTACAAACATTATCCTTGAGCCTGTGTTATATACAGTCCTAGATGCATTATTCCCTGAGCTTGTTACATACAGACCTACATACATTATCCCTGAGCCTATGTTACATACAGGCCTACATAAATTATACCCTGAGCCTGTGTTATATACAGGCCTACATGCATTACTCCCTGAGCCTGTGTTATATACAGGCCTACATACATTATTCCCTGAGCCTGTGTTATATACAGGTCTACATACATTTTCCCTGAGCCTGTGTTATATACAGGCCTACATACATTATTCCCTGAGTCTGTGTTACGTGCAGGCTGTTATGTGCCGTAAGTTTCCAGGGGAAACCTGCAGATTCTCTGGACCTCCCTCCCTTGTCGTCATTCTCCGGCTGCATTTTGGCTCCGCCTCTCCAACCAGACCCCGCCCACAGCTCCTCCGATGCGTCGCGTGTCATTTCCTGTTCCTGAGGAGAAAAGGCCACGATTGGCACACCTAGGGAGCTCTGCTCATTTCTTTTGTATTTGGTTTGCTTATTGATTATTAGTGTTCGATGGTTTTTGATTTTCGATTTCTCGCTGCACCCCTCAGCGCACTTTTGCTTTGGGTTGATTTATCTCCTGGTTTATTTGAACTCTCGCTTGTTTTTGATTACTCTCTTTGCCTTCTCCCTTCGGTACCATTGCTTGTGTTTTGTGTACGTTTGTACCAGGTGTGTAAGGAGTCACTGCTTTTTTTTTTTTTTTAGTGATTATTTGTCATTGTTGACACACCACAGCACACAGTGCACAACAATGAAATGTGTCCTCAGCTTTCAACCCAAATATGATGTGGTGACATAGCAGGGGGCAGCTAATTCAGCGCCCGGGGAGCAGTGCTTGGGGACGGTACCTTGCTCAGGGTACCTCATTGGTGTCTTGCTGGTTGGGGATTCGAACCTGCAATCTTTCGATTACAAGTGCGCTTCCCTAACCACTATTAAGCCACCACTGCCACTGTGTTTCTTGCGTGCCGTGGTTTACTGTATGTTTGGGTAGGGAGTCAGAGTTTAGTGTTGTCATTTTGTTTCCTTTTGTTACACTTAGGCGTAGATTAGTTTTGGGACGTGTTAGCGCTGTTAGCGGTGTTTTGTTTGTTGTTTTGGCCTTGTCACTCCCGAAGTCTGTTACCCCTGGTGTTTGTAAAAGTGTCTGTGAAAAATAAAAAAACACAAAAAAAGATCCCTCTTGTTTCCCATGTTCCCTTTCCCTTATTCCCCGCTTGTCTCGTCTTCCCCTCTCCCTTTCCCTTATTTTTCTGCCGATCCCCAACCCTAGACTGGGGATCGTAACAGAACAGGCCTATATACATTATTTCCTGAGCCTGTGTTATATACAGGGCTACTGTACATACATTATTTCCTGAGCCTGCGTTATATACAGGCCTACATGCATTATTTCCTGAGCCTGCGTTATATACAGGCCTACATACATCATTCCCTGAGCCTGTGTTATGTACAGGCCTACATACATTATTCTATGAGCCAGTGACGAATGGCAATCAAAAGAAATCCTTGAGATATTTACATACAACAGATCTGCACTTATCCTGGAGACAATTCTATAGAAGTCTGACCATAAGTGTATTATTAATTATAAAAATATTTCTGTTCAGAAGTGGAGAGAGACAGAGCAATGCAATATCAACATATATTATTAATGAGAATAAAATTAGAAATGTCCACGGGCAGAAAAGTCTAACTGCTTATTATTAAGGCTAGAATGGCAGTAAAAACTGTTCATCCATCTTATGTAACAGCTTGTCCCATTAAGGGGGCGCAGGTGTCTGGAGCCAGTCCCACAAGCTAGAGACACAAGACAGGGAACAACCCAGGATGGGGCACCAAACTATGGAAGAGTACTATGGAATTCACTTTAGCATGTTTTTGAACTATGGGGGTTCCCAAAGGGAGAAAATGCCAACCCCACACACGGATCCAGGCCTGAGACTCAAACCGAGATCCCAGCAGTGTGAGGTGATACTGCTAAGCACTGCACCACTGTGCTGCCCCAAATCTGCCATCATCCTGACAGTTTTCAGGACAGACAATGCTGTCCCTGCTGTAATGGACTATTCTACTTTGAGACCTGGCTCTACCCAGCTTTCTTTTATCACTGGAGTCTGCCGCTTGTTCACTGCCGAGCGAACTGGCACAAAGACAGAAGAGTAACATTACATCTCCCTTGTCTGATACTGTCTCAGAGTGGTAGGCAACTTGTGGAGACGTAGAGAAAACACAAATAAATGAATGTATGTAAAAAGACTAACCTTAGCAAAAGAGGGAGGGACCTAGTCTAATACCCCCCAGATCAGTAAGTCTTGCCTCTGGCATCCCTGTGATTTGATTAGAATATTCTTTTATATTCCATTATTTATCAATTCATCTTGTCTCTTGGCTCCAAAAATATCTCCAAATGCTCCCCTTGGGGGGCCCCCTACCCATGTCAGCTTAGGACCCATAGAGCAGTTAAAGATGTGAAACAGCAGCAATGAGTATTCCAGCATTTTGGACACAATGTTGTGTCATAAGTGATTTTAAAGTTATTTGCAGTTATTTTGGGGAGAAAGAAACAGATCAAGAAAATGGAGTCTGTAAGCTGCCTCTCTAACAGTGCGCTTTGTCTACTTTGATTTATACTTAACTTAATTATCCGTTAGATTCATGAGAATGTAAGTTATACAATGGGGTTATAAAAACCACTACGTTGCAAACCTAAAATACTATCAGCGTAGATCTGACATATGAGTAAATTACCAGCCTCCACCTCCCTCAATAGACCCAGTCAGCAACTTCCAGAACAATTTCACCTTTCACGCATGTCAATGGATTTGTAATGACGAAATAATGCCTCCGCCCGCATGGGCACTTCTTGGAGAGCAGAAACAGTGACCGACCAACAGACGGACCACCAGGCCTCAGATATACTACCGAAAGCGCAGGCAAAAGCACCTTAAAGGCAGACCTCCAGGCAGGGTGAACTGACGCGCGATGCGATTTGGCTAATAGAGAAACTCGTCACCGAAAAGTAAGATAATCGTTTATTATTTAATTCAGCTGATACATTTCACCTAAAGCATGTATTGCAATAAGTGTGCACATACAAGTAATTGTGCTATTCAGGATGTGGTTAATAATTCCGCCGTCGTTGTCATGACTGCCAACTAACTCAACTCTGCAACCAAGTGCGATGTTGCAAATGAAAGTGGAAAATGTGACATCGACTACCAGCAACACGACCACCGGCAACCGGTAACCCGGCGGTCTGTTTCCTTCGTAAAGTATCCGAAAGGTCTCTAAAGCTTCTCCCGGACGCTTTGACATGCCCCGGCAGATCCTGCAGCTGCACGCCTCTTCTCTCTCTCTTTCTTCTCTCCTTCACTCGCATCTTTCTTCCTTTCCTTCCAGCTCTCCCCCACCACCCCGTGATCATGAAAGCCGGTCACCTTGTGATGATGTGTGCACAGCCCGCCCCTTCCCAGGCGATGCTCGCCTCTGCTCCGAGAGGAAGGGAGCCGAGCGGAGCGGAGGGGGGGAGCGCAGCGAGCCGAGCCGAGGGTCCGCGGCGGGGCACCCATGGGCGGCTGTGTGGGCAGTCACCGCGACTCCTCGGGCAGCCTGAACGAAAACTCGGACGGAACCGGAGGTAAGCAACCAGTCGTGCCTAGTTTGAGATGTTTTTTCGTCTCTTTCTTCTTCCGCCTCGCGGTCCCTCGTCTCTGTCCTGTGCCGCTGCTCTTCTCGTCATGACTTGTAGACGGAGCTCCGGTTATTGTGTGTCTATCCCTTATCCTGCTTGCCCTGGGCTTTCAGATTCTCGCTTTGTTTTGCTTAAGTAATTAAGTAAATGTAACCCAACAAACTACGTGCTGCGCGTTAAGTCGACGCGCTGGTGATTGCATGCCTTTTGTCTGCATTATAATTCCTTGTGTGTGTGTGTGTGTGTGTCCTTACTGTTGGTGGCTTTCTTCTTTTTCTAAACAAGTTAGCTGTTTAAATATTTCATAAATATTTAACATGGGTCACAGTTCTGGTCTCGATGCGACTAACTCTATCCGGCGTGTGTCAGTATGGAGTATTCTGTGAAGTACTGCACAACGTATCTTTGCAGGTTTTCATTTATCTGGTGACTTTGTTTCATCGCTCCTGGGGGGATGGCGAGATGTGCTTAAGTAGAAATAAACAATGAAACATACAAAGAGGCAGAGAGAGCCGCTGTCAAAGCAGAAGGAGATAGAGACAATGCTTATTAACTTCCCTGACAAGAGACGCTTCACCTAGTGCCCTCGGGTTTGCCTTTACTTTGTGTGGCTGTGTGTGTGTGTGTGTGTGTGTGTGTGTGTGTGTGTATATATATATATATATAATATATATATATATTTTTTTTCTTTTAAAAAAAAAAAATAGGCGTTAATACGGACGTACTTGTCTTGCGAAGCTTGAAGTATTTGTGGTGCCAGCCGTGATAACTTTGCTTTTTTGCTATGAGTGCTTCTTTGGTTCCGTGGTAGTTTTAGGATTGAGGGAGCAGTTAGAGGGACGACGATGGTGTCACCAGCTGCACCACCTGCAAGACTGCTGACAGGGCCTACACAGGCACACACTTTCTGTATATGTGTTTGGGGGGGTGCCGTCATGTTTTACAGATACCAGTCTAGGAGCGAAAGCATTGGGGCAGCCAGCTAGGCTGAGGGGCGAGTCGTGCCCCTGTCTCTGCCTGAAAAGGGCCGTTTACAGGGCTGGCGGAACGTACTTAGGGCGGGGTGTGGTGAGGGTGGGGCCGGGGCGGGGTGTTTATTCCTGTTGAGTAATTTATTGGGTCTTTTTGTACCAGTCATTACCTGCTACTCTTTATCTTTCAAACTATAGATGCTCTTTCTCTTGGCATTTCAGGAAACGGGAAATGTGGCTGTCGAACGGTTCACTTGAGAGACAAAACACTTGTGGAATTCGTTCTCCGACAACGAGGAGGTTTATCTGTGTTGTTTGGGTTCTCGCCTTAAGGTATTGACTGTCTCATTGCTTACCTCGTTTGCTGATTAATTCATGTTATTCTTTTTCTGACATGGTGATTTGAAATGATGGTTACATCACTGCCTTGTGCATATTTTATATGCCCTGGAGGCCTGGGACCATCCACATGTTGACATGTCAGACGCGTGTCAGTTGACCGGCATTGATACCTCCTGCATTCAGCCTGATCTTTCTGGTCCATCTCCATCACGTCACCCCGAATCCCAGTGCAACTGCAGAGATCCGGCTCCAGAGATCCAGGAACAAGAGGTTTAGCTCCGGGCTGAATCTGCTTCCTGGCCTCAGCGGGCTTTGACGTCACTCGGAGAGGATACCAGATTCTTTGAATAACTTGGCAGGGGACGAATTTGAGCATCTTGCACCCCCTCACCTTAACCTTTTCTGGTTTTTGTTCTCTTCAGTGTAGTTGTTGTAATTTTAAGAATGAATTTGCCGGCCCTCGCTGCGTGTGTGTGGTTGTGTGTGTGTGTGTGTGGTTGTGTGTCTGTGTGTGTGTGTCTGTGTGTGTGTGTGTGTGTGTGTGTGCCATTCTCTGGATCTCTCACAGGTGAGATTGCCTTGGACAGTCATGATGGGGAACAGGCTCCAGGTCTTGGGTGTTTTTTTCGGCAGTGACCGTGGTTAGTGCTGTACGTACCGCGCTGACGTCATGGTGACACCAGCTGTTCACTGGCAGTTTACCTGTAATGTAACACTGGCCCTCATTCTGCCAGTTATTTGTTCCTCTTGTGTACAGGGAGGCCCTGAAGCTTTCTGACTTCGCCTTAAGTTTGTTTGAGTTTTGGATGTGGAAGCAAGCAGCCGGTATTCCGAGATTCGGCGTCGGAGGGAAGTCCAGGCAGTGTGTAACGTTGGCTGCTACTCTGCCCCGGTCCCCCCGGTGAGGTTGAATCCAGGGCTGTGCCAGGAGATCATTGTTTGTGTGTGTGTGTGTGTGTGTGTGTGTGTGTCTGCTAGCCTCAGGCTGCACTCGGAGGTCAGAGGTCACGAACTTCCACGCATGCCATCTTCTTTAGGAGAGACACATCAGTTAATCATGCTGGCAACCTCAATGGGCCACAAACCCAAAAAGAAAACACCAACCCGCCCCTCCACCAGAGCAGAGTGTGAGTTACGGTCGTGCTAAATGTTTAATGTGAGTACGTACTTGTGGCGAGGCCAGGAGGGGCCAGACTGCTCTGTCCTGCTGGGCCTGAATCAGCCAGGCTTGGGTGTCAGGGTAACCCAGCGTAACGTGCAGCTGGCCGGCCCAAACCCCCCCAAACCCCCTCCCACCACAAGCTTGTCACCTGCAGGGTGGCAACCACAGACCACTGTCAAACTGGACGTGGCCCGTAAGGACTCGGCCCGTTAGGACGCGACCCGTTAGGACTCGGCCCGTTAGAACGCGACCCGTTAGGACTCGGCCCATTAGGACTCGGCCCATAAGGACTCGGCCCGTAAGGACTCGCCCTGTTAGGACGCGGCCCGTTAGGACGCGGCCCGTTAGGACTCGGCCCGTAATGACGCGGCCCGTTAGTCCTTGGCCCGTAATGACGCGGCCCGTAATGACACGGCCCGTAAGGACTCGGCCCGTTATGACGCGGCCCGTTATGACGCGGCCCGAAAGGACTCGGCCCGTAATGACGCGGCCCGTAATGACTCGGCCCGTAATGACTCGGCCCGTTAGGACGCGGCCCGTAAAGACACGGTCAGGGAGACGCGTGTCGCCCCAGGATCCGCAGCAGCACAGTAACTTATCACTGTCCATGACCCACATGGCGGAGCATGAGTGCTGGGGTGCCGTGGCGGGCAGGACCCTCTGCAGTGGTCTTAGCACAGCAGGCTCTGAGCTGGGAGCCCACGTCTGCCCCCCCCTCTGCACCGCCACGCATTCATATTAGGTCATATTGACAGGCAGGTCACATGTGTTTCCTTGTGGCTCTCTCTGTCCCTTTTGTGTTCTCTGGTACAGCTCCGTGGTATGGCTGTGTGTGGTACCTTTGTTCACAAGGGAGGCCCAAGCCTCCTTCAAGGAGCTGCTCCTTTAAGATCACCACCCAGATGGTCCTCATTTGGGATTCCTGTGAAAATTAAATCCACGCATTTGGATCCTGCAAAAAAAACAAAAAAAAAAACATGGTGAGCGCTGTTCTTCCGTCACGTGGTAATTAACTCTTGGCGGCACAGGGGGATGTTCCACGCGTGACGCATGGATGTGAGGGCTTGGCCGGGTCCTCTCTCCTCTTACATCAGCATTACATCAGAGCGCCTGCCTTTCATGTGTGTGTCGAGGACAGAAATGCTAGCGGAGTTTCTGTGTGTCGTGTGACTGCGTTCCCAGGGGATTTTAGACTTTTTTTTGTTATTCAGATATGTAAAAATACAATTATATGCCTTAAAAAGTCTAATTTCAAAATTCAAGCTTGTGTAGTAATTTCATTGAATCCACAGTTAATATGTTCTTGTGTGGTGCTGCATGTTCTATCACGTTCTAACAGTGGGAGCTACACGCAGAGACCCTGTGATACACGTTTATTAATGTAAGGTGGTTCTTGTTGTCTTTCTGTTACCACTTCAGTCTACCTACTTCTGTTTACTTTGAAGACAAACTCTAATTATACATGTTTATACCAAGCATCTTGGCTCCGTCCCTTGGCTGCTTTAGTGCTTGTGTCACAAACAAATGAAGGGACGCTGATTAATTCTGAAACACTGGCTGCATATTTCATGCACTTGTCCTTCTTTGAGATGTACAGCTAAACATCTGAGAGAGAACAGAGGTTCACTTGGGACATGTTGGGGGATATTGTCTTAGGAAGAGGGCTGAATGCCATCGAAATCGGTCATTGGAGACTCAGCTTATTCCCAGGGGCAGAAGCCAGAAGGATAGAGGAACTTACTCAGAAGGACATGCCTCTCTAGGCAACAAAGGCGTGAGCCCAGTGCCCAATGCCCAGTGCCCAGTGCCCAATGCCCAATGCCCAGTGCCCAATGCCCAGTGCCCAGCACCCTGCAGGGCAGTTTAATTAGAGCCTGACTGATACAGCGTTTTTCAGCATCTCCTACCTTCTGTACATTCAGAGCCCCCCATTAATCACCTGACTTTACAGATCATCTTCACCTGTATGTGTGTGTGTGTGTGTGTGTGTGTGTCTGTCTGTCTGTCTGTCTGTGTCTGTGTCCCTGTGAACATACAGTACCATGTGAAAGTTCTTTGTCCTGAAAATACAGTTTTAGGAGATCTTTAATATTTATTCCTAATTTAAAAGGGTTTAAATGAAGATGACCAATCCGTAATATGGTCAGACACGTGGTGAAGATGATCAGAGTGATCGGGAAGTATTTAGAGATCCTTCAGAACATTGTGAGATGGATCTTGTTAGAGATCTTTCTGAAGGATCACATGGGTAACTTCTGCATGTCCACACTGCATGATATGAAGTATGAAGTGTTCAGGGTGTCAGACGGCAAGAAAAACTTTTCTCTTAGATGATAATTTTGTAAACAACCTGGGTGATCCTATAGATATCTGAAAGAACTCTTGGCTAATAGCACTAAAGTTGACCAATTTGATGTTTTTGGCCACAACCAAAACCATTACAGCACGACATGAGGTATGGCAGAGTTTCTGCCTGCATTTCAAGACAATATGCCTTCACCAATGGAACCTCACATTCTGAAACGTACCAATGCTGTCTGGTTCTTTATCCATGAGATGAAGTTAGAACAGTACCTATTCTCCAAGTGAGACAATATCCCACACATCCTATGCATTCCAGCATGTCTACCAAGGAACAGATTAAGAGCACGACATTCTGATTTGGAGTGAAATTCCAGAAATGAGCCCAGCTGAGATGTTTTGGGACTTGACTTGGGCTGTTTAGCAAGGCAGTCTTGGAATCTGGAGTATTTGAAGCAGTTCTGTCGGCAAGAATGCACAATATTCATCAAGGAAGACAGGTGCAACACTCTCGGAAATGTGGATTGGCTGTAAGATGTTGGTTGACTTATTAGGGATAAGGGATTGGCTTCAGTACACAGCGACAAGCATCTTTTGGGTACACACTCACTCAGTGCAACAGTTAAAGAGAACATTTTTGGTAGTAAGTTTAAAAATGAGGTTCTCTAAAGGATCCCTTCATGTCTGTGGGTTCCAGGGCAGCAAGTCTGCGTTAAGTTTCTGATAAACACACGCTGTCAATAGTTATTTGCATGCATTAGCTTGCCTCTGTGGATGATGCTGCATTTGCTGGTCAGTTCCATCGTCTCCTTGGAGCACTTTGTGCAGGAAGGATGCCGCCATGGTGAAAGCTGCATGTGTGCGTGTTTGTGTTTGTGCATGTGAGAGTGTGTTTGTGTGTGCATTTGTGTCTGTGCATGTCTGTGTCCATTTGTGTCTGTGCATGTCTGTGTCCATTTGTGTCTGTGCATGTCTGTGTCTGTGTGCGCATGTGATGCCTTTGACGCTTTGCACGCTCTTCCTCACTGGAGGTACGGTCACAGAATGGCCACCGTAGCTTCGAGGAAGTACGATGTTAGCCACTGGTGTCAGCCAGCATAGGTAGCCTGCACATCTGCCCATGACCTTTGACCCATAACAGCTCAAGTGAAATCTGAACACGTACGTGAGATGTAAAATAAGCAGAAAGTGCAAATGTAGTAAATCACTGTAAGAATGACATTTATCATTTAGTGAAATTCTAATGTAGCATTTTCTGCTTGTTGGGGAAGGTTCATGCTGACCATTTATCTTACATGGCTAGTGTATAAACGCCACTGTTTCTGCAGGGAAGGGGCTGCGTGTTGTGTCGCGCTTAAGGAAGGCTGCCATCTTGGTGGGTAGGCAGGCTATCATAGGCTTACCTCCAGGTGGAAGCCTGGGTGACTGGCTGCGGAATGATAACTTTGTGCTGAAGAAAGAGGTTACGATCCAGAGCAGCTCCTGATGTCATCAACGGCTTAAGTGTGTGTATGTGGGGGGGCGCATAGGGGTGGGAGGGCTGCTGATATACATGTGGCCGCTTGGCTGTCATGATAACACTACAGTGTGAGAGGAAGTGAAAATCACAGATGTTCATCCCGAAAGAAGAAGCAGAATCCCCTGACAGCTGACCCCAGTGAACAGCAGGGACTCGCCCCAGCAGAGCCTCCCGCCCCAGGAGAACCTCCCACCCCAGGAGAACCTCCCACCCCAGGAGAAGCTCCCACCCCAGGAGAAGCTCCCGTCCCAGCAGAGCCTCATGCCCGTAGATATCACAGAGATGTCACTGCAGAAGACGTCACAACTTCACAAGCTTTTACACTGCAGACCCGTGTGATGTGTTGCAGTCAGCAGAGACCATATGGTCAGGGAGATGCTTGTACGGGGCGGGGGGGGGGCTGTCATGGAGGCCTTCTAGAGTTACGGATCCCATCTCAGACAAAAGGTTCTGCGTAATGCTGGCCAGATGTTTCCCGTGTGAACTTGTGTCCTCCTGGTCACTGGTGGTCGCCCTTGTTTTGGGCGGGTTTTTGTTCCAGTGGGGGGATCGATCGTCTCACACAGCCCCAAATAGCAGTAACATCACAATGGGTGCTGCTGTGGTTGTTCTCCTCTGTGTTCTGACACTGTGTGTGTGTGTCTGTCTGTCTTTCAGTGTGTGTGCGCACTTCCTGTCTACCCAGAGAGCACATGAGGTAACAAACTCCAGACAGATGTGACTAAGTCAGGTGGGAAAAGTAGTGAAAGAAAGTTTTCCTAGACTTTTCTGTGACCCAGGAAAAAGGAACAGCGTTATTACAAGATTAACATAGATTATTACAGGCCTTTAAATGAATCAAAAATGACTCCTGGTAATGTAAAGGGCCCTCTGCTCACATCCTGACAATTGGGATAACAGCTGAAGCTGGCAGGAAGCCTTCTATAATGGGCTTCCTGGAAACTTCTTCCCTCCACAGGGAAGCTGTGTTTCGGGGCTGTACTGCGGCTTGCTGCCTAAAGCTACCCTTTTAATGGACCCACGTCTGCCTCTTAAGCCTAAACTTTTGGCTCTCTGGGTCGAGAGCCGATAAGACCTGCTTCCGCACACCTCAGTGGCCACATCAGCATGGCTTGTGAGACATTCACATGTCTGTTTCTCTGTTCCACAGTCGCTCTGGGGCGTAACCAGCCCCTGAGGAGGGAGAAGCCCCGATGGAAGAATGACTACCCCATGACGGACGGGCAGCTGCGGAGCAAGCGTGATGAGTTTTGGGATACAGCACCAGCATTTGAGGGCCGAAAGGAGATCTGGGATGCTCTACGGGCTGCCGCCCATGCCTTTGAGGGCAACGACCACGAGCTGGCCCAGGCCATTATCGACGGAGCCAGCATAACATTGCCTCACGGTACAGTGGAGCCCCCTACACCCAGAGCTGGTGGTTTAACCCACCACCAGCTGCCTCTGGTCACCCTTTCAGTCCCCCTCCCCTGACCCTCGGGAGCTGATGGTTTAATCCACCACCAGCCTCCTCAGGCCTGCCTTTCTGTCCCCGCCCCCAGAGCTGATTGGTTAACCTGCCACTAGCCTCCCCTGGCCTGCCTTTCTGTCC
>JAODJW010000002.1:13971693-13983236 GCA_026777045.1 Hyperopisus bebe | reverse complement strand
GAGGGAGCGGGGGGGGGGGGGGGGGGGGGGGGGGGGGTGCAGTCCAGGCATGACACATCTCTAGCAGGGCAAAGCTAGGAAGGAGGGCACTGGTGATATTATGTTCAACTCCTGGGAACCTGTGGGGGGATGGGGGGGGATTGCTGAAGAAAGTTTACCAAAGTGCGACAGGAAGATTAACACAAATTCCATAATGCAACAGGCTTGTCTAGACACATCACGGGCGAGGGGGGAACGGATTCAGGCTGTTGAGCAACAATTTGGCAAGTTATGAGAAATCAGAAATGTGTGGATGATGAGATGGGGGGCTGCTTCGGGTGAGTGAGCAGGGTGCTAGCCTGTGACAGCGCAAATTTAAAGGGGTCAGTCAGACAGTGTGCGTGGTTAGAACCCACCAGAACCACTTACCCCGCACCCCTTCATCCACTGTGGTTCAGCAGAATGCTTTGGTTCATGTTGCGAATCAAGTAGCACCCTCCGCTGGGAGAGAAAGGTGCACTGCAAAAGTTGTGTTTGTTTCCTTCTCTGTTCCCTTTGAAAATACTGCCACTGTGCTGGAGCTTCGAGAATAAAAGCACTGTGAACGAGCTTCGAGAATACCAGCACTGTGAAGGAGCTTTGAGAATACCAGCACTGTGAAGGAGCTTCGAGAATACCAGCACTGTGAAGGAGCTTCGAGAATACCAGCACTGTGAAGGAGCTTCGAGAATACCAGGACTGTGAAGGAGCTTCGAGAATACCAGGACTGTGACGGAGCTTCGAGAATACCAGCACTGTGAAGGAGCTTCGAGAATACCAGCACTGTGAAGGAGCTTCGAGAATACCGCTACCGTGCTGGAGGTTCTGCTCTTCTTCCTGATCGACAAGCTGGGCTCTGGAGCGGGACCATATTTAATTATAAACACTCCTTTTTTTGGGCAATGCACACATCGATTGTGTTCGAATTCAGGGGCTACATCCTTCTAAAGCTGCACTTGAAGACCGAATGCATCACAGCGGTGTGACAAGGGTGTCTCATTTTGAAGGCTCCTTCAAATGCGGTCTAGAAATATGTCCTCCTTTCGCAGAGTTGTGAAGGATCCACCCGTTGTATCCTTTGCAACAGAGCAGATTCATTGCGCGGACCTTCGAAGAACACAGCCAACAAAGGTTATGCTGACCACGTCCTTCAAAGGATGCAGCATCTGAATTCAGACCCAGCCGTCAGCAGCAGAAAGACATTTTCTGGCCAACCATAACCCTAACCCTAAGTTCACTGTTCCCCCGCCATGCCCATAGCGGCCTCAAGGCCCCAGAAGAATGTCTTTTACCTCGTGCCTGTCAGATACCTAATCCTGGTGTGAGGATATCTGCCCCAGGCCCAACCTCCTTTACATATGAGATGAGAGATGCGCCAACCTTGGGGATGCAAGACAAGGTCATCTTGCACCATCTGTCTGCGCCAGCCTGAGGCGGTGTGGGGTTTGATGGCTGTCAGTGTCAGTGCTGAGGAGCTACAGCTTCGCTTGCTGGGAGGAGTGCATCCACCCCTCCTCTCTTAAAGGTCCTCTGAAATTTGAGCTCTGAGTTTGAGAGCTCAGCACCAGCTATTGCAGACAGGACAGACCCCAACTTTGCAACAAGGTCTCATGAAGCTGGATGTAATTCTCATCTGCCTGGGAAAGTGTGATTTTTTGATGTCGCACACAGCTTAATATCCTGCCGATTCTGTTACCAAATTCTGTTTGCGGGCCTGTCCCCCCCCGTCCCGCTCTGCCCGGCGCCGCCCCACTCTGGCTGCTGTGCTTGAGTGATTCCCCCTGGGCAGCGGACCAAGTCACCCATATTTCTGTGACAGTGATGATGATACCTAGGGGAGAAGCTTTCTTAAACGCCCTTTAGAGAGGAGTGGAGTTGGCATGCTGGCCAAACAGCTTCACCTCTCTGTTGCCTGGATATTGCGGAAAGAGGCCGAACCTTTTACTTGATTGGCTCTCAGAAGGATTCTCTGAGATGTGATTGGGCGTCGGCCATAGGCGGGTGAAAGTGAGAGTCTCTCCTTGTTGCTGTGTTGTTTCTGTTTGTCACCCCACATCTTTGTGCGGCCTGGGTTGATGAAATGGGGGCGACTTAAGTTTCAGTTTAAGGGTGTCGGCCACTCATAAAACTTAATGAGGCGGGTGGGGGCTGCTCGGGGCCCTGGGAGCTCTGCTGCTTATTTGAAACAAAACTTGTTTTACTCACAATAATAAAGAGATTTTAAAGACGGCGACCAGGTGCTATTCCAGGAAAGCTGGCCCAATCAGCACCTTCAGCAGCTAGCGGTGGGACAGCTAGCGCGTCAGTCGCGGGACAGTGTGTCAGCGGGGTGGGCCTGCAGGTGGCCTGGGACCCACACGGCCAGGAGAACCTCCAGGCGCTGCCTGCTCGTATCGCTGTAATCCGGGAATATCCCTGGAGGTTCTCCAGCTGGGAGTGGTGGGAAAATTCCACCGGAAGCTGAGTAGGAGTTGGAGAGGTTCCCCTTCTCAGGAACACGGGGGGCATGTTGGGGGATAGCCCCCCCAACATGCCTCTGTCTGAGGGCATTAGGTCCAAAGGCAGCCCACTCTCCAGCCCCTCCTCTATTCTGTCGGCTACAGCCATCGCGGAAACACTGTCTGATGTCTGACATCAGTGAGGCCAATTCGTGGCTGATCGATGGCGAGGGTTTTAACGGGGGTCATTTGCTTCTCTGACTGCCTGGCAGGTATTGATTACTGGGGGGGGGGGGCAGGGAAAGCCCTCTGCATCGCTGTCTAACAGCAATGCTGTCCACGTGGCGGACTTAACGGAGCCTGCAGTTCATACACTCGCCTCCCAATCCACCCGTCTCTAAAAACCCCGCTGCTGATTTATTTAGCCACCTAAATGGCAGCCTGCCTGGTAACAGTGATGCTGCGGCACATGCCACGGAGGGAGAGGGGCTCGTTACTCGCGTGGGCGGCACCGCGTGGTTCTGCATCCTCAGTCAGTGGCCGCATTCTGCCCATCAGCCTGCGGAGTGGAATTTGGCTATGGAGAAGCCCGTCCTGCAGGGAGCCCCATTAGCACCGAGGCTCCCGCCATGCACAGGAGGAGCCTTTGGCTGACAGCTAGCGGGTTCCCCAGGCTGCTGGAACCCAAGGGGCGGGGCCTAAAGCCGCGGGCATTCCCAGCACCTGCATTCCATCGGTGAGCTCACCTGCCAGTTAGCCAGTTGAGCCGCAGTCAGGACTCTGGTCACCACTTGCCAGTGTTAGATGCTCTGCAGAGAGCATAGACGTGATGCCTGGAGCTGCTGAGAGGCTGCTGGGGTTTAGCGTGATCTGACCTGGGGCCACAGGGGCCCCTAACCTGATGCCAACACGCTGTGATGTCAGCATGACCTTGGTGACCTTACCGTTCATCCCCCATGTGTTTGAACTCGGCACTGTCCGCCCCCCCCCCCTCCACACACATCCTTCTTTATGACATATTACCTGAAAAGGGTGTCAGCTGGATGCGTGAAGTCCGCTCACATGTTTGGAGCACCCTGGTTATACCGGGCCCTATGCCTTAATGCCCTGATTTCCTAGTCCATACCCCACAGTGGCCCTGCCCAAAATCTCACACCCTGTGTGTCCCTCAGTTTGGCACCTATTCCTCTCCTATTTCTCTATTCCTGTTCCTGCTGGATCCTGTTCCTTTTGGGTTCTGTTCCTTCTGGGTCCTGTTTTGCTGCCGAATCTCAGTTCTGAAGCTGACTGAGTGTGACCTCTCGGCTGGCAGCATCTGCTGCCTTCTCCCCACATTTGTCCCTGGTGTTTGTTATAAACCGACAGTTTGCAGGGCTCCCAGCTTTCTCAATGTTGAAAAGTGGCTTCAGTTTCAGGGCAGTGACCCCTGGTGGCAGGTTTAATTCACACACTGCTGGATTTAAACGGACAGGGCTTTTCTGCGCCTGACAAGTCGCGTGGGTATTACTAGCTTATTTAATTTGGATTTTTTTAGTGGATGGATTATTCCAGGCATATTTACCTGGTAATTTATGATAAAACATGAAGAAATTACCTTTAGAAAGAGCTTTAACTGTTGTGGTTTTCCGAGCTACTGAAAAATAATGCTACTGAAAAATAATGCTGCTAAAAAATAACGCTGCTTCTGGCTTTTGGTTTAAGTGGAAACGTAACAATTGGGCTTGTGAGCAGGGCAGATTGTTATGGCAATTAGAGTAAAATGAAAATGTAACCTTTTATTTTTTAAGCAGACCAAAACTAAGAGAGTTATCAAAACAAGCCTAAAGGTGGCAGTATGATAAGCGGAGGAAATGGAACAGCTGGATGCTGGGGTTTTCCGTCATGGTACACCCACTTTGGCCCGGGGGGGTGGGGGGGGGGTTGTAACCAGGGGTAACAGGAAGCAGGTGAAAGATGAAGTATGTGCATCACCCAGCAAGTCATATTTAGTGTGTGCCAAGTCATTCAGAGTGGCCTCTAAATGCCAATGGACTTTTTGGCTCTGACTTTGTACTTAAGAATTCCGTCTCAGTATGCATCAGCTGACACTGCTACCTCGCCCCCCTCCTTGAGGCTTCGTTCAGGATGCAGACTGCCTCACCCCCTCCCCCTACACTGAGGTGGAGACAGAGACTGCCTCACCCCCTCCCCAACACTGAGGTGGAGACAGAGACTGCCTCACCCCCTCCCCTACACTGAGGTGGAGACAGAGACTGCCTCACCCCCTCCCCTACACTGAGGTGGAGACAGAGACTGCCTCAGAAAATTTGTTTTGGAAGCATGTTTGATCAACATCACATGACTGATTTCGCCTTCATTTTCACTTTGTAATGTAATTTCGGGAAGGAGGGCAGATGACAGTTGCCTCTCTTGGGTCTCAGCTCTTCTGATGCGATACTCCTCTCTTGTGCTGTGGTTTTCACTTCCCTCTTCTGTGGCCTTTCAGTCTGCCCCCACCCTGCACCCACCAAGCTCAGCTTTCCCTGGCATCTGTGTCTCAGAGCCTTGGAGGCTGAGAATGAGTTTGGCCGCTTTTTGCTCCGTTTCCTCCAGCTGGTTCCGGGGTCCATCGGCCCGGGCGACCTGCTACCATAACGTCAGCGACCACAAAGAGGGAACGTCCAATGGAACTATGTGAGCGTGGTTTTACCAAGACTGGCTGTTTGGAATCTCTACGTTGATATTTGGCCTGGGAGGGGCCGTGGGTCGTGCTCTCGTGATGTCACATATATGGAAAGTCACTGTTTCTTTCCCAGGGTGACCCTCTTTTCAGTGTGAAATGCAGGGTCTGCTCTACAGGCGCTTCAGAAATTCAGAGTGAAAAGTGAAATGAGTCAAGCGTCTCTGATTGTGTTGTGTGTCCAGCCTGCTAAATTGCGCTTGTCTATATACACGGCACCCATTTCTGCTGATGTCCAAAAGGGACAGAAAATCAGGCTCGAAATCAAAGAATCGTGAAGGGACGTTTATTATCTGAACTAAGTAAAAAATAGACATCCTGGGCTTTTTGCAGGATCCACAGGTACCTGTTGGTTCGAAAATCATCCTCCACCTGTGCTGCTAAAACTTAGGCAGGTAGCCTAAGTGCTTCTGTCTTACAAACACACTTCTAGTGCTTGGTCACAGTGAACCTTGAGCACAGGATGCAAGGCAAGGGACACCCTGGAGAGGGCGCCAGTCCATCACAGGACACAGGACAGGGGACACCCTGGACAGTTGAATAGCGTGTGCATGGACTGCATTAGGAATGCTGCACAAACACAGGGAGAACATGCAGACTCCGCAGCCACAGGGGAGGGGACCGTGCAGACACAAGGTATTACAGTCCCTATATATATAGTGCTGACTGCTAGGTTTCTGTTTCGGCAAAGGTAGAAAGCTTTGGCCTTAGGTCTAAAGGTCAGAGTATGTCATTAAGTGAAACCGCAACCTCATTAGTAAAAGGGAAGATGTTCTTTTAATGTATGATTTCTAGTTTGACAGAGAGTGTAAAATTACCCGAGAGAGAGCAGTGTGCTCTCACTTCTGCATCTCACCTCTCTCTCCTCCCCAAGCTCCCTCGCCTTCCTTATCAGCTCCCTTAGGTTTGACTCTTGGTCCTCACACCTCCTAGTCCTCCCTCTGTCTCTCTCTGCCTCTCTCTCCTCCCCAAGCTCCCTCGCCTTCCTTCTCAGCTCCCTTAGGTTTGACTCTTGGTCCTCACACCTCCTAGTCCTCTCCCCTTCATTGCTGATTGGCCGTCTCTGACTTTCTCTAATGCTTTTCACATGTGCCTGCTTCTTTTGGCTTTTTGTCTCATTACCTTTTATAATTCAGCACAAATTTGTTGCCAAATCAGCGATTTCCTCACTCTAGTTTTTTTCCCCATGATGCCGTGCTGGGCTCTAACCTCTGACCCCCCCCCCCCCCCAGGTGCTCTGAGCGAGAGCTACGATGAGCTGGGGAACCGCTACCAGCTGCCTGTGTACTGCCTGGTACCTCCCATCAACATGATCGAGGAGAAGAGCGAGCTGGAGGTGGCGGACGTGCAGGAGCCGCCTCCTAGCACAGGCCAGAGGAGCCGCCTGCGTCTGCGTCTCTCCACAGGCAAAGATCTGTGGCTGTTGGTCCGCAGCACCGACACGGTGCAGCACATGAAAAACCACCTGCAGGTGGAGGAGGGCATTGCAGCTGGCTGCCAGCGCTGGTTCTTTTCGGGGCGCCCGCTGACAGACAAAATGAAACTGGAGGAACTGAAGATCCCCAGGGACTATGTGGTGCAGGTGATCGTCAGCCAGCCCCCCCCACAGACACCCCCACCTGGGGAGAGCTAGATATGTGCTGGGCACAGGGAGGCGGGACGGGCGACGATCCCGGCTTTATTATTATTGTAGTAATAATAATAATAATTATTTTTATTATTATTACAATTTGTATAGCCGTTTTGGAATTTGCTTTGGTTTTGTACTCTTTTCTTTAATGTCTTATACTTCCACTGGCTGCATGAAACTGAACAGCAGCGTTGAAAAGGTCCCGCCTGGATGAGAGGGGAGACCTTCAGCGGGGTGGGGGCAGGGATGGCATAGCAACTGTTGAAAGATCCGGAAGGAATTCGCCCCCTTGGACTTGCTGGCTCTTTATTTTTGTGTGTTTGCTTTGTTTTCTTTTTATACACAAAAAATAAACAAATATGAAGTTCTGAAGAATAAAACAAATGCTTCTTAGGGAAGGAAAATGTTTTGTGGTGCTATTCTTAAGATCGTGGACCAAAACCATATCAAATGAGACCACTTTTATTTGCAGCTTAAATCCAGTCACAAAATAGTCCTTTTTAATTTTGCCTGATAGCAGGTCTTGATTTCTGGCATATTTTAACTTGCAGACTCTGGCTAAGGCGTGTACAGACAGGTGCAGAGAATGTAGAATTTCTGATCAGTCTCCCTGTATCTGGCTGTATTCTGTCAGCCCAGATTCCAGTGGAATAATCCAGAGGAACTTCCTGCTGAATCATGGCGCCCCCCACAGGACTGAACCAGCTACAAGTGAATCCAAGAGGAATGAAAAATAAGGAAATTCTGTTGGCTTCGTGGGAAGACGGTCTGGGAGGATGAAGGGGCCAGCAAGGGAGAGCGATCGTGCTGCACAGGCCTGTAGAGTGAGGAACGGCGATAGGGAGCAGCTGGTGTGTGCGGGGCAGAACAAGCGCAGATGGGGGCCGCAGCCACTAGAGGGAGAATGGGGTTTAAAGTCCTCTGTGCTACGAATGAAACCTGCCAGAGGGACATGGAGCTGGTTACGTCTCACGTGCATGTTGGGCAGCTTATTCACAGGTCACACCTTAAGTGTTAATGCACTTGCTCAGATAATTAGCTACAGTTAAAGCTTGTGTTTCTTGCCCCTTGTTTGAGATGGGCAATTGAGCTGTAGTACTCGGTGGGAGGGGGGGGGGGGGCTGTAATGTTGCCTGTTTGTTGTTTGCTTTACCTGGAGGTGGTCAGCCTGATATAAAGAGTGAAGACACACGTGCCATGAGCAGGGAGGAATGGCTGCAGTGGACAGTCAGTCTGGCTCATAAGCGAGTGGACAGTCAGTCTGGCTCATAAGCGAGTGGACAGTCAGTCTGGCTCATCCCCATCACAGTCTGCGCGTGTGGGCTTGGGGTGTGGGAGCTCAGGAGAAGCTCCCTACACCTCCTGCTGACAGCTCCATCCAGTTCCACATGTGGCAGTGAAGGTTCTGCTCTTCATTCTGAAGCTCCCCGCACCTCCTGCTGACGGTTCTGGCCAATTCCACGTGTGGCAGTGAAGGTTCTGCTCTTCATTCTGAAGCTCCCCGCACCTCCTGCTGACGGTTCTGGCCAATTCCACGTGTGGCAGTGAAGGTTCTGCTCAGTGTGTGAGCCACACGCTGCCCTGCCGGGTGCCACGTTCCTTCACGTCTGCACAAGCACGCAGCTTTGGTTTGCCCTGACTAGGATAAGCAGAACACTGGTGCCTGAATGTGGCACAGTGCCATCTGTCTCGTCATCGCAGCCAAACAGGTACCCTGCCTGAATGTGGCACAGTGCCATCTGTCTCATCATCGCAGCCAAACAGGTGCCCTGACTTTCTGTTCTCAGAAAGTCCTTTCCTAACGAGGAAATGCTGTGCCTCTCTCTTCCACTTCCTCCTCAGAGCTGAATCATCATCGATCAGCCTGTGCTCCTACGTGGCCCCGCCCCACTGGCAGTCCGCGGCCTATCAGCGCCAAAGCACTCCAGCCGGGACCAGGGATGTGTCATGTGACCCCTGCCCATCTTTCAGGACAAAAGGGGAAACTGACTCGTGCTCTGACCCTGTGACTCCAGAGTCTGCTGGTATTTGTGTGTTATGAACCGGACCTGACCTTTTCCAATAAAGCAGCCTCTGTCCGTTGGACTGGTTGCTGCAACACAGGTCTCTGATACGCTCTGGATGTCAGGGGCTTTCCTTGCTGTCCTGTTTATCTCTTCCCCCATTTCTGGTAAGTTTACCCATGGATGAGAAATCTGGAAATTATAAGTCCATCTTAGTACAACTTCAAATTTCAAGTTGAAGCATTTCAGTACTCTCTAAAGAGCAAAAGAAGGATATTATTGCATTTATTAATGTGGTCATTTGACTGATATCAGTGATGGAAATTTAGTTTTTGTTTATTTACAAACAGCAGGATACAGCTGGTGGCTACTGAAGAGTGAAGAATTTGCATCTAATGAACCAGAGACTTAACTTTATATTGTTATATCTTGCTAACCTCCTAGACCACATTTACTTTTATTTAAGCACAGATATAAATATTGACTTACTGGGTAAAACACGAGTCCAGTTTTTGAGATCAAGTCTTTGTACTAATTGGATGACCCACATTGTTCCCACCCACTACTGAATCCTCAGCTCGTGCCATGGAAGGTTTTTGATGAGTATCTCTGTTTGCAAGATCAGCACCAGCACCACCAGCTGTCCTCCCATCATCCTGGCTCCTGTAACCCATGGGGAGGCCCTCTAGGATCATGGCGCAGCTGGATGATGGCGCTGCTGAGCGATGACCCTCCTGGACGGATGGCGCTGATGGGCAATGACCCTCCTGGACGGATGGCGCTGCTAGACAATGGCGCTGATGGGCAATGGCCCTCATGGACGATGGCGCTGATGGGCAATGACCGTCCTGGACGGATGGCACTGCTAGACAATGGCGCTGATGGGAAATGGCTGTCCTGGACGATGGCGCTGATGGGCAATGGCGCTGATGAGCAATGACCCTCCTGGACGGATGGCCCTCCTGGACGATGGCGCTGATGGACAATGGCTGTCCTGGACGATGGCATTGATGGGCGATGGCCTTCCTGGACGATGGCCCTCCTTTCCCATAGGCAATCTGGGGCAGCTGTACAGTCCACAGCTGAATCCCATATAAGCCAATCAGTCAGAGGTGCAGCTGCTGATCTCAAGATACATGGCTCTATGTGAAACCATGTGAATGTTGTGTGTCTTTATGAAAAGCTTGTCAAACACTTTCTGCAGGGTAATTCAGATTTAATGTGAGGACAGGCTCATTGATCTGCCAGCTGACGGTTTCATTAAAAATCTTTTTTCTGCTTGCCCACTCTCTCGGACATCCTGATTTTCCATTTGTCCATGGGGAATCTTCATCATATGACATCATCATATTGGTCTGTTTTTTTTCTTTCTTTCTCATTTTCAAACTCAAGGTTTACATTTTCAGTGCACAACAGGTCAGGACTGCAGGCAGCCAGTCTAATAGCTGCACTCTCTGACGGTGTAGCCATGCTGTTGTAATAAGTGCAGAGTCTGGCTTGATACTGTCTTGGTGAGAAAAGCAAAGACATCCCAGAAATGGGCTTTCACCAGATGTGTAGATCCTCTTCAGAGATGCTTAGGTTTCCCGTGCCATGGGCATTAACTCACTCCCATACCATTACAGATTTTGGCTTTTCAACTAGGTAACGATTGAGATGATCCTTTTCATCTTCTGCCTGGAGAACACAGCATCCAAAAGCAAGCTGAATGGAGGACTTGTCAAACCATTGCACACATGTCCATTTTGCCTCAGTCTGTCTCAGATGAGCTTGAGAGAAGTCAGCAGTGTTTCTGGTGAAGGGGTTTGTGTGCCTCTGTCATCCTATGGTGGTGTGTGCCCCAGCTATGGTGTTGGGGCAGTTTCCCCTGGTAGGGTCTCCCAAGGCAAACTGGGCCTTGATGAGCAGAGACAAAGTGTGATTCAGAAAACCTCCATGGTAGATAAGACAATGGACCAAGTCACCCCACCCAGGTTAAGGAGACTGGGGCCCGCCCTGAAACCAGGCCTGGGGGGGGGGGCTTGTGGGCGAGCATTTGGTACCCAGGCCTCTACCAATGGGCCCAGTCAGACATAGAACAAAGGTTCCGCCCTCCTGTAGGCCCCCACCTGCAGGGGGAGCCGTGGGGGCCAGGTGCAGTGTAGAGTGGCTGTCGAAGGCAGGCGTGTCGACGGACAGCTTGCCAGCTACCAAATCTGGCTTTAGGTACATGAAATGTAAGGTGGAGCGTTTGGGTCCAGAGAGTACAAATCCACACCCAGACTTTGTTTCAACCAACCAGATGAGTATTAAGAGCCATAATCACAGAGTATTATAATGCATAACAAACATGACTATAATGTATTATGCCTTTGTAAAAATATTTAGTTATGTTTATAATGTTTTTTGAGTGCATTATAATGCATTATGAATGTGATTATAAATTACTAAAAACATGGCCTTAGGTAACGTGTTACCAAAAAGTCTTTGGTGGTAAGGCTGATGAGATTCGCCCTGAGTTCTTGAAAGCTCTTGATGTTGTTGGGCTGTCTTGACTGACATGGCTCTTCAACATCACAAGGACATTGGGGACAGTGCCTTTGGGCTGGCATACTGGGGTGACGGTCCCAATCTTTAAGCAAGAGGACCGGAGGATGTGTCCTATTTTCAGGGGGTCTAATGCCAGGATACTGGAGAGGAGGCTCCGCCCATTGGTTGAACCTTGGATCCAGGAGGAACAAACACATACTGGCTGA
>JAODJW010000002.1:13961165-13971593 GCA_026777045.1 Hyperopisus bebe | reverse complement strand
TGGTTCATGGGAGTTTGCCCAGCCAGCCTACATGTGTTTTGTGGACTTGAAAAAGGCTTATGATCGTGTGTCTCAGGGGGGTCCTGGGGGGGGGTATTTCACGGGTAATGGGGTACGGGGTCTATTGTTATGGGCCATTAAGTCCCTTTTCAACAGGAGTGAAACTTTGGTTTGAATTGCTGGCAGGAAGGCCTTTTGATTAGACCTCTCGTGGTCCCTTTTAATTCTTGTTAATCTGAATTCAGTTTAAAATGGTTCCCTGTCCTACTAAGTTGCAAAGTGGATTGTCATGCATCGTGCCCTGACCTGACACTACGTCTTTTTCTATATTTATTGTTTTTGCATATTTAACTGTTTGTGTTCTAGCATTTTTGACAAGTCTGCAGGTGATTTCGTGATTGCACGTGGGTCGACAGATGGACAGTGTGGTGAAAGGGTTACTTCTATGGCTGTAACCTCACATACCTATAGTTTATCAGTCAAGTATCAAACAAAATATAATCAAATATCTTTTTGTTATTACTAATTTGGTTTTTAACATAAGCAGCATATTAAAGTGTAGATGACAAAAAGAATGTATTTCGTTTAATTGCTTTTATTTTTTTGTGTGTGAAACAAGTTTTTTCAGTTTAAACTTATTACTATTGTCACGATGCAAGGCGCACCCGGAGCGCAGACAAACAAGCAGGCAGCCAGGAGTCGGGGGTTTAATCACAGGAAACGGCAAGCAATAACGCATTGACAATACAATGACCGGACTGGGGAAACGAACGGAAACGCGGACTAAATACAATGAACTAATGACAACGATCAGGAACAGCTGGTAAAATACCGGGAATCCACACAGGGTTAACGAGGGGGCGTGGCACACAGGAGGAGCGGACGATCGGGGCGTGACAACTACAACAAAAAGCAAAACATCATAGCAAATGCAATTATGCTGTATTCAATGATCATGGTTCATTGTTATGGCCTGAATTATTGGAACTATACTGAAAATTATAGGGGCCACGGTACGAGCAGGCAGGTGGTGCAAACGCAGGAAAGCTGGGGTCACGGTACGAGCAGGCAGGTGGTGCAAACGCAGGAAAGCTGGGGTCACGGTACGAGCAGGCAGGTGGTGCAAACGCAGGAAAGCTGGGGTTAGGGTTGGTTGGGCACTGCAGTCACAATGGGATGCGCGCTTTCACACACCAAGGGGAACTTCTTTGATAAACAAAATACACACTAATCCAAAAACAAAGGGACAGCGAGGGGTCCTAACAAAGGACTGGGAGGGCAGACGAAAGAATAGGCAACATCGGCCAGCCAAACAGAAACATGGTTGGACATATCCTGACGACTGCAGCATTTAAGCGAGTACTCGATTTTTATTTATTTTATTTTTTTTTTTTTGGGGGGGGGGCACTCAACTTCTCTTATGAGAAGATGCACCATAGTACTCAAAAAATAGTTTTTCTATAGATGATACTTCAAATGTTGCATTCCTTCATTTGGAATAACATGACATTCTTATAACAATGATACAGTATATGCAGTCTATGTTAACATGTTTATGTGTAATTCGTAATAAAATATTAAACTGCGTAGCTGTACCTCCAATTGTATAAAAATCTGTAACTGCAATCAAAAACGTCAAAAGTCATGTATCAGTTCTTGTTAACTTATGGTTAAGGTTAGGCCTGGGCGGAAATCAGGGCTGTCATTGTTGGGATTTGGGTTTTTCCCTTAGAAATGAGAGGACGGTCCCCACAAAGATATGCATACAAACGTGTGCGATCGCGCTCACTCGTGCGTGTGTAATTAAGGCATTTCCTTATTCCGTGTGTGCATAATTCAGGTCTTTCCGCATTCTTGCTGTTATGCATTATACGGAAACAATTTAAATAATGCAGAAAAATAACAATAACCTTCATGTTCCCATCTCTCTCCGGCGTTGTTCCGTTTGCCATTTTCAGTACAATGAGCAGGTGACTTTCCGTAGCCCCCGCTCAGCCATAGCCCCGCCCTGGGAATCGCCTTTCGTCACATAACAATGCAGTTACAGGTCCACGTGCGAAATGGTTAATACGTTTATGGTCTCAAATTAAACAAGTAACCTTCTCGTTTTAATATTTAATACTGTAATATTTAAATTGGAATAATATTGACATATATTATTATATAAATAAATTTAACTGGCTTGATGATAAAGTTGCCTATTACTCTCTTGTAGATAAATACTCTGAGTGCCCCTTTTATCGATAGAAAATTACACTAGTACACGAGTTCAATAGAAGCTACACGCGCATGTTTCTATAAGATTATTTATAGACAAATACCAAATCCTGATATCACTGGGTCTTATTTCAATTGATCTATTTATTCAAGGATTTTGACCGGGCTACGATTAAATGTTACACTTGGCGCCGCAACTACTAAAATGTATAAAGTGCATATATAGGACTATAATACGGTCTAATATTTTTTGCTTAGTGAAAGTCAGAATGATCTGCGTTAAAGGAGTTTATGCGTTTTTTCATCTTAAACAGTTTATATTCAACTTGAACACTTCAAAATAATCATTAGGCCTACAGAGTTCCATTGGCAACACTAAAATACAACTGTATTGAAACGGAAACTGGATCGCAACTTAAATCGCCAAAAGTAACCATTTATAAAATTCCCAGTCTGTGAAAAGAAACGAGTTTGCCAGAAAATAAATAAATATGTGCTAAAAAAGTACGATGCATGCTTGCAAGACCTTTTAAGCACATTTGCCCCCTATATAGGCTGACATATTCATATACGCAAAAAATCCAAGAACGTCGAAACAACGGGAGAATGACTGTGTGCTTCTCCTGTTTATAATTTCCCTACTGCAAAACATCTCTCTCCGTAAATTGATCATATTCTCACCTGACTGTATTGCCACACAAATGATCGTTGTTATACATATCCCCTTTCAAAGTCCCTCTTCTCCCAACTTCCCTTTTGCAGTGGATATTTTAAGTGACGCCATAAAGGTTAAATGTGATCATCTTTGCGTTTCTCTGGAAGTAATTTCGTCCTCGTTTTATGTTTACCGCTGTCACGAGGCATGTCGAACAGATTTAAACGTTTCGAAACAGTAAATCAACATGCTTGCAGTAATTTGCCCCACGTTTACAAATAAAAATATTCTAAACCACGGGTTAAAACACAATTCAATCCGGAGCTTGACATCGCCGGCACCCTCGCGCTCGCAGTGTTATCGCCAGTGGGTCTTGGCCTCCGGGACCCCTGCTCTGCGCTTCGTTTTCCTTGTACGTACCACGTCTTCACATATATTTGGATGGTTTGTGGCTTTTAATAACTTCCTACTGTAAAATCAGGAAAAGAGGAAATTCCTGTTTTACATCATTAGTGAAAGTGATAAAAAGCCAGTGATATAGAAATTGGAGCTTGGATAATTCCCTAAATCTAAATAAAATTCCCTAAATGTAGCCTACTAATGTAAGCGAAGCTTACCGGAGAGGGGGGGGGGGTGCTGCCCCATCAGTGAGCTGCCCGCCGCTGCTTACGGGGGACACACATATCGGCACGCAGCCAGGGAGCGGAATTACGAGTGTGAACCACCTAGCAATTTAGCGGCCAAATCGGCAACACCCCGCACCAATCGGAGAAATATAGGCCGGAGACTCCAAATCAGCAAACGACGTGGTTTGGACTGTGGGAGTAAAGTGGAGCTCAAGGGTAACTGTAGGCAATGACTTTAGGAATTATGACCGTTAATTTTTCCTATTTTACAATGCATTCATTTGCATTGATGTTTAGAAAGCAGGACTACACATTGTCCCTCACCTCCAGGTTTGGGAGCTCCGTGTTTGTGGAGTAGGGCGTAGATTTGGGTATGGGCGGTGAGGACGCAAAACTAAAACAATGAACACGGAGTATAGTGAACTTTACTATTCGGAAAAGCCAACTGTTGATTAATAATGAACGCATCCTCCTCCTCCAACCCGCTCTTTTTTTTTTTCTTTTTTTTTTTGGTGGAGAACCAGTCGCTTCCCTAAGCTGCTGTACTTTTTGCCCGGGATTTTCTTAGGTCCCCTTTATGTAGTATATATAAACAGTATATAAAACACCGTGGAGTCACAAAAACCGGAGAGAGAAAGGTGCTTTGCAATCGACCCGATACTGATTATGAAGGTATGTTTACAACTCAAAGGTAAAATCTTATTTTTGACATTCTGTACTAAGAAATGGTAAGGATTTAACGAAGCATGATTTAATAACATATATAGTAATATCAAATCGCATAAACTTAGAAAGACAAATGGTGCGAATGCGGAGATTTAAATTATTGTTTGCAATGAAGATTATGAAGGTTGATTATGAAGTCTGTTCATCCAACCATTATTTTCGTCTACACCTGTATTTTGGCATAAAAATAACTGTGTTAGAATATACGAGAGGGAAGAGCTGATCTGACTCTTTTGGAAATGGTTCCAAAGTCCTAATATTTGGTTTCACAGTTTATTCATGTTAATTATAATCTCTAAAAATAATAAATATAGATCTCAGTGTTAGTCGAGAAACTTGATTATTATCAGTGTAGGCTGTTGAGGAGAGTATATGATAAGTCCGAATATTATGTGTGCTGACTTCGTCAGATAAGTTACCTTCACGATTCCAAGTCAAGGGCAGCTGCCGTATTGTAGCCTAACAAAAAATGTCTCACTGCTTCTTTTCATTAGATGCAGTTTGTGCTACTGGGTGCCTTACTTATAATCATCCGATCTACGAGTTGCCTGGAACCTCGTGGTAATAATTATGAAGTCCTTCAGCCGAATGGTACGCTTGTCTCTTCTTTCTATTTTCGCCGGTTTACCCAGTTTCAGCCCGTGGTCTTCACTGCGCTGCCGCGTGCCTATTCTGCTGGCACCGTAGCTGAATAAACCTCGCTGCTATAACATCTGCGCTCTTTGTCCGATGCTTTTCTTATGTTGACACTTCATCTCTCTCATTCCTGCCTCGATAGACTGTATCCTTATTCTCTTCAGACACTGAGTGCTCATATTCTTGATAATGGTATTTTAAAAGGTATTTACAATAAAACAATATTCTTTACACATTGACCTATCGTGTATGAAATTTCTGGGGATTAGAACCCTGGACTTTCAGGGGAGGGAACATATCACTGTCTTGTGCTTCTTACTGCCCTGTCCAAATGACGGTTCTCTTGCTGTGGCTTTCAGTTGTCGTCGTGGAGGTCAATCTGGCCGAGCCCAGTCCGATGGTGCAGGTTCCCCTGCAGTGCCAAGAATCCCCTGAGCATGAGGAGATCATTTGGAGGAATGATGATGTGCCACTGCAACAGCGGGGCAATGAGATCAACATCACAGTGGAAGAGATGTTAGGAGGGAATTACACATGCCATGATAGCATGGGATCCTTCCTCAACTACACCCTGGTGCTGATTAGGAAAAACAGCCGGAAAATCCTAACAGGATCCCAAGATACAGGTACCGTGGATCAAAGCCAAGAGTCACATTGGCATTTTATTCCAGGCAGTATGGCTGAGTGTTTAACTGCAGTCTGGGCACTGAATATCTTCATCAAATACAGCCATAATGACAGGTACCATAATGACAGGTACCAGAATGGCAGGTACCATAATGACAAGTACCAGAATGACAGGTACCAGAATGGCAGGTACCATAATGACAGGTACCAGAATGGCAGGTACCAGAATGGCAGGTACTATAATGGCAGGTACCATAATGACAGGTACCAGAATGACAGGTACTATAATGGCAGGTACCATAATGACAGGTACCAGAATGGCAGGTACCATAATGACAAGTACCAGAATGGCAGGTACCATAATGGCAGGTACTATAATGGCAGGTACCATAATGGCAGGTACTATAATGGCAGGTACCATAATGACAGGTACCAGAATGGCAGGTACTATAATGGCAGGTACCATAATGACAGGCACGTTGTTGTGTAGCACTGACCGCGGCAGCTTGACTCACTGTGTCTTTTCCTGTAGGTTACATCAAATGTTCAACCCAAAACTACAACGGATCATTCCAGTGTGCTTGGAACTGGGGACCAAGGAGAACAGGAGAAGTTGTGTTTGTTAAAGCAGAGCGGTAGGTTTTGAAAACCTCATTCTTAACACAGTAAGAATCAAGAATTAAAGATAGATAGATAGATAGATAGATAGATAGATACTGTTAATTATTGAGAATGTTATATATATACTATATATATATATGTGTATATATATATATATATACATATAAACATATGTCTGCGTGCGTGTATATGTGTGTGTATATATATGTCTGAGTGTGTGTGTGTGTGTGTGTCTGTCTAACACACTGTCCCTTTGACAGTCACTCACAGGCAAGCGCTATCACATGCTCCCTGAGCACCAATCAGTTGTCCGTCTCTTGCCTGGATCAGTCCTACTGTTCTTACTCAGAGGAACTGGACCAAATTTTCCTGGATGTGGGCGTCAGATACTTGTACCGTCTTGAAGAATACTCCTTGACCTTCTTTATCAATGAAATAGGTAAGTAGTCTGCTAAAATGTGACATTGCCTTGCCAAATCTTACACTGTGTCATACATTCAATCAACTAAAAACAGGATTTCATTGCATTTCTGTAAAACCACCATCAGACTGAATATTATGGTATTATTCATTGGTGCTTATGACTTATAATTTGGTCATTTAAATGAGTCAAAAATATCCCTGTGGTGTGAGTTAGACTATGTGAGATCCAGGTCGCCCAGACCGCGGTGGGGAGGCAGGTCGATAAACACTGTCCACATGAGGTGGGAGTTTTGGAGAAACATGCAAAGACTTCAATTCAAGAAATGAATGAATTACGGAGGCTTCTCCATAATGATATATTTGAAAACAACATGTAAGTTAGATAATGTTTAAAAGTAAGCTTAATTAGAATATCTTAATGACGGCATAAAAAAATAGATATATTTGTAAAGAAAGGTGGTAGACGGTACTCCTAGGAAGGACCTGTACACTCCTACCAAAACACTTCGTGGGCTGTTTACACACTCTCGTCTGTAACAGTGAAACCAGACAGCGTCCAGTTCACCAGGATCAACCCAAAACGGATCCAGCTGGAATATCCTGACACTTGGAGTATCCCGCACTCCTACTTCCCGCTGGCGTTTCAGGTGAAGGAGGTGCCATGCACAGGCCACTGCAGTTGTGAATCGCAGCAGACAGGGGAGAAGGTAACCACAACCACCTGGGCCAGGGGGAGCTCGGGGGAAGCTGGTAAGATCCACCCCTCACCCTGTCACTCTCCTTTTTAGATAAACACCATACAGGATCGCCTGTGGAATGTCAGAAAAGGCTACGCTATCTGTGCCAGGGCCCAGGATGCTCTATGCAATTCTACGTGGAGCGACTGGAGTCTGTACATGTGAGTGTCCCATTCAGAGACCTCGTCACACTGGCTTGGGGGGAGGGGACACGCTTGAGGGGGGGTCACGCCATTCTTCCTCTGTAATTCCATGTCCTGGATGTTTGTTTGAGCAGTCTGTCTTGTTGATGTCCTCATTGAACGTGCTACACCGTTGCTTGGACGGCAGATAGGACTTGATGCTAAATGTATTACTTGCTTTTAGTGATTTTCACTGATAGTTCATCAACAGCATTCAAAAAAGCATGACAGAAAGGTGAGTTAACAGGGAGCCTGTAAACCGCTCAGTGGTCATTGTCCCTTCAGAAAGCTCTGCCAAAGTGAGTATAATTGCCATTTATATTCTGTGTTTTTTTCAATCAGAAAAAAATTCAACGGAGCCAAAAAACATCAGATCAAGCACTTGAACCTCATGCAAGCCTCACATCCTGCTCCCTTGTTCTCATAGTCTTACAACTTTAAAATCAATTTTAACTTTATTACCTATTTATATATTTATTTAGAACACAACCCATAAATATGCATTTTTATGCTAAACAAAATCCATAATACACTGATCCGCAGACTTACATATGGTCACTAAAATTGTAAGATGTATATTTATGCAGCTTCCTGGGTGATTCTGCCTGGGGTCAGTTGCACAACTTTACTGTGTCATTTTTGTATGCTAAAGGAAGCTAAAATGGATGCAAAAAAATAAGCTATTAAAAATTATATTATTTATTATTATTTATATAGCTATGCTAAGATTGGAGTTGGGTATTGATTTGTTTAAATTATGTTAAACATTAGGTATGGATTTCTGATTTTTCTGACAAAGTGATCACCTAACATGAGATATTGTCCTATTATACAGTGTTGTAAAATCATTGAATAAACTCTGTAAGCAATCGTCTTGGGTGTCTACTGTCTGCTTGTTTGTATGACATCATTTGAGATTTGGCCTTGATTAGTGATGTCACCTTGTGTACCAGTTCTCTGCGTCATTAAACGTGATACGTTTCTGGCATTACTGGTGGTTCTCTCATTTCACTCACTTCCATAGGGCTGTGAGGCTGGGTGATTCGTAAAGCTAGACTGACACACATATTAAGAGGAACACAAAGACCACCGCATCCTCAAATGACATTTTAGGTGACTCTGGATTTCACTGCAACCCCAATCAGCATATTCTATTTCACAAAAATCCCTTTAAAATGATCAAAAGTCAACCCAGTGATGAGTCAAACTGAGTGAAACACTGAGATCATAGAAAATAGACCTAAAGCACTGGGAATTTTGTGGAGAGATCACCTTGTTGCATTTGAGTGTTGTCCATGTGTCTTATAAGCATGTTGGTATTTTGACTTGCATATGGATGAAAAAATTTACACCCACTTTAACTTAAAGGTCTTGCTTGCTAATAATTGGTATTGGTAAGTGTTAATAATTGGTATTCTGAACTTCTTGCAAATCAATTATGAATGCTGAATACCATAACCTTATCCAATAATGTTCATTTTCAAATAAATTTAATATAATTGGTGAAACCTCATTCTTGCAAAAGAAATCTCTTTTTGGTTGAAATCTCTCTTTAAAATGATATTTCCCTTCAAATCAATCTTGTTTTTTTCACCATAAAGGGACTGAATAATTATTTTCTCGCTTTTTCATTATTGTTGGCAGATTTCGCAAGCAGAGACCTCAGTGCCGAAAGAGAGATTACTGCCTGTCAGCCCCAGTGTGTAGGCTACAGACCCGCCTCTCCATGGCTGTTAGACGGTGGCTTGCTCCAGGACCTCAACCTTAACATCTCACCTGCTTTCCAAGGTCTCAAGGTGTCAGTCTTTCAAATACCAAGAACACAACTGATCTCACCTGGTATAAATGTATGGCTGTAAATTTACTGTATGTTTCTTTCGGTGGTGCTGCTGATCAGTCAAACTTTGTGATACAAACTGTAACAACCATGAAAAACTTAAACAGGATTAACTGAATGATTGTGGCCAGTCACAGAGTGGGAATCATTCTGCCTGGGTGTTTTGTACCCAAAAGCATCCCATTTTTGTCCTTGTTCTGGGGGGATGATTCCACAGTTTAAGTCTTATTATCCTGATGAATTTATTGTTAACATTTCAAGAAGGCAATAAGTAATAAATAGTGTATTGAACTGTTTAAGCAAAGGAATTTTAGTCAAATATATGAACAGACTATTCACATGGTCGAAAAGTACTGTACAGTGGTACCTCGGTTCTCGAACTCACTAGAAGTCGAATTTCTTGAAAGTTGAACAAACCAGTTTGACCTAGAACTTGATCTGAATATCAGAAGTCCAACCGTGAACACTGACCTAATATAAATCAAACTCCACACACATGGAACCCAGGCGGAGACTCGAACCCGGGTCCCAGAGGTCTGAGGCCAAATTGCCCTAAAATGTCCCATTCTTGATAGGAAAAGCTTTAGGTTTCCATAAGAGGAAGATGAATGGATGGAAAGATATTCAGTCACAAAGCAGCGGAGTAGTTACTATAAAAGATGATTTTCATTTTTTATCTTTCAAAGAGAGGGTCCATCTGCCTTTGACGAGTTTGAGAACTTCCAAACCAAAGTACAGTTGAAAAGGCCTGAGTCCTTTCTTGAAGAGCAGGAGGAAATTCTGAGTTGAATATCTTTAAGAAGCAGTAAGGCATATAACCTAAAAGAAGGTCCCCCGATAGGATGAGTTCTGGGAAGGAAATGGATACTGGTCAGTATGGAAAGTTTTACAAATGTCATCCACCTTCCAACCACTTATCCTCCCTTGGGGTGTGATAAGTCTGAAGCCTCTCCCAGGGCACGAGGAGAGGGGCACCCTGGACGGGATGCCAGTCCCTCACAGGGCACGAGGAGAGGGGCACCCTGGACGGGATGCCAGTCCCTCACAGGGCACGAGGAGAGGGGCACCCTGGACGGGATGCCAGTCCCTCACAGGGCACGAGGAGAGGGACACCCTGGACGGGATGCCAGTCCCTCACAGG
>JAODJW010000002.1:13929881-13941742 GCA_026777045.1 Hyperopisus bebe | reverse complement strand
TCGTAAGGTGGGCGACCAGATTCTTTGGATGTGGTCACCCAACAGACGTCTCCCAGGCCATATGTGGGTGACCACAGGAAGAGCTGCTGGGGTCCCACTGGGAGACCACCTTTGAACTGTAATTGTCCACCCCTGGGACTTCAACACTCACGTGGGTGACAACAGTGTGGCCTGGAGTGGGGTGATTGGAAGGAATGGACTCCCAGATCTGAAACCGAGTGGTGTTCTGTTGTTGGACTTCTGTGCAATGCATGGTTTGTCCATAACAAACACCATGTTGTGGACATGGTACGAACATGCCTGGGGCCGGAGGTTGATGATCGATTTTATAATTGTACCAGCTGATGTGCAGCCTTCTGTCTTGGACATTCGGGTGCATAGTGAGGGTCTGCTGGGAACGTCTGGCAGAGGCTCCTGTTCACCAGATCTTAAACTCACACCTCCAGCAGAACTCCAGCGGCATACCGGGGGAGGTTGGGAGCATTGAGTCTGTATAGAAACTGTTCCGGACCACTGTTGTGGAAGTGGCCATACTGAGCTGTGGCTGCAGGGTAGTCGGTGCCAGTAGTGGCAGTAACCCCTGTACCCGATGGTAGACACCAGAGTTGAGGTGGGCTGTCAAGCTGAAGAAGGAGGCCTGCCAGGAATTATTAGGCTGGGAGTCTCTGGAAGCAGCTGATGGGTACCGGCAGGCTAGGCTGAACGTGGCTCGGGTGGCTGCAGAAGCAAAAACCTGGGCATGGGAGGAGTTTGGTGAGGCCATGGAAAGTGACTTTCGGTTGGCCTCAAAAAGGTTCTGGCAAACCGTCCGGAATATCAGGAGGGGTAAGCAGCTCCTGATTTCTACTGTTTACAGTGAGGAGGGGGTGCTGTTGACCTCACTTGGGAACATCACCAGGAGGTGGAAGGAATACTTTGCAGACCTCTTCAACCCTGCCTCAGATACGTCTACATGCACCGCCTTCGAGACATCTGAAGGCAAGGGGCCAGAGGGAGCTGGGGCAAACTCGTCCATTACTGAGGTTGCCAGGGTAGTTAAAGAGCTCCTTGGCAGCCGGGCCCCAGGGGTGGATGAGATTCGTTCGGAGTATCTGAAGGCTATGGATGTTGTGGGGCTGTCATGGGTGACACACTGTCTCAACAGTATGTGGAGGTCAGGGGCAGTATCGCTGGATTGGCAGACCGGGGTAGTGGTCCCCTTATTCAAGAATGAGGACCAGAGAGTGTGTTCCAATTACAGGGGTATCACACTTCTCAGCCTTCCTGGGAAAGTCAATTCCAAGGTACTAGAGAGGAGGGTGAGATCCATAGTCGAATCTCGGATTCAGGAGGAACAATGCGTTTTTCGTCCTTGTCGTGGAACACTGGACCAGCTTTAAACCCTTGCAAGGGTACTGGAGGGAGCCTGGGAGTTTACTCATCCAGTCTACATGTGTTTTGTGGACTTGGAGAAGGCTTACGAGGGGTTCCCCAAGGTGCTCTGTGGGGGGCGCTATGGGAGTATGGAGTTCAGGGCCCGCTACTGCGGGCGATTCAATCCCTATATGAACGGAGCAGAAGCTTGGTCCACATTGCTGGTAATAAGTTGGACATGTTCTCAGTGCGGGTTGGGTTCCACCAGGGCTGCCCTTTGTCACCGGTCCTGTTTATAATATTTATGGACAGGATTTCTAGGCGCACCCCAGGGTGTTGAGGGTGTCCAGGTTGGTGGCCTCAGGATTGCATTGCGGCTTTTTGTGGATGACATGGTCCTGTTGGCTTCATCTGCTGGGGACCTCCAGCGAGCTCTGGGGCAGTTTGCAGCCAAGTGCGAAGCGGCAGGGATGAGGATTAGCACCTCCAAGTTCGAGACCATGGTTCTCAGCCGGAAATGGTTGAGTTGCCCTCTTCAGATCAGGGAGGAGGTACTGCCTCAAGTGGAGGAGTTCAAGTATCTCAAAGTTTCGTTCACGAGTGAGAGTAGAAGAGATCGAGAGCTGGACAGACGGATCGGAGCGGCATCTGCAGCCATCTAACTGGTTCGTCTAAAAAAGAACTGAGCCTGAAAGCCCAGCTCTCGATCTATTGGTCCATCTTCATTTCTACACTCACCTATGGTCATGAGCTGTGGGCAGTGACTGGAAAAATGAAATCACTGATACAGGCGGCCAAAATGAGATTTCTCCGCAGGGTGTCTTGGTTCTCCTTTAGAGACAGGGTGAGTTCAGATATCCGGGAGAGTCTCAGAGTAGAATCACTGCTTCTTCACATTGAAAGGAGCCAGTTGAGGTGGTTTGGACACCTGGTGTGGATACCTTCTGGGCGGCTACCTGGAGAGGTTTTCTATGCATGTCCTCCTGGGGGGGCAGACCCAGGACTCGCTGGAGTGATTATATCTCTCGGCTGGCCTGGAAACGCCTCGGTATCCCCCCCGAGGAGCTGATAGAGGTGGCTAGGGAGAGGGACGTCTGGGTATCCCTCCTGAAGTTGCTACCCCCGCGACCCCGAACCCCAGACAAGCGGATGATGATGATGGATGGATGAACAATGTTCAGTGTGAATGAATTGGTCAGCTTTGTGAAACCTCTTCCCATTGTCTCATTATTTGTTTGCTTTTTTCGCATTTTTACAGCAGTGTATTATTTACAGTGCTCAGGGGTAGTACGGCTCAGGCCTGTGGTTTGAGATGGCGGCTCTCGCCACATGCTGGATGCCACTGACATTGCGTCCCCTGTGCCACGCAGGATACATCCTTAGCGTGGTTCTGCTCACGCTGCCACGGCAGCGCCTGGTGCGGCTCTACCTGTACATCCTCACTGCTCTGCTCCTGTTTGCCGGCCACCAGATCTCCAGGTGAGGACCGGGATAGGGGTGGGACTGGGGGGATGGATGGATGGGTAGTTTATTGATCCCGACAGAAATGTTCAGCTCTTCCCGAAACTTGGTGCAGACATACCTGTGAGATGACTGACTCCCTGCTGCCTCCCCGGCAGGTGGCCGTTTAGCTGGCAATTTAAGAGGTGCCTTTATCGCCAGCCCCCACTCCCCCCAGTGTCGCTGAGCACACAGCCAAAAGTGCCTCAAATTAAAATCTCTCAAGTGTGTAAAAGCCATTACGGGGGACTCCTAACTTATCTGCCGGGATGTGCCAGTGTGGGGGGAGCAGCGGGTGGGGTACGGCAGATGGTCTGGGGGAAACAGCCCTCCTGCTTCATCTTTGTTTAGCCCCTTCACCGGAGGGCAGAACTGAAACGTGGGTCTCATTTCTGCGCTAAATTAGGAGCTAATCAGCGTGACAATGGGGTGAGGCGCCGCAGTGATGAGGGATGTAGACGATCCCCTAGACACTGCTTTACTTCACTTTATAAATTGAACAGACTAAGTGTCCAGCAGTGTTTAGTCTCTCATGAAACATTAACAAGCTGACGTTTTATTGGCTTCTGTCCCTCACGGCGAATTCCCTCAGTAACGTGGAATCGTGGCGAGCTTTCTGCCATTGGTGCCTGTTTGGGAGGCCAACTGTTGCCTGAGCAGCAGGAATGCTGTCATGGGGTGTGTCGTGTGCCTTGCTTTGGGGAGTGGCTCCCAGCAGACCCGTCTTCTTGTCCTTGCAGGGATTACGTCCACAGTGAGCTGGAATCTGGCTGCGAGGGGCCGCTCTACCTGGAGCCTCTGTCTATGCGTCGCTTCATCACAGCCCTTGTGTGTAAGCTGAGCCAGGCTGGGGGGTGGGATCTTCCCACGGCACTGTGAGAGGCACGCTCTCTGCTCGTTGCCCTTCCCGAAAACGGCCGCAGGATTTATGCATCTGTGGCCACTGAGCCTCTCTGCTGAACTGCTGTCCTGTCACCCAGCCCAGGGTGCTGTTAAGGTCACATGGCAGCCGATTAAGGTGCCGCTGCTCTGGATGGGAGCGCTTTGTGGGTCATGCTGGCGCTGCCTGTGAAATCAGAGTGGAGGGGCAGTGACTATAGCCCTCAGCAATCCCACAATGCACCCCGCCCCCGAGGTCCAGTTTGTCTGTCATTTGTGTCAGTCAGTGCTGGCTCTAGAATGAGACAGACACAAGAACATCATTCTGGGCAGCATTCAGGATAACGAAACATTTTGTTATGTGTACAACGCAGTATCATCCATCCATCCATCCATCCATCCATCCATCCATCCATCCATCCATCCATCCATCCATCCATCCATCCATCCATCCATGGGGGGAGACTTCATTTTTACATTTATTTTTATAATGGCAGCGTGTTGGTGAGGCGCCTGCAGTTTCAGTGGCCTCCGCCTCATTGGAAGGTCCTCTCCGGGTTTCAGTGGCCGTACCATGTTTTTCAGTGTGCCCTCCCCAGGTGAGGGTACCTGGGGCTGACCTGTGTCACGCCGCGTCACATCCACTGACTGCGTGGCCCCCCGCCAGCGCTCCGCCTGCCCCCATCATTCTCTCTCCCGCCAGTTCCCGGTGTTCATGTTCCGCCAGCAGGACACCGGTCTGGTTCCTCCCATGGACCGGTGGACCCTGGCTTCCTGCTTCTCCACCCTACTGGGCCTCGTCGGGTTATTGAGGGAGGCAACACTTAAGACTGATGGGTTTGCTAAGGGATCAAGAGCCCATTAAATAAAATTTTTATTTTTATTTTATTTATTTTTATTTATCTACCCCTGTCTTCGTGTGTGACGGGTACAGTCATCCTCAAGTATGTCAAGTTTAGAATTATCCACGCTCCCTTGGATCCTCTCTCCCATTCCTCATCACCATAGACACGCTCTTTATATATTTTACAGGATCGTAATATCTGTTTTGTATACAAGGACTGAGTTATTGTCTCCGACATTGATTGAGAATGTCTTTGATGTGTCTGGTAGGCCGGAGAGTGGTTAACTTGACTGACTTTGATTAAGAACGCCTGTGACGTCTTCGCTGTGCATGTGACAGGCCAGCTGGTGGTCTGCACCCTGTGTTCCTGTATCATGCAGACCAAGCGTATTTGGCTCTTCTCGGCTCACCTGCTCCCCCTGGTGGCTCGCCTGTGCCTGGTCCCGCTGGAGACCATTGTCTTCATCAATCAATTTGCCATGATCTTCACAGGCCTGGAGGTGCTCTACTTCTTAGCTTCCAACTTACTGGTTCCCTACTACCTGGCCAAGACGGTGTATCGTGAGCTAGTACAGGTATGTATCCAAGCCTGGTGTTCCCGCCGCTAGCTGGTAGCATTCAGCGACCTCCGCTCCTCTCTCTGACAGCTGAAGGTGGCCGGCTTCTTCCTGTGTAAAGCGTATGTTGTTTTTCCATGAGACCTTCACCAATTTCCATTCGGGTGTGACTGGGTGCATGTCATCAGCAGGGTCTGCCATTTGACATGTAAGTCACATGCACTCTGCTCTTACTCTCATTTTTGTATATTCTCCACCCTATTCCTGCATCTCTCCATCCAGGTGGTGGAGGTATATGGTCTACTAGCACTGGGGATGTCCCTCTGGAACCAGCTGGTCCTGCCGGTGCTCTTCATGTGCTTCTGGCTGGTGCTGTTCACCTTGCAGATCTGCACATACTTCAGCACCCGCGACCAGCCCACCTCACGTGAGAGGATGCTATTCCTCTTTCTCACCAGGTGGGGCTGCCTCATGGAGGAATATCTGAACCATCTAAATCAGGGCTCTCCAACTCCGTTCTTCGAAAGCTACTGTCCAGTAGGTTTTCTATTGTACCTGGCTTCTGATGAGCCACACCAGGTCTCAGGTAAATACCAGGAACAGGTGTGGCTCATCAGAAGCCAGGTAGGATTAAAACCTGCTGGACAGTAGCTCCCCATGACCAGAGTTGGAGACCCCTGATCTAAATTGTAACCATAGGTGTCCCTGTGTATGTATAATCTTGGTAGTTTTCTGGCAGATTAACTCTTAATGGGGAATTGGTGGGGGACTGATGCCTGTTGGTAAACTTTTATTTCTGGATTGTTGTTTATTGGAAAGTATATGACATTTTTATATGCAAGGTTTTTTGTGCTACTCCTTATTGTAATGGCGATAGGTTCCGGACCCCCCACGACCCAATTGGAAAATGGGTGGATGGATGGATGGATTATTGTAATGGCTGTGTCTTTGCCTGAAGTCAATAAGTGTCTGTTGCAGTGGTCCTCTTGTCTGCATCTCCATCTTCTGTGGCTCTGAATGTGTGTCTCTGGCAGCATTGCAGAATGCTGCAGCACTCCCTACTCCCTCCTGGGCCTGGTCTTCACCGTGTCCTTTGCGGCCCTGGGCCTCCTCACCCTCTGCAAGTTCTACCTGCAGGGTTACCGTGCCTTCATGAATGACACCACCACGCACCGGTGAGTGCCCTGCGGGTGAATCTCCATGCCGGAGCGGTGCCTGTGCGTGTGTGTGACGCCACTCTGCGTGCCAGGGGTGTGACCGAGGGCGTCACGCTGCTGATCCTGGCCGTGCAGACAGGCCTGATCGAGCTGCAGGTCATCCACCGGGCCTTCCTCCTCAGCATCATCCTCTTCATCGTGGTGGCATCCATCCTGCAGTCCATGCTGGAGATCGCCGACCCCATCGTGCTGGCACTGGGGGCCTCCCGGGACAAGTAAGGGGCAGGTGCCCACTTCCAGGGTCCCGCTAGTGCTGGCCAGAACGACACTTCATGAACCATGTGCTGTATTTTCTGACCCCACTAGATGGTGCTCTTGGTTTAGTTTTGGCCAGGCTTTGAGCCCTTTTTAGAACCGAGAGCATCATCTAGTGTGGTCAGAAAATGGCTCGTGAAGCGTCGCTTTGGGCATCACTAGGTCTGACCCCTGGCAACTTACTTGAATGTGTCAGACTGATTTTATGGCTCGGTCGTGTGAACTTGGGTACTTATGAATCCTTAGCCTGGGCCAGATCTTCCCTGTGTGGCATCGGAGCCTCTGCCTGCTGAGCTGGCCTGCTGTCTTGCAGGAGCCTCTGGAAGCACTTCCGGGCGGTCAGCCTCTGCCTCTTCCTGCTGGTCTTCCCAGCCTACATGGCCTACATGATCTGCCAGTTCTTCCACATGGACTTCTGGCTTCTCATCATCATCTCGTCCAGCATCCTCACCTCGCTGCAGGTGACCAATTCACTCACTCATGTTCACTTTGGTATGCCAACGATGGACTACAGAGGCTCATTTTGCCCAGCTGATTTTCTTACATGGCAGTACACCACCTCATTTTTATGTGTCCTTAACCACTGCACCACCTGGTGTCCATCATGGCTATAGTTAATGAGATGTTGGTTTGTCATGGACAACCAACTGACAGATTTTGTTTCTTATTCACAATATATTTTGTTTAGTCATTCACAAGTTGCAGAAACTTACGATGAGCGGGCAAGTTAACGGAGGAGGGGTGCTCTGTGGATCCTGCTGATGGTCGTAGCGAAGGGGAAGTGACTTCTACAGCTATCGGCTATCCCATAATGCACCCTGTCCCCTAGGTCCAGTGTGTCTGTTATTTGCATCAGACAGTGCTGACTGCAGAATCACACAAGAACATGATTCTGGGCAGCGTTCAGGTTAAACAGGGCAACTTTTTTGAACACAGTTGGAGGGCAGCAATTCATCGTATATTGTAATTCCAACTAAAAAACGCATCCAAAGTACCACTGTTTGCCAAAACCGTTGTACTTTGTTAGTACCGCAGTAATTTGAATCACATTAGTTCGAACCACCGTAGTTCGAAATGCGATGGTTCCAGAGGTGATTGGTCTGAAACTGGAGGCAGGTTGTGTGCAAAAACTCACAAATTTAGTAATATTATTTCTAAAAACGACAAATGTGCCGCTACTTCATTATTAATTTATTGTGCCCATCATATAACAGCAAGAGGTGCGCAGCTGCGTCACAGCAAGAAAATCCTGGGTCCGGTCCCGGGTCCTTTCTCTGTGGAATTCACACGCTCTCCCCGTGTTCACGTGGGTTTTAACTGGGGGCTCCAGTTTCCTCCCACTTTCCAAAAGCGTGCAGGATAGGTTGATTGGTGAGTCTAAATTGGCCCTGTAGTTGTGTGTGTGTGTGAGTGTGTGTGTGTGTGTGAGAGTGTGAGTGTGTGTGCGTGTGAGTGTGTGCACCCTGTGGCGTGTTGCCAGCCTCCCAAGGTTGGTTCCTGCCTATGCCCATTGTTCCTGGGATAGGCTCCGGTCCCCCCTTGACCCTAGTTGGGATTAAGCGGTTTCAGAAAATGGATATTACACCAATAATATTAAAAACTCAGAAAACATCAATAGTGTCATAATAATAATATGATACTTGTATGGTGCTTCTTGCAGAGGAAAAAACTGTTAGTTGTTTGGCTACAATGCATTTTGTCTGTATGTGTGATTATTATTATTATTATTATTATTATTATTATTATTATTATTATTATTTTAATCACACTTTAAATATTTATGCATCCCTGATCCTGGATTATTGATATAGGCTAATCCATAGTGACAGCCCTAAATTAAACATTTTCCTATGTGTGCAGTGCAGTCTCATCCATCCATCCGTCTGTTCATCTGCCCATTGATCCATCTTCTAGCCACTTCTCCTGGTCAGGGTTGTAGGGTCTACAAAGCTACACTTTTTTTCAAAATGCAACACAACTGTTAAGTCTGAGTTTAAACATGTCGACAGTCAGGTTAACAAAGCATGTTTAATGAATTAATGAGTAAGTACAGTCTCGGTTTGGCTTTGGCTTAACAAAGCATGTTTTATTAATTAATGAGTAAGTACAGTCTCGGTTTGGCTTTGGCTTAACAAAGCATGTTTAATGAATTAATGAGTAAGTACATTCTCAGTGTGGCTTTGGGATGACAAATCATGTTTAATGAATTAATGAGTAAGTACAGTCTCGGTTTGGCTTTGGCTTAACAAAGCATGTTTAATGAATTAAGGAGTAAGTACAGTCTCCATGTGGCTTTGGGATGTCCCACTGAAACATGGCATCCTGCTGCCACGTGGTGGCATGAGAACCTTTGGCAGATTTATGGTACATTTAATAATATTTGGATGTTTTTTCTTTTCCTGATATTTTTTGTCTATTACTGACCTCTAGTGGACAAATGGTGCCACTGCGCGGAAATCTTCTTGCTGGAATTGGGAAATCAGTGCTCAGCATTTTTACTTGACAAGTTCTGCTTCTATGTTCTGCTAGACTTACAGGAGTATGGCAGGGTTGACTTACAAAAACATTTCCAAGTTACCTGTTGAGAAAGTTGTCAGTTGAGGTGGAATTTGAATCCATCTTCTTATTGATAGTAGTTGATGATAAACATGATTTTTTTTTGTGCAGGTTTGTCACACGTTTTGTTTACTCCGTATTAATCAAACAATTCACGTTAAAAATCATTTAAAAGGAAGATGTTTTAAAAAATACCAGCTTCTGGAAGGAAGCTTCTGTGACTTCTGGTAAATAAGATCAGCGCCCCCTGCTGATGACGGTGGCCCTGCCCCCCTACAGGTCCTGGGGACGCTGTTCATCTACGTGCTGTTCATGGTGGAGGAGTTCCGCAAGGAGCCCGTGGAGAACATGGACGACATCATCTACTACGTGAACGGCACCTACCGGCTGCTGGAGTTCCTGGTGGCCCTGTTGGTCGTGGCCTATGGCGTCTCCGAGACGCTCTTCGGCGAGTGGACCGTCATGGGCTCCACCATCATCTTCGTCCACTCCTACTACAACGTGTGGCTGCGCGCGCAGCTGGGCTGGCAGAGCTTCCTGCTGCGCAGAGATGCTGTCAGCAAGATCAGGAGCATGCCCGTCGCCACCAGCCAGCAGCTGGAGCAGCACAACGACATCTGTGCCATCTGCTACCAGGTGGGGGCGCCTGGGAGAGAAGGGCCATTTGGTTTCTGTTGGGTGTGCAGATCAATCTGGGCCTGGCTACTTTAGGCTACATTTACATGGTTACTTTGCTGCTTTTCTGGGTGGGGTCTGAATTCAGCGGCTGCATCCTACTAAAGCTCCATTCAAAGACCGAATGTGTCACGGCGATGCCACAAGCTGTCCCATTTTGAAGTCTCCTTCAAATGCAGACTGGGAATGCATCTTTCTTTGTGAAGGATACACCTGATAGGTCCTTCACAGCCCAACATATCCCAGGATTCATTGCGCAGACCATAAAAGGACCCAGCCCAAAAAGGTTACGCAGACCACGTTCTTCGAAGGATCGGCAGCCGTTTAGTCTGCTTGCATCCCCTGGTGGTCACTAATTGCAGAACTGCAGTTGATTTTAGGATGTGGGTCTCAACGAGTCTGATGGTCAGCATGAATTGCACATAAGTTCTGTCGTCATAGTGAAGGCCATAGGGCTTGTAAATAAGGTCTTTCGGTCTCCTTCCTAGGATATGACATCCGCCATCATCACCCCCTGCAGCCATGTCTTCCATGCTGGCTGCCTGAAGAAGTGGCTGTATGTGCAAGAGACCTGCCCACTCTGCCACAATCAGCTGAAGGGCCTGCCCCCGCCTCCAGCGCCCCAGGACACCCCACAACGTCCTCCTCTGCCACCAGCCAATCACAACCTGTCGGAGGCAGGAATCCCTGATGCAGAGGTCTGCTCTTCTGACATGGCTCGAAGAAGCATGGCTTGCCTTGACCCTGACATGCTGACTGGGCAGACTGCTCCCTGCTGTGCAGAGGTTCCTCTCCTCATGCCCTGGGTCTTCTGCGCGAATCTCGACTGTGCCCAACGACACGGTGAAGGGAGTGGGAGGGAGCTGAGCCCGCTTCCCACAGGAGGCCAGGGGGAGGTGTGTAGTGGACTCTCCCTGCAAAGCAGCCCCCCTGCTGTGCCAGACCAACCTATATCCCCTGGCAGTCTGGCTGTCACACTCACTGCAGAGCAGGAAGGCAGCAGGCTGAAATGAAGGACCAGGCCTCAATGGGTCATATGTGCTCTTCTGTGTCACCGTGCCCATTGGTGATCTCCCTGCCCCTCCCTCATCAGCCCTGCCCCTCCCACATTGGTCCTGCCCTGCCCGCTTCAGCCCCACCCACATCAGCCATGCCCTAACCCTGCCAGCATCCCTTCATGCCTGGGCATCCATGTTACTGCCTGTTCACACCCTTCCCCTTGTATCTGGGGCCCTCATCTTAACATTTCCTGCAACATTGTGGCTGCCCAGCTTGTTATATTAACACAAATGATGGCTGTCTCTAACTGTCTCTGACAAAGAAGGGTAGGAGAGATGATTAAACAGCTGACTGGATGTGATGGAGAGACCTTAGCTATAGAGTGGAGATAGCACTTGTACTAAAAGCTTTAATCGCGCTTTGGCTATCTCGCCCTCACTGCCTCATAACGGCTGTTTGATTCTCGTCTGGCTTGTCTTAGACATGATGCTGCGATTGCACTAATGTAGTCATAGCAATGCTCCTAGCAGTGTCTTGTCAGGGACCAAATCATTTTGGTTTCTATGCAGAAAACTGGGCACAAATGCATATATCTCCTACACGCTCCTACAATAATTATGTTACTATGAGTAAAGTTACTTGACAGGTGCCTTTGGGGTCAATTTGACCCCATGGTAGGGGTGAGAGATGTATGTACATATGCAAAGGTATTTTTGGTATTTTGCTGTGGTGATGCTTTGCCAGCTCACGTGAAGTGAACAGGAGCTTGTGTGAACACTTTGGCGCCCTCTATAGACCAAAGTGGGAAGAGCTTCTGGCTGCGGATTGGGATTTTGGCAAAAGCAAAATAGCAAGACTGTATTAAATGGCACTATTACATGGCATTTATTGGATTTCTGTGAATGAATACATTTATATAATGTACGAACAAAATCAGCAAATGTCATAAAAATGTTTACCACGGGAAACGGAATGTCTGACAACGCGTATGCGCATATGTTTTTGTGTGTTTTTGATGGTGTTAAT
>JAODJW010000002.1:13915805-13929836 GCA_026777045.1 Hyperopisus bebe | reverse complement strand
GAGCTGCTGTTCCACGAATGCTGGATCCTGGTCATATTGTGATATAATGATCCGTCAGAGAATTAACCCGAGGTCACATTTTTATTTTATAAAACTGAATGTTGAAATAACTGGAAAGAGATGTGTCTCTGGTCTTTTGCTATCATAGACATCTTAGACTTGTTCTTGGAACTGTTCGGGTAAAACCTGTTCATGATGGACATCACTTTAAAATAATTCGGATTTCAATACAACACCTACACTGTGTGTGTGCGTGTGTCCCTTAGAGGATGCTATTTTATTTGATTCAGATCATACTGACTTTCCATATTGTCACATGTTCCCCAATACGCTCGGATTGGTGGCCACCAGCTTCTCCCAAGGCCCCTTGCAGTATTTGAGGATGGAGTGCAGGAACCGGCTGCCACACGTCCTGTGTGTGATTCTATCGCCCTTTAGTGCTATCTGAGGAACAGGAAGAAAACGACCTCTTTCGTATTGCCGAGGAGATATCCTCTTTGCCTTTCTGTCATTAGAGAATCTTAAAATCCTAAAAATACTCTTCTTGCTACCAGCAAACCTGTTTGGGTGTCCGTGGAGGTTTAAGGGGGCAAAACGACAAAAATGAACCATAAATAAACCAGCAGCTTTGTACAAATCCTATTCCTGGATTTCTCTGTCGTGTACAGAGTTGCGATCAATTTGCGTTCAATACGGCAGCTTTCATCTGCTTTTCTGTAAGAACACCTGATGGCGCTGTTGCCTAACATTGGCGATGTTCCTCTTGCCCAAACAAACCTTTGTATTACATATTCAGACTTTCTTTTACAACTCTACGTCTCAGTTAATTGCATATGGTTAGTAAAACATTAAAAAAATAAAGGATTGAATTATACAACCACCAGATTCGTTTCTAGTCCCTGTGGGATGAACGAGTTACTGTTTGAGGAGCGTGGTATAATAAATCTACTAACACAATATTGTGAAAAAAAATACAAGCGCATTAAGGAAAGCCATTAAATTCTGCGCCTTTTTTATGCAGCGCAGAGTTTAAGGAATTCTTGGTGAAATACCAAAATAATACAATGGGTTTTCAACCACGGGCTCAAAACATTGATTTTTTTTTTTTATTATTCTTTTTAATAATTTATTGTTCAACTTGGATGCTCGTACTACACAAGCGCGAAGTTTCTGACTGTCCCGCGTGGAAAGGTAATGCGGGGGGGGGGGGGGTGGGAAGGTTCGCATCGTCCCTTATATCCGAAGGCGTGCTTGCGGAATGGCAGCATTTAAAAATCCCCCCAAAACACAACTGCATTGAATCGTTTCGGATGCTGTTTATGCGTTTCCATTAGCGGTGCATTTGCCAGAACCAGACAGATAAAATCATAAGAGTAAGCCAATTTTAAATCCGGCCCTTATCTGACTTCATGTTTCAATGCACACGAGAGTGGTATTTATTGGAAGACATTTGTCAAAGGATCAGTGGAAAAAAACGATCGTTGGCCACAGCGAATAGCGCCTTATTCACGTTATTTATTTAAACAACAGCTTGTTGGACATAAGGTGTATATATAAAAAAGTCATATCTTATTTTTGACATACGCCCTATTGTATGACAGGCTTCTTTTTACGATTCTTCAATTAATATAAGGTTATTACTGAAGCATCAACATAAACTTCGTGATTTATACGAGCATCTGTTTCTTTAATGAATTCCATATTTCGAGTAGAGATTAAAGAGGAGATGCTTAATTCAGAACAGCGTTATTTACAGACTTCATACAAAAACAATCCTCAGAAGAATAAAGAACATTTATTTATGCAACGTCTGAAATTCGCTCTCTGAAAATCTTTCAAGAATATTTGTTTTATCCTTTTGTTTTATTGAAATTCCCCCACATTGTAACTATTACAAAAGCGGGAGATCGTTTTAAATGCTGGAAAAAAGCCAATACACAACAGTCAAAAATATGAAAGAATAGCCAGGGATGACATACTACTAAAACTAAACAAATTTTTTAAGGGCATCAGTAACTCAGATCAGTAGATCGCGCATTGAAATGGGGGATCCCGCATCAAACGCTGGAATGGGGAACTACGCCTTTAATTTGGGGGGATCGCTGAGTTTAATTTGCTCAAGAGACCCGCTAGTCAAGTACAGAAATTTATTATGCACACCTCAGTGAGCTGCTAATGTGGCCTCGCAAGAGCTGGTGTCTCGTGCAGCCTGACACGGGACAAGTTCAAGGAATAATGGATAACCGTGGGCCCGGCGCTGCGCTCTTTCCCGCTGTCTCCTCTGAGCGGTCGCCTTGCTTTCCTCTGCTCCCAATTTTCTCAGTCATTCAAGGGAGACCCTTGGCGAAGGGAGTATGGGGCTTATTAAGGAGAGACAATAGCTGACTGAAGTACAGCCTGTAAGTTCAAGTGGAGAACGGTCAGTGTCAGCTCGCAGATGAAATGGAAGTGTGACTTTTTTTTTCTTCTTTTTGCAAAAATGCATTTTATCTTAGAGAATCAGGAAATCCATCACTGTTGGCGACAGCTTCATTTTTAACTCTGCTATCAAACTGCCATTCTGCTAATATCTTAATGGTGCGGTCAGAGTAAATGGATATGACGATAACCGCTGACTTACGGTTAACATCCACACTCACTTATAGGGGGTAAAGGGTGATATTAAGGATTCCACCCCCCACTCCCACCCACCCACACACACACACACACACACACACACACAAATTTCGGGACTGATCTCATGTTTGCATTCGAAACGGTTCTCTGTAAAAGATCCCCTGCCCTTTTTTCAGGCAGCAGTGTAGGTCGTGTGGAGCCTTCAGCCAAAGTGAATCTGCAGCCTCCGGCCCCCGTCATGCTTACAGCGTTAAATCATCAGGCCTGACTTGTCCGCAGATATCTTTGTTATTGAATTCTGGAGTCCTTTTAATAGCTACCGCATCTCCACCGGGGCTCTGCGGCGGCCCGCGGATATAAATACTGGCGGCCCGCGGGGGTTAGGTGGGCCTGCTGCCTGTCCGTCAGTCAGGGCCGGCAGCTCGCTGTTGAGAAGCAGGGGAAAATCAAATGGCCCCGCTGAAGGACAGCCGGGGAAGTCTGCTCCCGCCGCGGCTATGTTTGTGTGCGGGCAGATGCGAAACATTTATCTAACTGAATACTTTTCCATTCGCCGTCTTCTCTGACTTCTCATCTCCCTGCATGACGAACCATCTGTATCTCGCTCTTAGTCCATCCTTAGTTCCCATTATATCTATTTCTGGCCTTTTTCAATTTGTTCACGATCCTGACACTGATTATCATACTCCAGATATACACACTTATACCAATAACTATATTTTTGAGTTCTTTTTGTCTGCTCTGTATAACACGTAGGAGTGGGATTTCAAGATTTTAGGATTATTTAAAGAGAAAATGCCAGAATACAATTAATTTGTAGTAGTAGTAATAATAATAATTTGGTTTTACACTTGGTGATGGGGGATCAATCCACTTTTTGTATCTTTTCGCTGTTCAAAACAATACAATTTTGCAGTCTGAGGAAGAAAATTACAAAATCATATCGTTTTGCTTTTATTGACAGTCTTCGACAAACTAGTATATCGAAGGAACTGAAAGCCGGCGTCCGTCATTCTGTATCTGGCCGTAAATCTTCGCGCGAAAACGCCCGCATATACGAGCTAACAAAACAAGTTATAAATGCATTTTATGGTGCTGTTTGCATAACAGCAGTGTAAGCAGCAGCAATGGCAGCAAACAAATAACGCAATGTAATAATATAATGGTTAATTCATAATAAAATAAATACATAAGGTCGTTTGGTGTCGCAACTAAGATGTATGTGCAGATCAGGAATAAAACAAACGGTCTGGAAAAGAATAATAATGAAAGGATGAAAAGCCAGAGCATATTCTACTTTATTGGAATTTTAATCTAATAATTGAAATGTTGTTATTGTCGAGCATTTTTTTTTTGTTTTTAAATTCATTTGCTTCCTTAATTATGCGGGATATGTTTTTCAAGTAGAAAACATTAGGCGTTCATAAATTAGACTGAACAATTGACCAAATTAAACGAAGCAGCGAGGCTGCTGGATGGTATTGCTTACAGGGAACCATTCCAAAGCTGGGCATTATATTCCTGAACCACATGAAAAGCACGTGTGAGTTTTAGTATCACAGGACTGTGCGCTGAAACGAAACACTTATCCTTGAACCTTTAATTTTAATTTCCCTGCACAAAGTACTTCCGTATTTATTGCTACACACATTCGATTTCATATTCTTATCATTTTATTGACAGGAATTTATTAAGAAAAATCTAAAACATATAAACAAATACAGGGTGCACAAAATAAACAACTCATTTTAAACTTTTCATCAGAAATGCAAGACTGGGTTCTTATATGAAATACTTGCACAAGGTCAGAATTTAAAAAATCTTGTGCCGGAGAATCGACACGGACAATGCAGGTTCTGTCCCTGCGGGTAGGGAAGGAAAGTGCAAGTTTGACATATCTTGTGATTGATTGCGGTTGCCCGTGTGAAGAGAAAGCTGAAGCTGAAGGAAGCGTAAAGCGCACATAGACACCAGGATCAATGTCTTTCTGTTTTTCATTTACTATCATTCAGTTCGAGTGGTTAAATACCATATAAAGTTCATCATCGCCGACAGATATACGTTTCCCCGTTCCGTGTTATTATCTCAGTCAAAGAATAACAAGTCCGTCGTCAGTCATAGTATTTTCGTTCCACAAATAGTTTCTAAAGGTGCTGGACGTCTAAATCCCGATGAAACTCCAATAAAAGTCACAACATTTCAAATAACTGGGCTACTGTAATGTTTGTGTGCGCTATACGAAGCGCATCTCTGAATGATGCTAACTTATTTATAGGTAAAATGTAAAAAAAAAACCGAGGTCTTCATTAATTGATCATTTTAAAAGTTATATTCTACATCTGATTTAAACTAGATATGAAATTCCGGCTTGCGATACAAAAGAATAACGATTTAAACCTGCAGAGAGTTTAAGGCGACAACCTGTCGATCATCAGACTAATGACATATCATTCAGGCAGACCCCCCCCCCGGTCCGATGCGGCCGCAAGCTCATCCAAATCAATTTATGGGCTCAAACACAGGTACGGTCACGCTTTGTTTTAAGTCGAGCGACTAATTTTCCAAGGATTTCGCGGGTTAAAAGAGATAAACGAGACGAGAAGCGACTGCCTTCTCTTGGGTCTGCTCCCGCTGAGATGCAGCCGCTGTGGACTAAATTTATTTAGAGAAATCACGTTAATTTGGAGCCTCCATACAGTGCAAGGTGTTTCTGGACCATAGCTTCTCGGCTGTCATTAATAGTAAATTGCCCCAAAGCTGTGCGTTGCCTGTCGAGTAATATATTTGACATCTGGCTTTGAGGAGCCTCGCTCGGCGTTTTCTCGCTTGAAATCCTGCTGTTTGTTAAATGGAGGGGGAGGGCTCACACACGCAAGCGGGCCACGAGAGCCCTGGTTGGCCGGCTAGCAAAGCGGAGTCCGGGCTTGGTGCGGTTCGGGGGCGTCCCACACTCCGCGGCCACTCCCTCTTCCCTTTGGGGTTAGTGTGCCCGTGTTTAGCTCCCAGAGATAGTCAAATCGGATTCCTTAGGGAAGGGACACAAATCACTCCCATTTTAACAAGGGGAGCGACGCGGGATCTGCAGCCACAAGGGTCTACCTCCTCTCCTTGATTTTCCATTTCTCATTCATTTGATTTTAAGAGAAAGATCATTGGTGGGGAAAAAGAAAGAAGAAGAAGAAAAACTTGTCAGGGGATGATGACACTTGATCTGGCTCCGGCTGTGAGCTGTAGTTGATCCTATTGTTTCTTAAAGTCACTCCTGAGCTTTTGTTTTAACTGAGTCTCTTTAAGCGGACACAGCAAAGTCTCGAGTGAGCTAGTAATCTTCGTCTGCTCTTCCATTCCTCACATTTTATTTTCGTTTATCTCATTTGTGATGTTCTCGCACCATACACCTAATCCTGGATTCTGACAGACATCGCTTCATCCGATACTTCTTTTTGTACCGGTATTTTTCAAAGATTGACAAGTGAGCAGACTTACGGGCACTTGGACGGACTCTCCCCCGCAAGCGGAAAAACGCAAATCGTTTACTGGCGATCAGAAGGAACGGGGCCGGGGCGTATAAGAACAGGCAGAAAGAGTGACAGGAAAGAGAAGCTGTGTTCATGTTTGGGATTCAAGAGAGCATTCAAAGGAGTGGAAGTAGTATGAAAGAGGAGCCCATCGGATCCGGAATGAACGCGGTTCGGACGTGGATGCAAGGAGCCGGGGTGCTAGATGCAAACACGGCCGCTCAGAGGTAAGCCTTCAGCATCCGCTGGTCCGGGGATCACTGCCACAGAACCCTCGGATCGTTCTCTGATTTTTTCTTCGAACGTTTATTCTCAAGCAGTGTTCCATTAAGAAAAAAGCATTACGAACCCGGTTTATTATTGTGATCTCATTTGTAATCTACTGTACTGCGTGTATTGCTGTGTTAACTTGCGACGATTCGGTGCGTGAACAGTAATTCTCCGTGGTTGGCTGATGCTCCTTCCGTCGAGGTACCTTCGGACATTCAAATAAAGTAGCCTATCTATTTTCCGGGAAACCTTTTTCGAATTTGTACAGATAGGAATTTAAAGCATCTGGAAATATTAAATCGTAAACTACGTAAATAGGAAGACGTAACGTGATTTTTAATTTGTAATAAAAAATATTGCTATTACAGATTAATTTTAATATTTATCTATTTCACATATCCTAGTTATACCGTTTGTACAGTCAGAAACATTTATTAGAATACATTTATAGGAATAAAATATTAAATACACAATGTTACATTTCAAAATGTCTCCACTATCAATATTTGTGCTCCGCTGGATCGCATTTGAAAAACTTAACGAGAGAAATTCATACGCGCAGAACTTAAGACGGTTCTCATAGCTGCCTATAATTTTAATGTTTTCCGTCAACGACATGAAAATATTTATTTACTTCAGTTGTTACAAAGTTGCCTAAACATCCATATGCAATTTTGAAGCTGAAATTAAAATCGAGGTAATTACTGAGACCACGTAATTATGTTTGTACTTAACATGATTTGTAGCATTATTTGTGCTATTGATTTTAAATAAAACCACGTCGTCTTGTAGGCACAGTATGGGCCGGAGAAGGGCGGCCAGATTGATACGCGGCGGTCCCCTTTTTCTGCCAAAAAGTCCTGGATGCTCATAACTGACATTTCGGGGACAAAATGAAATAATACTAAAGTGTCAGTATGACCCATGAGTGCCAGTGAACTTGTAAAAGCGAAGGTGACTTCAAAGATTCATTTTCTCCACAAACAGCTTCAAACCACGTCCAGTTACACAGGCACTAGTATGACTGATTAAACATCTAAATTATTAATCATAATTCTAAGGAGCTTCTCATAATAATTTATATCGTTCTAAGTGCTGTTTTAACACCACTTCATCTCGCGTTTGTCGACAGCGGAGTTGGTCTTGCCCGGGCGCACTTCGAGAAGCAGCCGCCGTCAAACCTCAGAAAATCCAACTTCTTTCACTTCGTTTTGGCGCTTTACGACCGACAAGGACAGCCTGTGGAAATCGAAAGAACTTCTTTCGTTGGATTTGTTGAAAAAGAACGGGTGAGTTATGTAAGACTGACAACGTTTCACAAATGCTTATGAGGGCAGATCAGATCTCAATAATTTATTGTTTTTACATTGTGTAATAATCTAATGAGAACCCCTACTTTAATTTTTTTGAAGATATAATTGGTGCGCGTTCACTCCTACAGGGACATTCCACTTATGTGCGATACTATTTCTTGCTAACAATAAAGAAATCGGTTTTCCTTTTTATACAAGTAAGTTTAACAACCGTCAATAACTACTTCAATTTATTGCGTTTATTTTCTCCATAGTTATTTATTAAATCTCGGGATTCTCATAATATTTGAAGGATTTCTTTACTCCTCGTTGGTTTAAACACAATCCAGAAATCTAACTGAGGAGACCCGTGTACTTGTCATCGGTTCCGAAGTCTCATTTTGGTCAGCTTTACTACAGTATACTGAGTGTCATTTCTTGTCGACTTTGAATTGTATTTCCTTATCATGCGAGTGAATTATCTTTTCAATAAACAGCATTTTCATTCTCGCTGTTCTACCGATTCTCGTGTATTTCTACATTAAATCGGTTGCCTGTGATTTCGGCCAATTTCTCGGATTGTTAACTTTTTAATGGGTTAATCGTCCAACTGATATGAACAACCGCTAGCAATAAAGACGTAATTTGTTGGTCGTACCATACGCATATGCGCTCAATCACGGGCCCTGTACCTAGAATTAGGACTTGGGGGGGGGGGGGCGCAGGATTTGTGTGCATTTCCCAGCTATTGTAATTTAGGTTGGCTTCAGTTCGGAAAAGGACAGACTCTATAACTGAAGCATTTCGGGAATGAGGAAAGTTTTCCCCGTGAAGACCTAAGACAGATGGGTTTAATTTGTTGAACTTGAAATGGAAATAATTACAGAAACCTCACTCACTCACTCACACTTATTTATTAAATTTATGCTGATATGTATTTATAGGCCTGCGTTATACACTGTTAAAATAATTTCATACTTTATTGAATTTTTATTTTTTAGTTCAGCGCGTTTGCTCCACCTACGTTTAGGGGGCATGTAACCGTCTTCTCCCTGCAGGCCTTAGTGGAACTCGGTGAGCGCCCACAGTTAAAATCGGGCGTCGTAACCTTTGTGTTTCCGTAGGAATCCAACGGCGAAAAGACGAACAATGGGATCCACTACCGACTACAACTTCTTTACAGCAACGGTGAGAGCAGCTTCCATCACGGCTGGCCCGCGTCTCCAGCTCACTTGCAAGACCTAGTTGTTTTATGTGAGAAGAACATAGCAGGAAATTCACGCGGCGTATTTGCATAACCTTCTACAGAAATAAAATCACCCGAAGACAGGTGCGAATTAATCATACAGTTTACGCAGTTTGCATAACACATTAATGGAAATGTCGTGGAGGATGTTAACTGTTGTCAAGATTATTGTATACTGTAGGGCTATGCAATTGTGATTTATTATGGCCGAAATGCTTATAATAGGGTATAAAATTAATGATGGTAAAATAGTTTTAGTGTTCATTTTTATTTTCGCGATCACAAAAATAACGGTATTAGTAGGCTTAATGGGATACTAAAAGTCATCGGAATTACCATATCCTACTTGAAATGGCTTCATATAATAAGACTAATAGACTGTTTTGTTATTTGCATTTCATTATTTCCGTAATTTTTCGATCTCTATTAAAACCACGATGGTGACGTCTGTATATTTAACAGCAATAGCAGCAGCAACAGCAACAACAACAATAAAAAATAATAACAATGACAACAACAAAACAACAATAATAATGATAATAATAACTGCGGCCCCTAATGTACTCAAATGAATGGATGCTGATTTTCAGCTGTTTCCTTTTTATTCATGGATTGGCGATTATCTGTTAAAAAAAAAAAAAAAAAAAAAAAGCACGTTAAAGGAAGTAGTCGTAGGCGACGATATTTCTTCTTGAATCCTGAAATTTAAAGCGCGTTGTCTTAGCCTTCTCCTTTCATACCCTGAATTACCGTTCCAATGCGTTATCCATATTAAGTCGGTGTTTTTAATGAATGGGTCCCTTTCTCCACTTTTAAAATTTAAGTATGACCTTATACTTTAAGCAGAATCCTTTGCGTATATTTTATGTTTACATTCCTCTGTGACGAAAATAGAGATTTCAGTATTACAAGGTTTTAACTATTTTAATTGGATTTAGTCTTTGATGTTGCGCGCTATTTACTTTATAAAGCATTTGAGATGCTTGTGAAAATAATGTGGTGTATATGGGGAGAAACTGCTTTGAATACTATGGAGATTAATATGAATTAACAATTGTATTAGCTTACACAATTTGGGCAGGTAAGCTTCTGCAGATAAATAATACAGAAATAAACTAGCAAATGCAGGGTCATCTTTTATGTACAAAGTCCGACTCCATGATAATCTGAGCGTATGACGATCGGTGAGCAGTGCCGTATGCAGTCTGTCAGGGGTGAGCGGACCAGGAGAAGACTTCCATAAACGAGCTACGCTTTCACATAAAACCAAAAGAGAAAAACGAGAAGTAAAACAACATATATCGAGAGAGCAGCGTGTGTTACTTCTGCACAATGAACAAAATCATTCAACCAAGTGAGGCTATCATTCACATCCTAAGTGAGGGGCACTTTGTAACGTCAACGTAGTGAGCATAGCGGGGGGGCTATGCGTGCTGTCAGGATCCTCCCTGGCTGAGCGCTTCCCGCTGCCGTTTGGTTATCTGAGCCACTTTAAATCTCCCCCTAATCTCTGCTCTCCTGCAGGTATCAGAACAGAGCAAGATTTCTATGTGCGACTGATCGACTCCATGACCAAGCAGGTAAGGTTTCTCTTTCTTTGAGGCCCCTCCCCGCCTGATCCCCTCCCCACGTCAGATGCAGTCAGGAAGCAGAAAAGTTCACGCCACTCAGGGCAGAGTATTGAGGCTGTGCGCGGGGCTCTGGTATTTCTGTGTTCCTGTGAGTTTTCCTATGTGTTGGTATGTCTGTGTGCTGGTGTGGTGGCCAGTAAACCAAGCCCCAGGGGCATGTGGGCAGTGTCATATTGAGGTATTCTCTGACTAGGGTAGCTGTGATACTCTGCGGTGCCTCACAGTATGCTTCTGACAGAAGAACAGTATGCAGTATGTAGTATGCAGTATGCTTCTGACAAAAGGGCAGTATGCAGTATGTAGTATGCAGTATACTGACAGAAGGACAGTATGCAGTATGTAGTATGCAGTATACTGACAGAAGGACAGTATGCAGTATGTAGTATGCAGTATGCTTCTGACAGAAGGACAGTATGCAGTATGTAGTATGCAGTATGCTTCTGACAGAAGCATACTGTATACTATATACTCCATGCTGCTTGTGCTCTGGCAAGGGGGGACTGATGGGTGTTTTAGGAGTTTCATTGTTTTTTTTTGGGGGGGGGGGGTGGCAGGTGATCAAATTTCATATGAAGTGGCTTCTGTTTGGAGAGGAAAATATTATTGATGTCCCTATGGTGGGCGGGCTGAAAATGTGGAGTGAGGAGCTGTTCATGTCCATAAGGAGTGTGGAGACGGCGTGATCAGTTAGGGACGAGGAGTGCCTCCCTTTTAAAAGCTTTCTGAAGTTTGCCAGAGCTGACCCTTTACAGCAGACATCAGACCCACTCTTAGATGTGTGACTAATACGGGTTTTTAAGCCTGTTTTCGGTGCAGGGGTTTAGGGTCATTTTATTTCGCACTTATCCGTGGTCTTGTTTGATTAAAGGTGCAGAATGAGCTCCACACTCCTGTCTATGTCACCAGCAGGAGGTCAGTCACTCGCATCCTTTTCCTGGGGGCTCTGTGAGAACTCAGGTTATCAGGCAGGGGTTTGTAAGACATGGTGCGAGGGGGTCGCCGGTCACATGGTGCGAGGGGTCTACAGCGGGGCTCTGAATGACCTAAACTCACGTCGCTCGGTCTGGCAGTAATCACTGGGGGATCAGGGCTGTCACTCAGAGATACGCGGTTTTGGCGTCATGAAAGGAGGAGTGTGGAAGGGAGGAGTAACGGAAAGATGCAAAATGTCAGTTTACATTGCAGTATTTCTTTCATTAGTTAATTGTCTGGTAGTGAATTTCTTTGCTAATAATTTGTGCAAATTTAAAATAATATTACCCTGCAGGATTTGCTTTGTGGCAGGTTGAAGTTGGTGTTTAAACCCTGCCAGCCTAAGTACAGTATTAAGTAATAACCCATGAATTTCTGCTATGGGATGGCGCCCCCTCCTGGGTTGTTCCCTGTCCTGCTATGGGATGGCACCCCCTCCTGGGTTTTTCCTGTCCTGCTATGGGATGGCGCCCCCTCCTGGGTTGTTCCCTGTCCTGCTATGGGAGGGCGCCCCCTCCTGGGTTCTTCCCTGTTCTGCTATGGGATGGCGCCCCCTCCTGGGTTCTTCCCTACATTGCAGCTGTAGCTTCCGGGATAGACTCCACACCCCCGGGACCCTAAATAGGACAAGCGGGTACCAGAAATGGATGGATGGATGGATGGATGATTTGTGAATCTTTGTGTGTTTTCTGGATTAATGTCAACATAGGAGTGCTGTCACAATTTTATTGCAAGTTGGAACATTCTGGAAGTTGTCCGGAGTATGCGAAGAGTGCAGGTGTTGTTTCCTTGTTTGCACACCATGAGCCCATATAACACGTAGCTATTGGCCACTGGAATGAGAGAGGCGGAGTGTTGGCATGCGGCCGGCCCTGTTTCACTGTATCAGTGCGGAGGTTCCTCTGCATGGCTTTTGAGGGTCTGGCCGCACGCGACGTGCTCCCAGCCGGCCTGGCGGGATTCGGCCTACATGCGCTGCTCATTAGGACCAGTCAAAGCAGTCAACCACACAGCCGAAACTGTCCAAACCTCAACGGAATAAATAAGAACTTTTATAATAAGCAGAGCTCACCGCAAGCGGCTTACAGACTCACAGCTGCTGGTGCAGAGTCCGCCGCAGCTGGGGGGGGGGCACGGCACTGCCAGGGCAGGAATGACAGAATGATGATGACTTTTAAATGCCAGATAAATGCGCTTCTGGTGGACTGTTCTCCTGTCCCGGCGTCCCCCTGCCCTGGTCTGTGGACTTCAGGTCCCCCATCCCTGGACTGATAAGCAGTTGGAGGACGGATGAAGGGATGGGAGGATAGATATCTGCATATTTCTTTCAAATAGGAATTGTTAATCTGGTTATTGTTGTTTTATTACCGTAACAATGCTTTTGTTTCAAATTTCACTTTTCAGTGTTTAGTGCATACACAGACAGGCACACACAAACACACACACACACACACACATACATACACACACACACACACACACACACACACACGCCCATGTGCAGCACCCTTGCTTGCAGCCGCTGGCTGCGGATGTCAGGCTGACAGTGTTATCTGTGATCAGCGCCTGGGCCGCTGACAGGCCTGATGGAGACTGCAGGGAGTCAGGCGCTCGCAGCCTCTGCCTGGGTTTGGCACCGGGAGCCGGGCTGGGGAACAAAGGCGATCAGAGCGCAGCGATCAGAGCGAGGCGAGAGCGGCAGCGGCGAGAGCAAGCGGCCAGACAGCGTGCCCGCGACGCCGCCAGCGCGCTGACACCCAGGGAAGCGCCCCTGTGTATTTTTAGCTGCTTGTTTACGCGCCTCAGATGAAGCTGTCACATCAAGGCAGTCCGCAATGGCTGCAAATGAAATATCAAAAGTTAGCGTGCAAAATAAAATATGTATTAAAAGGCACGTCGAGGCTGAGCGCTTGTTAACGCGAAGCGTGTTTAGTGTGATGTGCGTGTTTTATGGCAGCTCTGGCCCCCATTCCTCCCCCCCCCCATTTTAGACACTTGGGCATGAGAGAAAAGCAGAGGTGTCATACGTTTCTGCACGTTTCTGTGGGAACTGGCTGCCATTCCAATCAGCTCCTTCCCGCGAGGGATACCCCCAAGCCCCTTAATTACCCCGCTTACTGCGCTGTGAACACGGGACACCGCTTGGTGTAAATCTCCCGTATTTGACATTTTCTGTAATCCACGTCTCTCTGAATGTAAGATAAGACCTGAACACTGCTTTCCAAAATGTCAGGATTTAACAGAAAGTGTATAAAAATATTTTGGTACGCACCGTTCTTGAAGTGCCATAGAAGTTGGTGTGGTCTGGTGTCGGAGGGAGACCCTGCCCAGCTTACGACTACGGTAACGTAACCAACGGGTAACCAAGGGCTGCCTCCCCCTCCCCTCCCCGGAGGGTCTTACTGGGTTTCCAAGCCACCTTGCCTGCCATATTGGAGCCTATCAATAAGTTGGGGGGGGGGGGGGGGGGGGGCCTCCTTGGGAGG
>JAODJW010000002.1:13857974-13868044 GCA_026777045.1 Hyperopisus bebe | reverse complement strand
GACGACTTGCTTTAATATTTTGGTTTAAATGGAAGTTCAGTCAGCAAAGTGTTACAAAGTGTATTTCCATAAATTTGGGACTGAATTACACACTTCATGAACCAAATTAGGGCAGCAGCGTGTGTCTTTTGTCCCAAGATCATCTGCATTCGCCGGCCCATTTTTCAGCCGGATGAATAAGGCAGCCATGTAGACGCCCCCCCCTCAAGTGAATAGTGTAAACGGCAAGGGGGGGGAGGATCTGAGCGATGACTGCACCCCCACCGCTCACGTGTGATGAAGATGTGGCGTAATGTCAGAGCGCAGTGTGCCTTACCCCCCGCGAGGCCAGGTGACCCGTAACCCCCCCCTCCCGTAACCCCCTCGTGGGGTGCAGTGCCGCCTGTTCACTTCAGCACTGATTGCCTTTAATAGCTGTTTAATACTGCTGCCTCGTAACACTTTAACAGTAGCATGTATCCATTTCATGTCTACTTCATCCTGGATTGTCTGCAGAAACCCACTTAGGCGTGAGATGAGTGCTGTTATTTCCAGCATAATGATTAACATTGTTACTACTCATCCCTAGCAGGGAGGCGTTCTGGGGGGGTCTGAAGCCTCACTCAGGCACTAGGTGGGGCTTCAGCAGACAGGAACACACACTTTCCTTAGCAGGAACTCGAACATTCAGGGGGGGGTAAGCAAACAGAAAGCAGGTTTGCACAGGCCCCGCCCACTGGCCTTATACAGCCCCCCGATGGCCTGAGCCCCCGCAGACGGCATCTGAACGCGCCAGGCGGTTTGGTGGTGATTCCCTGACAGCGAGGCCTGCTTAGCACAGGGGAGCACAGCAGGGTGAGGGCAGCGGGGTGGGGGGGGGCTCACCAGGGTAGACTGGAGATTAAAGGGCCCTTTTTCCTGATGCGCACAGGCCTGTAATCCCCCTCTTCTTTACCTCTCCCACACTGATCAGGGATCTTACAGCTTAGCGGCGTTTACTGTGGGGGGGGGGGGTTACAGGCAGCCCCCAGCGCCGTTAGTCTCAGGGCTTGCCCCCCACCTGATTGCACGGTTTTTTTATTTAAGCGGCGCTTCTGTCTGCTGTCCCGCAGAGGACCCAACCCCTCCTCCATGACTGGCCACGAGTCCCCGACGGTGCGATAATGCCCCCCCCCCCCCAGCTCACCGTGAAGCCGTGTTATTGCTCCTCCTGTTATTTCCTTCCTTAAAGGACGATCTTCTGCTTAATTGTACCGAAGTGACGTATAATTCCCACCCTAATTTAATGAAAGTGTGAGATTATTAAAGCATTACCTCACTGCCTGCCAGGTTTGTAATTACAGGGCCTAACCGCTCCAGTACGGCCGTTTGCCAGAGTTTGTGCAGTTTTGCTTTGTAATTTAATTAAACTTTAGTTATTTTCCTACGCAAGGAAAGTGTTTTTTTATTTAACCTCATAGAGAAATGACTCCAATTTGCAGCACTAATACTCCAGACTGCTCACGCGTCTCATAACGTGAGATCCGCCGAGTCTGGAAACGCTAATTACTTCTGGCCATTATAAAAAGCTGACGGGGGCCCCAAATTTTTATGTCTCTCCCCCAAACTCCTCTAAAATAATCACATGGTTTTTTTCTCCTCTTTTATCTGGTAATGTCTCACTGCTAATTAAGCCTCACATTGTGGAAGGTGGAGGAATCTGACTGCAAGTTTTTCTCATCCTAATCAGGGGTGGGAGGAGGGGGGTGTTGAGGAGATTGTTGGGGTTAGGAGCAGAGGGGGAGAGAAGTTTGCCAGCTGGTGCTTCACACTTTACCGGTCAGCTGTTGGAGCAATTAGAGCACCTCCTAGTGTTGAGTGTGTAGAAGTGCAGTTCAACAGGGGGGTCTTGGAGGCCGGCTGCAGTGACCCCCCCCTGAAAATCACCCCAGATACACTGTTAAATTCAGAGGGTGCCCAGAAGCTGCTGGGTGGAGGTGCTTCACACTGTTTAGATGAAAGGGAGTCGCTCTGGGATTAAGGGCAGGAGATCGGCTCGGACGGAACACACTCCCGCTGATGTGACGGGCGGCTGGTCACATCCGTGTTCCGCATTCGGAGGCCGCCGCCCCCTTAAAGGACAGCCCACGGGAGCGTTGGCTCGTGACATTTGGAGGGATAGACTTTCTGTCTGCCCCCCCCCTGTCATCTTCGTAGCCTGAGACCCAAATGGCAGCATGTTCCTGCGCTGTGAGGGTTCTTCAGCTGGGACCCTTGAAATATAGATTACTGCTCACAGCCTGACGGAACTGGGAAGCCGCTCTGAAAGGCGGGTCTATAAAAGCCGCGTAATTAGGTGGCGGGGACCAGGGAGGGGCCCATCTCCCCGAAAAGGTCCCCTTGTCCTTTATTTGCAAGACATGGGGGACGGGTGAGAGGAACTCGCTGCGGAACTGTCGATTGACTCTGTGGCTGCCCCCCCCCCTTTCTCCAATGAATTATCCGTGAGGTCCATGCAGACAAAAAGATGGGGCTCTCACCGCAACTCACATGCTGTCGCACCATGCTGGGGGGGCGGGGGGGGGGTGCCTTCTGCCATCCACTCTAGCTTTCTTCTTTCTGCAAAATTAGTCTCATATCTTTACACAACGCAAACTGCATCTTCCTGCAGGTTTTCTGTTGTTAGTATCCGTCCTCAGTATGATTGGCAGCTATTTGGAGTGGCCCTGTGGTCCTCTGCCTGTGTCTGCCTGTGTCTGTGTGTGTCTGCCTGTGTCTGTGTGTGTCTGCCTGTGTCAGTCTGTGCCTGTGTATGTCTGCCTGTGCCTGTCTGTGCCTGTCTGTGCCTGTGTGTCTGCCTGTGACTGTCTGTGCCTGTGTGTCTGCCTGTGACTGTCTGTGCCTGTGTGTCTGCCTGTGACTGTGTGTGCCTGTGTGTCTGCTTGTGACTGTGTGCCTGTCTGTGTCTGCCTGTGTCTGTGTGTCTGTCTGTGTCTGCCTGTGTCTGTGTGTCTGCCTGTGTCAGTCTGTTCCTGTGTGTCTGCCTGTGACTGTGTGCCTGTGTCAGTCTGTGTCTGTCTGTGTCTGCCTGTGCCTGTGTGTCTGCCTATGACTGTGTGTGTCTGTCTGTGCCTGCTTGTGTCTGTGTGTGACTGTCTGTGTCAGTCTGTGCCCTTGTATCTGCCTGTGCCTGTCTGTGCCTGTGTGTTTGCCTATGATTGTGTCTGTCTGTCTGTGCCTGCCTGTGTCTATGTGTGTCTGCCTGTGTCAGTCTGTGCCTGTGTGTCTGCCTGTGCCTGTGTGTCTGCTTGTGACTGTCTGTGCCTGTGTGTCTGCCTGTGACTGTCTGTGTCAGTCTGTGCCTGTGTATGTCTGCCTGTGCCTTTCTGTGCCTGTGTGTCTGCCTGTGCCTGTCTGTGCCTGTGTGTCTGCCTGTGCCTGCCTACACCTGACTGTAGCGTGTCCCAGGCAACCCACAGTATATCTGTAGTGTGTCAGGCTCTTCCCAGGGTGTCGGTAAGTGTCCAGTGGCCTGGCAGCTCAGCACAAAGTGACAGTAATGGCATCCCCCCTCCCTGGCCCCCCCAGACCCCACCGCCACCTCGCCTCACCCTTCTCGTAAATCTCAGGATCACCAGCCGACTCTCTCCGTCCGTCTCTGTCTCTCCGAGGTTAACCTCACTGTTTAACCTGACAACACATCCCATTCAATTATCCCATTCAGCCCCCCCCCGACCCCACCATCCAATTAAAATGGAAAAAATGGAGAAAAGGACAAAGAAAGCAAATGAGGTGAATAATAATAAAAACAGGAAATATCAAAAGGTAATAAATCTGCCAGGTAATAAAAGTGCATCAGAACCGCTAAATTCCAGAAGGTTCCATGGGCTGGGCATCGGGCTGCCCAGGTCATGCCACCCAGCCATGCTGCCACCGTCACCATGTGTCGCTCTTGCTGCCGCATGCTGATGATTTCCTAGCCCGCCTCCTAGAGCCCCCCGTGCCAGCAGGAAAAAAATCAATCGCCAACTCATGAATTATTGAGATGTTTGCGTACAGTTTCTAAAATATACAGCGAGCAAGAGTGCCCCCACACCCCCGCTCCTCCTCACCCCCCACCCTCCCTCATCAAAGAAGCGACCTCCCACGCTTTCCTCTTTTCTTAAAGTGCGTGGGGTGTAGGTATGTGCCTGACCCCCCAACCCACTCTGCTCGTTAGCTAATTAGACAAGGGCAGAGGGGCTGCGCGTGTTCCTGCTCGTGTTCCTGCTCGTGTTCCTGCGAGCGCATTGCCGCGCGGAGTCATAGGACTCTGCCAGGCTCTGGAATAACATATGTCCGCTGTAATTCTGCACACTAAAAATAAAAGCCAGGGACAGGCGCTGCTCTGTATGTCACGCGGGACGGCAGGCGATGCACTCGATGCCCCCCCCCCCACATAACTGTGTAAACAGCATAATTTATATTAACATCTTATTTTTAACTCAGTTCAGTCTTGCAGCTCTTACCGGTGATTGTAACCATGATTATGAAACTTACAGCTGTGGTAAATGTGAGGTGGTGCTGACGGCGCCCCCTGGCTGTGAGCTCTGTCCCGCTCCGCTGGCTTTATCGGCTACAGGTGTGCATCTGACGCCTTTATTATGTAAAATACTCTCGGTCCCAGCTTAGGGGCTTTTCCCACGCCTGATCAGCGCCTGGCGTGAACCCCGCCTTCGTTATCAGTGTCCTTGCCCCCTCCCCTGCTTTTTCGGGGTCCAGGGCACCTTTCAGGGTGTCACACAAACCCGTTTGGCCGGCGGCCCTGCGGAGAGAGAGAGACGGATACGGAGGTGGTGCCGTGGATGGCTGAGAGATGGATGTTAGCTGTTCGTTTGTGAGGAGTCAGCATGGGCTGGGCGGGGGCGATGGGGGGGTCATTCTGCCAGAGCAGTAAGATGTCACTTATCGACTGGGGGGGCTGGTGGGCCCCCTGCTTCTCGGTATCTGGGGTGGCCACAGCCGGCTGTCAGCACGGATGCCTGAGAGAACATCGGCACCCGGGGGGGCAATGGGCATGTGTCTTGTGGGTTATGCCCCCCCCCCCCCCTCGCCCATGGGATTACCACCTCTTTCTTGGAGGAGGTGTCAAATAGCAGAACCAGGGGCAAAAGCAAACTTTCAAATATCTGGGACAGCTAACGCCACCCTCAGCTGCCATGACCCCCCCATGCCCGTCTTGTCCGCACATTCTGGTCTTACGGGGGCTCTGTGCCAAAGAAAGCGCCATGTCCTCAGAGTACACATTCCGCGGGGAGGAGAAAGCCCCCTCCCATGATCCTCCCTTTCCCGCTCCCCCATACAGCTTGGCCTCCGGTGTCTGCAGTGTAGCCAACATAAAACCAGGAGATGTTCCCTCCTCCCTCAGTACTCACTGCACCCACCTCGCCTGATAGGCTCCTCCCCCTGAGCTCACCACACCCACCTGATAGGCTCCTCCCCCTGAGCTCACCACACCCACCTGATAGGCTCCTCCCCCTGAGCTCACCACCCCACCCCTGCCTGATAGGCTCCTCCCCCAGCAGCTGGTTATTGCATGTGGTGGGTAAACAGAACAGCAGGCAAGGATGAGGGTCAGGTGGGGGGGGGGGGGGCTGCAATGACAGTACAAAGAATAAAGCAGGAAGCATGAAAGGCTGGCTGTCTGGCTTGCTGCTCCCTCCCTACCTTCCGTCTCTTCCTGCCTTTCTCCCATCTCACATCCCTCCCTCTCTCCTATCTCACCATTCCTCGCTCCCTCCCTACTTCCCATCTCTCTGTCTCTCCCTTCTATCTCTCCCTCCCTTTCTTCCTCTCTCCCAACTCTCCCTCACTCCAATCTTTCCGTCTCTCTCTCTTTTCCATCTCATCATTCCTCCTTCCCTCCCTACTTCCCATCTCTCTGTCTCTCCCTCCCTCTCTCCCATCTGACCATCCCTCCCTCCCTCCTTACTTCCCATCTCTCCATCTCTCCTTGCAGTCTCTCCCTCCCTTTCTCCCTCTCTTCCAACTCCCAATCACATCTCTCTGTCTCTCCCTCCCTACTTCCCATCTCACCATCCCTCGCTCCTTCCCTTATTCCCTCTTCCAACTCCCCCTCACTCCCATCTATCTGTCTCTCCCTCCCTTTCTCCCATCTCACCATCCCTCCCTCCCTCCTTACTTCCCATCTTTCCATCTCTCCCTGCAATCTCTCACTTGCTTTTTCCCTCTCTCCCTAACCCTGTCTCCCCTCCTTTCCCACTCTCCATCTTTCTCTCTGTGTTAGCCTTTATTAAATATTGATGCTGGTTCTGCTTCACGCCATAATTGCCGTCTCAGGCCCTAAATCATTAATGCGTGCGGCAGGTCCACTCCGTCAGGTCCGGCGACTGCGGCTCTTTCCCAAATCACCCTTGGCCCCGCCCACTTCCATAGAACATGCTAATCAATGCTAAAAAACAAAGCTCACGCTAACAGCAGTGGAACAAAAGGCCTGCCTCAGCGGGCGGCTTTTAGGGGTCCTGCTGCAGATGGGCTCCAATGCCCAGCCTGCCGCCCCCCCCCGGTCCCTCCGTGTGCCGGCAGGACCCTTTACACGGGGGCGGCCATTTCATTCTGTTAGCACTGTTGTTATTTTAGTGGGATGCTGAGTTTAGTGAAGCCTTTCATTCTCTGATCTGTATATCACGCTAATTAGTGCTGATAATGACAGGATTCTAATACATGAATCATAACTTGTGGGAAAATATTTCATTTTCATGTGCAGTGCTGCATTTTAATGTGCGCATGGCCGCTTGTGGAGGCAGCGCGTTGGGGGGGGGGGGGGGGGGGGTGCTTGTGGCGCCTATGTACACGCTGTGCTCATCTCGCCTGCCATCCTTTCCCTCCTCGTCAGGCTCCCTAACTTAATTCTGAAAGTCACGCCTCATTCAGTCTGGGGGTGTCACCTCCTTAAGCCCCCTGGTTTAACAGAGTCATAGAGGGCTGGCTGGGGGGGGTTTAATGTCAGGGCAGGCTCTGGGTTCAGAGGTCCCTGGGTACATTAACCTTGAAGGTGCCCCCTGCTTGTCCGGCACTCTCTCGCTCTCTTTCTCTCTCTCTCTCTGACTTCCTCTCTTTGCCTTTGATTTGTGTAACACCCCCCCATCTGATTTTTCCATCTTGTGAATTTTTGGGTTTGAGGTTATGCCCCCAGTTAAGTTTAGATCCTCCAGAAGGAGGGTGAGATCTTTTGGAGGCTGACGTAGCATTCCTTCCTCATCCAGTTATTGTAATAATTGTGTTTTTCAGTGGGGGGTGCATTGTGACAGATCCTAAGCGCATTGTGAGTGGGGGGGGGGGGTGCGTACTTTAATGTATATTAGATCAATCGGCCTCAACCCCGGCTTGCCCCCCACCTACCTGATGGGACTCTCCAGCAGTGCCCCCTTGCCCCCACCCTCTGTTTTTGGCACCCCTGTCCTGAGGAAGGTAGTGGTGGTTACGGGGGGGTGGCATAGCCCGGGCCTGTGAGCTGGCATTCTCACGCAGTGGGTAAAGTGGCACGTCGCGGTGGGGGGGGGGGGTAATCAGGCAGGCAGGCGGCAGGCAGACAGCTGGGGGGTGCAGGCAGGCCGGCTCTGCGTCAGGAAGGGAACAGGGGATCCCTTAAAGGGATCACTGAACACCGCGGGCAGGTGGCGGGCACTGAACACTGCGGCCAGGCGGCAGGGCTTAAGGGATCACTGAACACCACGGGCAGGTGGCGGGGCTTAAGGGATCACTGAACACCGCGGGCAGGTGACGGGGCTTAAGGGGATCACTGAACACCGCAGGCAGGTGGCGGGCACTGAACACCGCGGGCAGGTGGCGGGGCTTAAGGGGATCACTGAACATCGCGGGCAGGCACCAGGCACTGAACACTGCGGGCAGGCGGCGGGCACTGAACACCGCGGGCAGGCGGCGAGGCTTAAGGGGATCACTGAACACCGCGGGCAGGCGGCAGGCAGCTCAACGCAGTGGTAATCTGATTAGCGACCTGCCGCCTTTCCCACCGCGAGCCTGATACCCGTCACCACTCCCGCTGCCCCTCCCCCCCCAGAGGCCCCCCCCGCTGTCAGCGCGCTAACGGACAGGAATGCCGTTTAGACGCACAGGAGGGGGGGGCTCACAGCTGACAGGTTCAGTGCCTGTGTGACCGGGGGGGGGGGGAGGCCTTTCCAGCAGCTGCTGTGAACACAGAGTGAACAAGTGACAAGTCACATTACATCCAAATTACAGCTAAATTACTGCTGCCCTGTTGTAAGTGAGGAGAAGCCCTTCAGGGGGCAGTAGAGAGCGTGGGGAAGTGCAGGGCGCTGCAGTGCGCCGCAGTGTGCCGCAGTCTGGCTGACCTGGGGTCACAGCCCCGACGTCTCCGTGGAAGAGTAATTAGAAAGAGGATCGTTTTCCGACTTTGCGGGAAAAGTTTGGTTAATTAAGCACCCTGGCACTCTATTGTGGTGTCGGTGAGAAGCACTGTCAGGCCGCTGGCCCCATCGCTGACCCCTGCAGGCTGCCTGCTGTAATTGCCGCAGAGACTTAGAGCTGCGGGTCATTGCTGGCGATCTGCAGCTCTCACGATCTGCGGGGAGAGGCTAATTAAATGAGGGGGAGGGGCATATGGGCTCATCCCACCCCTCCCCCCCCCCCCCGAGACACTTACACTGTCAGGACAGAAGCCGCCCCTGCAGGGCTTCACTGCTCCTGCCACCATTGGCGTCTCGCCCTCGCATGTGGTTTATTTAACACGTATAGATTTTATCGCGAAAGCCTCAGCTTTTTTTAAAGACCTGCGAAACACGAACCACACGAAAGGCGGGCCGTGTCGTGAGACAGCTGAATTTTTCTTTAATAGTCAGTCTAAGTGCCAGTTATTTGCTAAAGGCAGACACATGAAATTCACCAAAGAGGCCCCCACTTAAGGAAATTCTGTAAGTGAGTGACGAAGCACGGGCCTGCACTCTCAGGCCTGTGAGACCAGGGTCTCCTGCCCTGAGGACCCGCTGGGGGTCTTCGGTGAGCAGGATGGTGATCTTTGTTGAAAATTGACATTTACGTTGTAAATCCAAGGTGGCATTTGTTTTTGAGAGAAAGTAGGGTCAGCCTGTCTCTGTGACAGGTGGAGATTAAGGGTCTTGCTCAAGGGCCCAATGGTGACATCACTCTGCCAACTCTGGGATTTGAACCACTGACCTTCTGATCACAATCAGCACAGTCTCCTAGCTCACTGAGTTGCGCACCAGCGCCTGTACATTCTGCTTTCTTTCCAGTTCCCTGCCCATCTGAAGTGCTCTTACATTCCGGAACGTCCCGGACGTGCGTGGTGGGGTCACGCTGCCAGCGGAGTGCTCTTCGTTAAACAGGGCTGCGTTCCACAGCACTGGCTTCCCAGTAATTGCAGGAATATCTGTGCTCATTCTCAATCCGGATTCTTGACAGCCTCCATGCCGCCTTTTCAGCACCGAACGAGTCACACTGAGACTGGGGGGATTTTTCTGCAGGTATCTGGTGTTCGAATGTGAGACCCCCCCCCCCACCACCTAAGGTCCACACTGCATTTCTATAAAAGGACCCATTGGACACTTCAGGCTTAATTAGGCAAAGCGTGTGATTTCCCTGATTGGCGGTGCGAGCTTGGCCTGCCTCACTGTCTCTAGTGGGAGGGGGGTTCGGATGTTTTACCCCCCCCCCCCCCCCCAGCAGCCTGTGGTATGCATCGCCACATCCGTGTATTTATACATACCCACACTCATGGCTGTTACCATTCACTCTCCAGTCCTGCCTGCCAGCCAGTGCCAAGCTAGGGGAGAGTGCCCCAGTGTGTGTGTGTGTGTGTGTGTGTGTGTGTGTGTCTGTCTGTCTGTTTCTGTGTGTGTCTGTGTCTGTGTGTGTGTGTGTGTGTTTGTGCATATCTGTGTGTCTCAGTGTGTGTGTCTGTGTGTATGTGTCTGCATGTATGTGTGTGTCTGTATGTGTGTGTGTGTGTGTGTGTCTGCATGTATGTGTGTGTCTGTATGTATGTGTGTGTGTGTGTGCGTGTGTTTGTGTGTGTGTGTGTGTGTGTGTGTGTGTGTGTGTGTGCGTTTTTGCGC
>JAODJW010000002.1:13830624-13847274 GCA_026777045.1 Hyperopisus bebe | reverse complement strand
GGGGGGGGGGGGAGGGGGGGGGTAACACAGACACATTCACACAAAATGCATGGGAAGGTGCCAGAGTGATCAGACAGGCACCTGGGACGGGGCTGGTTTGGAGGGCCTGACGTGGGCAGGAAGCATGGAGGGGCCATCCGGGAGGGCGGGGGGGAGTGGGGGTGCTAATTATGTGTCCGCTGAATGGAGAACATGCAGCGGGTCCTCTGAGGCGACGTCGTGGGCGTCCGGTCCGCACACCTGCCTGCGTTAGCTGCTCGCTACAGCCGCGCTAATCGCTCCTGGTGGCTGAAACCCTGTTAGATGCGGGTGCCTTGAAAACCCATCGTTGGTGGGTCGGTTGGGGCGGGGGGGGGGGGCCTTGGCCAGTTACTGGCCGAAAAAAACATTCGAGGGGTCTGCCTCTCCTCAGCAGGTGAATGCAACATTAAATCAGCCACTGGACCGAGGAAATCGTGTTTTTTAATAAATCACGACCTCCAGGAATGTTACGCTCCTCTTCAACCCCCTCCCCAGCTTTTGGTCTGTCAAGTGTGCGCATTTGCAAAGGAGATTTCTCCAGATGAAAGTCCGGGTGGCGAGCTATGCAAGGAAGAGGAGAGGAGAAGCTGGGAAGCCCTCTAAAGGTGCAATCTGCATGGTCTTAGAGACCTTCTGAAAATGTCCGATAAATAATTTATTCCGGCGGAGGGAGGGGGAAAAAATCGCCTCCTCCAGGTGGAGCAGAGGGGAGGGAGAGAGAGGGAGTGTTTGTTGGAGGAGATGGGGGGGGGTAGGCTGGGACAACAGCTGGAGGTTAGAGCCAAAGCCCCGTGGGTGGAAGCGAGGGAGGATGCAGGACGTGCTTGCCCGGCTGGGTGGCTCTGTCGGGGAGAGACGGTCAAGCATAGCAAACAGGATCCACCTTTCTGCTTGGCTAATTTTCCCTATTAAAACAACACAGCGGGGGAACTGGGTGCAGTGAGGGGGGGTTGGGGGCTGCTCAAACAAGACTCGTTTTAAAATCGCCTTCCCAGCCCCTCAGGGGCGCACCGCATCGCTCCTGGATGCTGCAGCGCTCCAGCGCCTCCGCGGGTTTACGCGCCCGAATCCGTGCGGGTGCATGCGGCACATTACGCCGAGGCTCCTTTATTAGTCGGATACGCGCCTAATGTGCCCCCGTCAGTACCCCGTTTTAATCTTTCAATCTCTTCATATTTGTCCGATAAACTTTAGCGTGCTATTTCCTCGTCTTATTATTTATCTGTTTATTCATTTGCAGCGTCATCCTTGCCCCCCATCCCCCAGCCTTCTATTGTTAAATTACAATTCCTCTTCTTCTCGGTGAGATCACAGCTTAATCCCCGTTCCCGTCTCTCTGACAGGAAAATCCACCTTCTTAATTCACGCGCACTCCCTCCACCCCCTTTGGAAGCTTTCCCCCCACACCCTTCCGCCGTGTCCATCCCCGTCTTGGCAGTGCTACAGAGTGTGTGTATAGGTGTGTGCGCGTTCGTGTACGGGCCGGGGCGTGTGTGCGCGCGGTTGTGTACGGGCTGGTGTATGTCTGTGCGCGTTAATGTACGGGCTGGGGCATGTGTGTGTGTGTGTGTGTGTGTGTGCGCGCGCGTTCGTATACGGGCTGGTGTATGCCTGTGCTCGTTCGTGTACGGGTTGGTGTGTGTGTGTGTGTGTGTGTGTGTACGCGCGTTTGTGTGTGTAATGAGAATATTGCTTCTTACACTTTTAGGATTAGTGAACTCTGTAGCGAATTAGTGAATATTTTCTTAACTAAAAAAGAATAATTTATATTCAACAAGTACACTTTATGTAACTTTTTAAAAATAACGCGTGCGTTTACGTACTTAACAAAGTGGTATTGCCATGATGTTCTGTGTATATGTGTGAGTATGTACTGCCTTCTTTTAACCATTAATGATTTGCAGCTTAATTCACTTTTTTCACGCGAGGAATCTAAACGCGTTGATTCGATTAAATTACAGGTTTCAATCTTTAGGTGGTTTATATACTGTTTGCTACTCTTTTAAAGTAAGTTAGTCTTCAGTGACTAAAAAACTGAAAAGAATAGCAGTAAAAGATTTTTCAGTCAACCGATTGTCCTTTATTGAGATATGACACACAGCTGAGCTCAGTCATGAGAACTGGGGAGAGGTAATGGCGTTTTCAACCTCTGGAAATGGTATTAGAATAGAAGAATCTGACTGCTAATGAACATTACTCCGGCTGTATAAGTGTTTACGTTTTTGTGTGCTAGGATATCTGAGGCCCGCTTTGAAGTTGGGTTTAACTTTCATAAGGTATCCAGGCCTGTCAGGTCTTTGCTGTTGCCTTCTGACAGGCATTGGTTCAAATCCCCAGCCCCCCCGCCAGTCCATGGTTTCTGACTGAACATTCCGGAATCAGCACCTTGATCCAGCATCACGGTGTGATGATGCTATGTGGGTACAGCATAGCTCACGCGCACAAAGAACGTGTGAGAGACACCTTTGCACAAAATAAGAGTCCACAACATTCTCGTAAAATGGGTGAAGTAAAATGTAAATACAGAAGGCAACCATGAACGCACACAAGGTCAACATGTAAAATACCTTTGCCCAAAAATATTGTTTACATGTATATGAAGCAAAGTAAATACAGCATGTTATAAACGGACAGCATCCACACACACGCACCAGCACACGTGCACACGCGCCGAGGCACTTGTGAGCTTGCACGAGGGATGGCAATAAAATGAGAGAGATAAAAAAAATGCAAACTAAACAATACAAAGCAAGGTCCCTCACACTTTCGGCCTTATGTAGGGAAAACTGGTTAATCTGTTTTTAAATAAAGCAAACTTTCTGTAATCTATCCAGTACTTAGAAGGCTGTCATTGATATATGAGTTATGTGAATTAAACTACCTCTTGGTTGTTGCATTGGTTTCTGTCCAACGATCTGAGCTGAATACTAATCAGCGGATAAAATTGATGTTGGGGCGTTATCAGGGAAGTCCCCAGAGAGGAGCTGAGACACTGGGCTTCTGCGGCATGCAGGTTACCGGGTAGAGCAACGTGGGGGCGGGGCCAAGCGAGTCCACGCAGCGCTGCTCGTACTAAATTCGCAGTATGAGCAGTCTGGATTATACATAATGATTTATTTATGGTGCTGGAGGATCGAGCTTTTGAACGAGGGGGTTCACGAGGCCAGCGTCCATCACCTTCTGTTCGAAAGGCCTGACCGTGTGATTTGCTGCTTTCTTCGCTTTGGTGTGACATCACCGCAGCCTCTTTTGGGATGGGTCATATGCAGGCTCTGTCATGGACCCATGGATGGTTGGCGTAACCACTGCGGGGAGTGCATCATGGCTGGGAATCAGAGTACCGGAATGATGTTTTGAGGGCTAAGTATTAATCTAGCTAAACTCAAGCTACCAGTCACTTTGCTCTAATACAGCACTCCGGTGAGAATCTAGCTCTTTACATGCCGCTTCTAATTAATTAACTCGCATGTGAAAGATTCAGATTGCGGGCCGATTGGCGGCTAAGCGGCTAATGATTTCCTGTCTGTTACCGGAATGTCCCGTGTGACCGCTCGCCGATTTCAGACGATGGCCCAGTGAAGTGAGCATCACCTGCCAGGGGGGGGTCATGTGTATTCATTCCCGCCTCCTTCCATAAACCTGTGGGGTGGGGGGTAGGAGATGCCACTACGAAGCAGCCTGTAAATGAGGGACTTGGCCCCCTCGGCCCCAGACTATGTCCACGCTGCCCCTCATCTCCTGGAGCGGGAATCCCGTGCCACAGGCATGACGCTTACGCATCAGTCGCCCCCCCCCCCGCTAAACCCAAGGCCTTGCTGTGACGTCATAGGGGAAACTAAATGATCTTTCTATATACGGGGACATCCTTAATGCCACCAAGGCATCCTTTGATGGAATTACGGAATTACGTTTCCTGTCTAGTGTTACTGGTCAAATCAAATCAAATCAAATCACTTTTATTGTCACGTCACATGTGCAGGTACACTGGTACAGTACATGCGAGTGAAATTCTTGTGTGCGAGCTTCACAAGCAACAGAGTTGTGCAAAAATACAATAACGTAAAACAAGCAAAATATAAAATATATGGTGATTCTCTACCTGTCGGGGGGCATTTATACTCTTACCAAACCTTTGTGCGATGACGTCCACCAGGTCTGGGGCTACTGCTCACTCTCCCTCCCCCAATGCAAAAGGCAGGGGGAATAATCAAACCTGTCTTTACCAGAATGCATCACTGTCACCCTTTCACATGTGCAGCCACGTGGCCAGACGACCCCCCCCCCCCACCCACTCCCAGACTGCTTAATGTCTCACCAGCCAACGTGAGCGACGTCAAGGGGGCGGGGGAGGGGGGCATGGAGGACGATGGGAGACGCTCCACAACGCAGGATCAGTTTGGCTAATTTAGATTTATAAGCTAGGCCCCTCCACACAACCGGAAGCCATATGTGTGGTTGGCATTGTGGAAGGGGACATCTCTCACACACACACACACACACACACACACAAACACACATGCACAGCAGGGAGAGGTGGCTGGGACACAGAGTGACAAGGAAAAAAAGATCCTGCCAGGGACGGTGGCCTGCTGTGGACATAAAGGGTCCGGGGGCAGAGTATAAACATTTCAGGGCAAGATGCTTGGTGGCTCAGAGGGGAACTGTCCTAACGCCTGACACATGGAGTCCCCATGTCGGGGAATCCCTCGCTGAGGCTTCTCTCTGCATGTCTGTTTGAAAGTGACAGGAAAATGACAGCCAGTACAATCGTGCCTTTGCTTCCTGCCCCTCCCCCTTCCGGCCGCTGATCAAGCTGAGGTGCAGCCTAGCTGTCACTGCGTCCCTGAGCTGGCCTATCCACAGGGAAGCGCATGCCACGCTCAGGTGTGTCACGGCCGGGGTGAGGATCCAGCGGGCTTTAGGGGGCCCAGATGACATCAGACACCCGGCCCAGAATCCAGCATGCTTTGCCAATATACTGAACAGTACAGTACGTTCTGACCTCTGGTCTCTGAAATGTGAATGCCATTTGTTTACTGTAGAAAAAAGGATTTTCCCCAGAAAGTAATGAATGCCCAGCTTACATTCATTCATCCATCCATCCATATGTCTTCTAAATGTGTATTAGGACAGGATTTCATCAAAAAATCTCTCTACCCCGGCAGAAATATGCTATATAATATTTTAGTTTAATTTGAAAGATTTTACATATTTTTCTGCAAATATTTAGATATAATTCTTATATCTTCAAATTTATTTGTTATTTTTCTAGTTGTTCATGTGATATTTCCTGAATTAAAACAAAATTTCACAAGACACACACCTTTCATGAAAATCACTTAAATCTAAATTGCTATTAAAATCACACAGCTTTCATGTAGAGAATCTCTGTTCAACTTTATCTACCCCCCTCGCCTCCGCCGTGATGTTTCCCAAGATGAAGAGGAAGAATCCTTTTCATATACAAATAATAATTTGCTGTTTTTTTTTCCCAAAATTTAAAATATTTAAATAAAACGATACAGGAGCCCTTTGAAGTGAGAATGCATATGTATGTTTATCAGTCTATACAGTAAACTAGGAAGAATTTTTAAAAGTAGGGAAAGAAGAATTGAAGAAAACAGAAAACACTGTGTCTCCTGGCATCAGATTAATTCACAGGGGGGGTTCCTGATGCCAGCCAGCACTATGCAGCGCAAATCCATAAGGTCTCTGGAAGGCCTTTGCAAGTCAGTCACCTCTGCATCAGTGTTGGGGCGGTGATTTGGCCTCTGCCTGCTGCTAGCTATCGTTAGCCCCTGCTAGTCATTGCTAACCTGGGGTAGTTTGCAAACCCTATAGACCATTTACAAGATAATAAAACTCTTGCATACATGCAAATGTGAGTGCAGACTTGTCTCGAATTGAAAATCTCACACCAGCTGAGCAGGGTTGATGATGCTGTATCCCCCACTATCCCCTGATACCCCCTGCTAACCCCCACTAGCCCTTGCTAGCTGCCATTAGCCTCCACTAACCCCTGTTAGCTGCTGCTACCCTCAGCTAGCCAGCTGCTAGCCCCACTAGTTGCTCCTAGCTGCTGCTAGCCATTGCTAGCCTCACTTGCTCTGTTAGCCGTTGCTAGCCCTACTCGCTCTGCTAGCCGTTGCTAGTCCCACTAGCTGCTGCTAGCCATTGCTAGTCCCACTCGCTCTGTTAGCCGTTGCTAGCCCCACTAGCTACTGCTAGCCATTGCTAGCCCCACTCACTCTGCTAGCCATTGCTAGCCCCACTAGCTCTACTAGCCTTCACTAGCCCCTAGCGACACACATTAATCCTGGGACCGGGCCTAGAAACGTGGGTCTGGCTAGGCAAGTTGTGAGCTCAGTAAGCCATAAGACTGTGGAGGTGGGGGGAGCTGGGGGCGGGAGACGTGGGTAGGCGGCTGTGGGGGTGTAGCACACAAAAACGAATGTCATTAGACTAGATGGGGAGATAAAGTATGGTGGAGGAGGGAGAAATGTAAAATGGAGTCCTCTGGGTTTTTATTTCTCCGCGCGGGTAGCGGATGGAGAGCGCAAAAAAAAAAAAAGAGCTCAATCAATCAAACCCTGGCACTGCAAGACCAATCAATCATCTTTCATCAAGGACCCCAGGAGCCGATGAGAAGGCGGGGAGTCCCAGCAGAGGCGGGGCAGAGATCAGCAGGGCTACGCTCTGGCCAATCACATCGCTGCACAAGGGCATGTGGGCGTTACTGGCCAGCTCACCTGGGGCTCCATGCGTAGCATGGCAATTACACATCTCCCATGTACTGCAGAACTATGAGTGGTACCAGTGAGAAGACCACCTCCATACCTGTATTTAACGGTGAAGTGCTGAATTTTGTTTGGACATTTAGGACCCATTTGCTGTAAAATCTTCGCTTTGTAGCCTGTTTATTTATCTCCTTGAGAGAGTCAGTATTAGACAGAAGCTTATATCTAACGGAACGGGAAGCTTTGATAATCCCTAAAAGAAGGTTAGATTGACATCAGCCTCACCGCGATGCCTTAAGAATGTACAAAGATAGAGTTGGCTGAAAGGTCGCTCAGACTCGGCTGCTAGCCGGTTAGCTAAAGATACGGGCGAAGCGGTTGGCAAGCTTACTGGTGCTAAACGTTTACCCTCGCTGCATTAAACACGGGCGCTAAAGGAGGACCGAGCCTGGCCAGGCATGTACGTGGTGTGTAACCAGCGCCCCCTGAGACCCCGGAAATGGTTATTTTGATGCTGGGAGCATGGCGTCTTCTAGAAGTTTCCCATACTGCCGAAAATATTCCCAAGCTAGTTGCTGGGTCTGGATTCGGAAATGACAGCTTGGCCTGGGGGCTCTGCAGCCCCCCTGCCCTGGTGATGACATGGCCATCACAGCCAGGGCCCAGGAGCAGGGACTGTGATACAGACGGGGGCCTTGATTAAGCGGCTGGGACACGTGGACGGATCAGGTCCAATTCCAGGCGTCAGCTTCACTCCCGGCACTAATCGTCCAGCACACCGGTCTCGCCGACCCGCCACACCGCTGCAGAAAATTCGCCCTGGCTTCGTGTCAAATTTGGTTAGCGGGGGCCCCGTGTCGCGAGCAGCGGTGGGGCCTCTTAGTGGCGGAGCCCCAGCGCCCTGCTAAGGGCTGTCAGGGCACACGGCGTCTCGCGCCGAAACGTTACACCGGCACCCCCTTCGCAACACCTGGTTCCGATCTTGTTAGCACTAGACGTTTTCCTGAACTTTGTTCCCGTTGATTTAGCTCCAAAGTTAATGAAAACGGTTATTCTGCATCGTGTTAAAGGGCCAGCAGATCAAATGGACGCTCGCGCCTCTCTCTCCCTTTCTTGAGATTCCGAAATACTGGAATCTGGGTTATTATTTCTAAATATCAAGTAACAACATGAACAAAAATGCAAGTAGGGCTAGATCCTGCTGTACCTTTCCTGCCCCAACAGTAGGGGGTGCTATGTGGACAGCAGGGGATTTTCCACACAGGCCTCCGACCCAATGCTCTCAGGTTGCTATGGTTACATGGGACACATCCATTTGGGCAAGAGAACCACCATAGCCCAGAATTGGGATGCCCTTGCTGGAATCGGCTCAACCGCAGCCGTGGAACGATGTGCTCCCTCTGGCTTCGGCTTTTATCCGTCTGGAAGAAGACCGGTAGATTTATCGCGAAGCAAATCACGAGAGCGACGCATGAATTGGTAACTTTGCGGACCTTAAAATGCAGCCATCTTCAGGTGGGGTCGGGGCGGGCAAAAGAATCAGCTGGCACTATGCCTGCAGGTTGAAGGTGCTATTTTCACATGCAGGGAGGGGTGGTGGCAGCCATGGGGGCTGGATGAGGTCACAGGAGAGGGGAGGGAGTGACGTGGACGTGGTGGGCGGTGGGGCTCAATGGAAAAGCCCGTCCACACGCTGAAGCAATTAGAGTCAAAGGAGGAATATTCAAAACAGAATATGAAGATGATTGATGATGCTGTCAATGGAGGGAACATGCCTCGACGTCAGAATAACTCAAAAGCAAATAGATTAGAGCCCGCAAACAGGGTAAGATCATTACCAGCACTGCACTACCTGCTCTCATTAGCAGGGGCCCTTACTTGCTGGGCTGTGCCCTCATATCTGTCGGGATCAGGCAGCAGAGAGAGTCTTCCACTGGGATCCCGCACACACTTAGCAATTCAGTATCTTCTACTCTCAAGAGCTGGGGGGGTGTTCGCTGGTTTCACCCTCCCCCTCCTCCCACCCTTAATTTGTTTATTGAGTCAGATGCTTGGATGGCCTGGTGTTTCAGGTGTGAATCGAGGAATGGAGAGGTAATTAAAACATTTCCGGAAAGCCGTGAGACCACAGCCCCTGGGAGTTCGGGCCGGACTCGACCCGATCCAACCGATTGAGCCGCTCCCCACTTACTCAGCGTTCCGAGGTGGAACGTGTCGATTCTGATGGGGTAAACAAGTCGCCAGGTTTCCGCCGACAGTTTGGACTGCTCTGAGATTTCCCAGCGTGCCTGGGTGCTTGGATTGTGTTTTTTTTTTTTTTTGTCTTCCCCGGTGCGGTTTTGGCGAGCCGAGGAATCGTGTTTTTAACAACCTGTCCCTGGCAGAGAGGCCGCTGAAAGCGGGCCGAGGATTTAATTAGGGAACCGGTGTCAAAAACAGCAAACGGTGGGTTTGAGCCACAGCAAAAGGTGTTTAGCGGAGCCACCTGACTCACTCCCGCTCCATGTACTGCAGTCGAGGATCCAACGCCAGCCTGAGTTTGTGGAGGAAAAAAATGCTCCTGAATAGCTTTTCGGTAACGTGATTTATTTTTTTTTGGACATTAAATCACGCCTAAGACCCGCTGTGTTTATCTTTCGCGCTCCCCTTCCTCCTGCAGTACAGATACGCCACGGAGGGTTTACCCAGAAGCTTCCTCCTCCCAGCCTAATCCCCTTTCGAATTGCTGATCAGAAAGCTCCCTGTACAATACCTGGCCTGAATTAGAGGGACGTGCCTTTGAGCAGAAAGGATACCTCTTCCAGCCCCCCCCCACCCCCCACCCCCGCCCAGCCCGACTGCTACGGCTAATCGCGGCAGGCAGAGTGAGCGATCCGGGAGGATCCGGGAGGATCCGGGGGCTCGGCGGCGGCAGCAGCGTCTGCCGGCTTGCGGCCCACGGATTAATCCGCGCGGCATGCGAACAAAAGCGAAACATAAACGTATCGCAGTACCCGCGCCCGCGAGACAAAAGGCGCCGGGGAGAATAGCGATTTCACAGGCCCGCCTGGCGGCCAGGGATGAGGAGTGGCGGAGGGGTGGGAGACGCTGGGCTGCTTGGATAATGGAAATGGCGGCGACTGCACCGGAAAACATATAAAAAACGGGCAAATCTAACTCAGCCTAGCTGAAGAGCGCCATGTTGGCGACCGCCTCATGAAATTTGCTTCCCCCTTATCGCCGCTGGGGTCTCCAAGTCCCGTAAGATACGCTGCCCTCCCCGGACTTCCCTATCGACGCACCGCACTGAAAGTGCCCTGTAAATATGCCCGAAGATAAAAGTTTAATTAAACTGAACACTGGGCCCTATCAGACCACAGCAGAGCCTTTTTACCCAATCAGTTTGTTCTAAGCAAAACTACCCCCTCCCCATTTCTGTCCTCAAAGTCCTTCCGGAAATATCCGGCCCCGAACCGATAAGAACGCAAATTAAAAACCGGTTAACACTCGTGCCTGGTCCGTTGTTAATTTGATGTGTGTCTAATTAGAACTAGTTACCCCGTTAACCAAATAAACACACGCAAATGGATCATGGATCAGATGCAAGTGTGAGAGCTGGAATGACAGAAATTGAAATGTTTTTATGGACAATGAATCATATTTCTTAAACGCCAGGGAATCCGGTAATAGATAAAAACATTATTATCCTGTCAAATGTCTCATTAGACTTTCCTGGTGACAAGTCAGCTATGAACAAAGTGCAGAAAATTCCAGAGTGTTACCTACATTTGTTCTTAATAACTAACCTTCCTAATGAAATCTTACTGAGTGTTTTTGAGGTTCGACTTCAGTTTATTACAGTTTTCATTTCCAGAGAAATTTGACTCTAAAAATGCAACTATAGGCTTCAATTTTTTCATGCCTTATCAGGGGCGGCATGGTGGTGCAGTGATTATACTGTTGCCTCACACCTCTGGGACTTGTGTCTGCCATGGCTCCATGTGGGTGGAGTTTGCATGTTCTCCCCGTGTCATCGTGGGGCTTCCTCCAGGTACACTGGTCCCCCCCCACAGTCCAAAAACATGCCGAGGTTAATTGGAATTACCCAATTGCCCGTGTGTGTGTGTGTGTGTGTGTGTGTGTGTGTGCCCTGCAGTGTGTTGGCACCCCATCCTGGGTGATTCCCTGCTTTGCACCTGTAGCTTTTAGGATAGTCTCCAGACCCCCCTGCTACCCTGAACCCTGCCATTTACTGGGGGGTGTTACCACTGGAGTCCTCTGCAAGGCCCCTACCGAAGACGCTTCAAGGACTGGCTGGCCCTGCACTTTCAATAAACGGATCTGCTAAATAAATGAAAAGTATTTTTCTTTTAATTCCGCCATATTTGAATAGTTTTCTGGCCCGTAAATGAATTTTGTAGTCAGACCATGTTCCAGGACACATTTCTCCTTCTTAACCAGGTACCTCAGAGTGACCGGTCTGTTCCTTGTGGGCAATAGGGGGCAGGGAAAGACGGATGCTTCATCGATTGCCCAAACTTCGAAATAAGGTCTGGTTATACATTTGCTTCTGCTGGGTAAATACACTTTACGGGAGCGGTCGATGTTCATAGAGTTACCGAGTACCTATATGCCCTCTTCTGTGGTTGAGGGGGGAGGGGGACAGACAAGATGGTGCTGGATTCTGATGTCAGGTCATGAGCAGGCATGCACCCTGGTTTCTGTAACCTGATGACGATCTCCCGCACCCCTAGTGGCCAATGAAAGTGTTACACTCTGATACTGTCTCTTGAAATAGGCTAGAAAAAAAACGGGTGGGTGTTGTGTTTAATAAGTCCTTCTTCCTCCAAAGCAGCTACAAGACATTTGAACCTAGAGATCACACCTCATACTGTTCTTAAAGTGCCTTAGTAAGAGCCATACATAATTAACATTCATTTAGCTGATACCTTACTCCAAAGTGATTTTTTGAGAAAGCAGGGTCAGACAGTCCCGGGATCAGTTGGAGAGTAGGTGTCATGCTCAAGGACCTGACTGAACTCATCTTGCTGGGCCTGGGATTCAAACTAACAACCTTCCGATCACAGATATGGCATCCAAACCTTCTGAGCCACAAAACCCAATGAAGTGAGGTTTCTGCCATGTGGCGAGATCTATGGTCCTTACTTCCAGACAGATCAGCCCCCCCCCAGCCCGCACATCCAACTCAATTCACTCTCTATGACATCGTTTTGTGAGGTCCACAGCATTGTCGAATCTGATAGGTTCGACACCCCCGCTGTCCTGATGTTGCCACTGAGCAGACTGAAAGCTGAGCAGGAATCTACACGTACGTTCACGGTTGGATGTGGGGACCGGTGCATTTGAAGAGGCCCCTGTCACTCTGGATGGATGGAGATGTCTGTTCAGCAAACGAAACTCCTGAGAGTATCTGAAGCTTCAGCAAGAACAAAAAATATCTCCTGACACAAAAGACAAATATATCCACACCTCTTACAGAGAGTGAGTTCACTCGCTGTTTACTGGACGTCTGGACTTGCAGAATCACTCTTATATGAATTCCATGACCCTTCTGCCACTTTAAGGTCATTTTGATGAAATAATGTACAAAAAAAAAAACTGCGTATGAAGATGATTCAGCTGGAGCTTCATTATCACCCAGCTTCAGCTTCAGGTTTGCTTTATACATGCATACTCTGTTCAACCTCAAGGCATCGAGTGCTGGGTGATGGATTCGCCACCAGTGGGAGGCGGACAAAGGCAACGGAGGGTAAGGAGATGGGGCTGGAGGCAAGATGGGGGGATGAAGTGCGAGCTGGAGGGAGGGTGCCTTCAACCTCTTCCTCCTTCGGTGGGGGGATACGGAAATATCCGGATGGCAGTCTAAGAGCCATTCAGCTCAAAACTCCTGTGACAGTAAATGTGCTTCATTTCCCTTCATGCCTGCGACTGCATCACAGTCTGAGAAGCATTTGGGGGGATTAAGAGCATGGCGGGGTTTCAGGAGGCACTGGGGCTGTTTGAGGATGGAGGCAGCAGAAGAGGATGTGTGTGTGTGTGTGTGTGTGTGTGTGTGTATTAGGTTTACCAAAAGTCCCCCACAATGTAATTTTGTCATTGTAGGGACCATTTTTCAGGTCCCCACAAAGATCTGTGAATGCAATCAAAAACAGTAAAAGTTACAAAATTGCCATGTGTTTTGTTAGGTTACTTATGGTTAAGGTTAGGGCTGCAAAGGGGTTAAGGACATCATGTTAGGATTAGAGTTTTCGCATAGAAATGAATGGAGAGTCCCCACAAAGATATAATCACAAAACTGTGTGTGTGTGTGTGTGTGTGTGTGTGTGTGTGTGTACCTGTCAACAAACCTGTCAAAGGCACGGACGCTGGCCGGGCTGGAATATTGCAGAGGGGCCATCCGCCAGATGCGGGGGCCAGCAGGGAGAGGAGGTGGGATCGGGTGGCTCGTAAGAACGGGAGGTGAGACGGGGGGGGGGGCACACTGGCACCCAAACCAAGCCTCTGAGTCATACCACGCGGCAGCCAGGCCCTGAGAAAGACTGCCAGGTTGCTGGTGACACCCAGAAAGGGGGCCGTGTCCGTATGCCGCCACCTATTCCGCTACACCTCCATCTCGCTCTCCCCCCCCCCCTAAGCTCCTGGATAAATACACTTCAGGGCTCTGGTGTGGGGGTGTCCCTGCATATGTCTGTGTGGGGCGTACAGTGACAGAGGACAGATGCAGAGATAAAGGCAGCGGGTGGGGTGAGGGGGGAAGCAGATCGCGCCACTGACGGGGGATCCGGATATGTTTAAGGCCGTACCAACTGGCAGCGGGGGGGGGTGAAAGTGTCAGGAGTTGGCACTGCAATTATTGTGGATCAGAGGGCTATACACAGTCTAACACTTCTCGTTAATCCATAATTATGCGTGCATTTAACATAAACATGCAGCGCACATTTCAAATGAGCGGCGAAATGTATTGCTGCAATATAATGAAGGATTTTATAGGTTAGGCTATGAAGTCTTTTGCTGCAGAAATCTGCTGACGGCATGTTTTGCTCCTCCACTTTTATAACCCGCGTGAATGTGTGGCAAGGTCATCAACTTTTGCTTTGAGCACATGACCTCTGACCGCGCGATCAATGAACAACCCAAAAAGTTATTTCAAGGAAGAAAAAAGGTGCAAAACACCGGGTGATAATCATGATCGATTTCTCTTCGCGTGTGACAACACCGTGGGCCAGCATGTTCGTGCCCCTTTGGTGACTCCCCAATGCTGCCGAAATTCTCCAGTAATTTATGGAAAATTTATGTATTTATAAAATATATATTTCTACAAGGAAGGTAAGGATCTGATTCAGCTGGGTCACTTTTTAAAGCTCTTTAAATTTAGATCAAAAACCAGTTCGATCAGCTGGTATACCTTTAGGCTATATAAACCTATAACAACCTCTTGGGGTTGAGGGTTCGAATACCTTTGCATATCCTCTCCATGCTTACATGAGGTTTCCTCCAGTTACCCTGGATTCCTTCTGCAATCCAAAGACATACAGTTAGGCTCTCCAAATAGCCCATAGCGTGTGAGCATTTATGTATCCTGTGATGGACTTGACTTATCTCCAGGGCATCCCCTACCTCACACCCTGTGCATTCTGGGATAGCCTCCAGGCCCCCATGTGACTCTGTATTGGGTAAATGGATGAGGAAGACTGATGGATAGAACAGCCTCATTCATATCTCTCTCTAACCCCACAGTCTGTAGACGGTGTGTGTAAGGTCCCTTAGTGTCCTCAGGTGGCTTCAGAGCCATAAAACTTAGCCCAAATTAAATGGAGAGATTTTCCAATAGGAAAACAGATAAATAAAGGTCTAACCATGTAAAGGCTATGAAAGTGCTGTGGACAGTTCTGGAGTGTCCCTGGGCACCAGCAAAGCTGAGGCGGGCGACTTTCCTCATAGTCATTTTAATCCTATTGCTCCACCATGCAGCAGAGCAATATACCTTGAACTGTACACTTGATTCAGCAACGTACTCAGTTTGCTATTGTTGCTTTATGAATGTGCTGGTACTTGTCAGTACTCAAATTTTAGTACTTGGTATTTACTGGTATTCAAATTTGGTACTCAGAATTTCTGAGTATAAATAAGGCTGTGGACAACAACTCTCTGGTTTTTACTGCTCTTAATGGGTGGCCCTCTTCTCATACTCATTCCCCCTAAAACCATTAATTTTCTGCCTTCAAAGTAGTCAGGCCTTGTTTCTTTGCTGAAATTAACACATTCAGAGTTTTTTAAATACTCTCAATGCCTGATGGGATCGGGGAGAGCGGCGGTGCTGGAGGGTTAACCCTGTACTATCCACTATCTCCCTCATGCCCAAAGCCTTTCCTCCCTGCCAGTGTTCATGTGACTTTCTGAAGATGCAGTAGCCAACATTGTGCATAGGTGGTGAAACAGCTAAGGAATCGGGAAAACAGCACAAGGAGCTAAACAGATGGAGGTAAAAAACTGAAGGATGTGCACCTTACGGAAGAAATAAACATTGATATAAACACGGGAAGTGTAATCAGCTTTGGAAAAAGCTTCTAGAATCATCCAGCAGCTACCCTGTTTGGACCTCTAACAATAGGTTAATGGACAGGAACACAGAAAAATCTTTAGTTTAATGTTTCCTGCTCTGTACCTCATGTTTGGACAAGGCATGCAAACTGAAGGGTGCATCGATATCCGAAATCCGAAATTGATATCCTATAGTCCTGGACACTCCTCAGGGATTCGTCAGTACTGCCCTAGTGTCCCCATCTGCCCCAATGACTTTGCACTGAAATGTCCATCGATGACCAGTGTCAGGCTCTAATGGGGCAGATGGACAGGCAGAGAGAGGGGGGTGACGAGATGTGGGCATCCGCAGCAGCCTACTCGAACCTGGGAACGGCTGGGTCAGCAGCGGAGGCAGGGGGTAAAGCCCCGCCCCAAAGACATGGAGCCGACTTGGGATTCGGTGGTTGAAGCCAGTTGGGGCGGTGCTAATGAATTGTCCTTTCGCGGGGAGTGCGTGTGTAACGCAGGGCAAGGTATAAGCTAAGCAGGCCCTCATTAACCCTGCTCTCCCAGGACCGCCTACCTCCGCTCCCAGCACAGTCTCCATCACATGGAGCTGACCCTAATTAACGACCCCCACCACTGAGCACAGGGGGAGTCACATGACGCAGTGACTTTACCGTTACGGGAGCAGGCGAACGCATAACATGTAAGTCACTCTCCTGTTAAATTATGCAGGCAAAGCTGAAAGGGGGGATGGGTGCGCTCGGGCATCGATTAATTCGGACTGCTCTGGCATCAGTGGTCCACCGACGAGTCTGGCAGTGCATACAAGATTTGAACGACTGACACGAGAATTCCCAAACGTTGCTGGGCAAAACGTCAAATTTACAGAGGCCTTAAAAACGATGAGATTTCAAACATTAAATTCGGATTCATTAAGTCGTCGCTGAGATCTCAGCAGGTGGAAACAAAAAAAGCATCAAACCGGCACGTAGTGGGTCTGCCTGGATATTCACATGTGTTGTCAATATTACGCGGGTGACTTTTGCCCGCGGAGTGCACACGGCGCCACTTTGACGTTAACAGTTTGGGAAGGGTGACATCTAGTCTCCGGAAAGATCCGCCAGACGGAATTTAGTTCCTCTCAGCCCGTGTGCCCCGCGGCGGATCTCTAAACGAGGTAAAATCTCGGCTATGGTACAGTCACTTCATGCTGTCTCTCCTGCCAGCACCCCCCCCCCCCCTTGTGCCCCCCCACCAAAACACCCTACCTCCTCTTCCGGCCTCCTAATGGTGGAGGGTGGGAGCCCCCTAGCTCTGGCAGGAGATGGATGGGATCTCACCCCCCCCCCCCCCCCCACCCCCC
>JAODJW010000002.1:13803089-13816123 GCA_026777045.1 Hyperopisus bebe | reverse complement strand
TCCCTCCCCCCTCCGCTTCCACTCATTTTTTTTTAATTCGACGGAGGGAATTAAACCAAGGCTAACGTCGCTCACGTCTGATCATATGAGAAATCTGTGAGGTGTCGACGGGGTTGGGGAGGGGGGAGGCATGCAGAGGAGAGGGTCTTGCCGCTGGCCCACGGTCTATTTATCATCTCTACCTGGAGGGGTGCACATGCTTGTGTGTGTGTGTATATATGCTGGGGGGGGGGGGGTGCAGTATTCCCAATGCACTCGCAGGGAAATACGCAATGCTCATACATTTGGAAAACGTGGTGGCCGCGCCTCTGAGCCACGCACCTGCCGCGTCAGTTCCGTTTGTGGATCCAATCTGTAAAAGCGTGAGCGGGACGGTAATTAAAGAGGTAATGTTTATGGGGCAAGGTAATTACTTTATAAAAGATCACAATAATCCATCGCAGTGGCAGCAGATAGTAATTGTTCAGCCCTCACTGGGTCATGTGATATACTGTAAACAAAAAGAGACAGAATGAAAACAAAGCTTTTGCCCACATTAAAAATGGAGCAAGTGCAACATTGTTAATGCAGCACTGACATTTTCCCTATAAATGGATACTATTTACAGAAGTAAAAAAACAAAAGCATGTCATATTCCCATTGACGGCACCAGGTAATATGAATAGTCTTATTTTTATACATTTTTAGGCAGTATTGTAGGATACTGCTGTATTTTGCTCGTATTGGGTTTGGGTCAGTGTGCACAGAGCCCACATCCCATCCCATGGGTCAAAGACACCAGTAGCGTCTAACAAACTCATAAATGCCAGATCTCGACAGAGAGTCTGGGCTCGGGCCACGACAAATGACTTTCCAAATCTTCCTTGGCATCCCCTGCTTTCTGGTTGGGCAAAATGATCTTTATTAGTTGTAAATGATCATCCTAGGAAATGTATTTTAGGAGTCCCTTCCACGATACGCTGCCTATTAATATGTTTACTCTGCAGCATCCGTGTGAAATGCATCGAGCATGCTTGATTAATTAAATGCACTGCCGTCGAAATAAAACAGACTGAGCCGTGGAAATGGGCCGTCCGGACCCACAGCCATGTAATACAAATTTGTCTGCGCAAAACGATTTAGAGATGCTGCTGCTCTTTTGGGGATGCCTGGACAGCAAGGGCCACATGAAGAAAAACGGAAACCAGCTGGATCCTGGGGTGATTCTTGGATTTTTTAAAGGTAGGGGGCATAAGAGGGGCTATATTACATATATTTCATACTGGGGGGGGCAACCTTGTCATTAGCCAATCATATGTTTTAAATATATGAGTGACAGGGGAAGGGGCCAATCAGCTTTCAGCTGGGGCCAGTGCCCCGTTGACCCTGTGCCCTACACGGCTTTGGACTCTCCCTAGGTCCAGAGGTGGGTGAGAGCAGATAGCGTGGTCCACGAAGAACCTTCTACCTTTGTCACTGACCCTGAGCGGTAAGCAGGGATATTCACACTCACGTACATACGCACACACACGTGAGGTCTGTGGGGGAGGGGAAAGGAGGGGAGGGGGGAGAGTAGAGGGAGGGTAGGTACATGGCAGTTTCATTTGCATTTCACAATATGACCTTGACTATGAAAGAAACAAGTTAATAAGCCTTCAACAAATGATAAGCTGTTTGGTCGATTTGCCTAGTGAACTGTTAATTGTAAAACTAGAAGACATTATGTTCAGCTCTCCGCATTACATCTTTTCTGTTTTAACAGAGACACTTCATTGGGCTCAATTAACAAAGCCTTGGAGATTTATTAACACACTTCTTCATGGTCAATGATCCATTACACTTAAGACATAACATTGTAAAATGCACATTATCTTCCTCTGGCACTTACAATAATGCACCAGGAAGGCGACAGACATATGTTTGCCCTGATAGAGTAGCATTATTAGCTGACAAATTGTACAATTTGTCGGACGCTTAATTTATCAGCCCCGGAGAGCACTTAGGCTGCCCAGATCCCCGTCATTGTCTTCCAGACAGCGCCTCCCCCAGGCACCCGGCCAGGCCAACACAGGTCATAACCACCCTACACAACATGGGTCAATCAGACGGTACATAACTAGTGAGGGACCAACCCCCCCAACCACCCCCCCCACCATCCGTCGTTCGGCCTTTGAATATTAACCAGCTTACACTATTAGTTTAGCACAAGCAATGTGCTCAATACCTTCTCCTCAATAAATAACCAAATGACTTCCTTTGCTGTTGGTAAAGCTTCTAAGAATCACGTTCCTCCCCTCAGTCCGCCTTTTGATGATATGTAAGCACGGTTCATACTGGCTCCCTCGGTTTTTCTCCATCCTGAGACTCATCCAGCTGGGGTTTTAAGTGACTTTCCGGAAATGAACATCGTCGGAAACATGGCGGGAATGAGGGGGCTTGGGGCGTCCGTTAAACCGCAGCTCCGTTTTTTTTTTTTTTCGTATTTCATTACAATATCTCTGTTTATCAGTGCCGTCCTTTGTGTTCAAATCCTTCGCCGAGGCAAGTAAATAGAAGCGGGGAACAGCAAGTCACACTGATACAGTAACCTTTGAAATAATCACCGCTGTCTAATGGGCACCCTTAATTAACCTTGCAAGGAAATTAATAATCCTGTTAAATGAAGAAGGGAAAGATTCTTGATCACCACTGCGATCCTTTGGGGAGGACTTTCATTTTCAATTTGCTCATTTAAAAAGATAGAAACGTCTCCCGACCCGCTTGCGGGAGAATCCGGGGAGGCTCCGTTTCCGTGCTCTCGGTTGGGATTTAAGGCTGGCGGGAGTTTTGCAGTGCGTGCAGTGTATGTGGTATTATTTGGTGTAACCTGGACGTCATCGGTGAGAGTCCCGGGAGACACTGCTGTTTTTCCCTTGAAAAGGCTCTATACAATGTGTAGCTGAAGAAATGGACAAAAACATCCCCCTGGCATAATGGTCCGGCTAAGCTGGCGGAAGGTAACGCAATAATACAGGTTTATTTCAAGCAAGAGTGAGAGCTAGTTGGACCAGAAAAATACCCCCTGCACGGTCTGGACCAGAGGCTTCTGGCATTTTCTGCCTTTGTGTGTTTTTAATACACTGTCCTGATAGAAAAGGGATGGAACAGGACTTAATTACAGCAGAGATTAAACGATGAAATCACCATCCCTGTCGTCCCAGCCTCACTCAATAAGCTGATGCAGCTTGGTTGGGGTGAAATGTGGTGAGAGTGTGTGTGTGTGTGTGTGTATGTAGCTTAGGTTTAAAATACATTGTGGGGACCAAATGTACCCCACAATGTCATAAAACGCTGTTTTTCTGATGTTGTGGGGAACATTTTCAGGTATCCAGAAAGATCCATGAATGCAATCAAAAAACTAAAAATTCCAAAAGTCTTGTATTTTGATTGGTTACTTATGGTTAAGGTTAAGGCTGGGTAGGGCTTAAGGTCGTCATGTTGTGATTAGAGTTTTCCCCATAGAAATGAATGGAGTCCCCACAAATGTATAATTACAAACCTGTATGTGCATTTGTGTGGGTGCGTGGGCATGCCTGTCCATGAGGGCTTGGCCAAGGTCAGAAAGGCTGTTCAATGTGCCTCCTCTCCCAGTGCCAGGAGTCCATTTGGTACCAATCAGGCCTGGGCGGTGGGGGTGGGTCGTCTCCTATCTGACCACATCGGCCACGCTACCTGAGTAAACATCTGCCACAGACCACAGATGGAGACGCAGAGAGGACATGAGGGGCTTTACCCCAGAGGTCGCTCATCACTGCTGTCACTCCTACCCCGAGACAGGAGAGGATGTGATACTGGCCACGCCCCCTGCACCCTCTGGGTGACATGGCACGTTGCGGACCCGTAGGCCCTGAGACGGGAGAGGATGTGATACTGGCCACGCCTCCTTGTACCCACTGGGTGAAATGACACGTTGCGGACCCATAGGCCCTGAGACAGGAGAGGATGTGACACTGGCCACGCCTTCTTCATATATGGACTGTATGGGATGGGAGAGAGTCATGATCAGACTGTGTTAGAGGGAGTCATTACCAGGCTACTTGGGATGGACAGGGGGAGTCATTACCGGACTGTGTGGGAGGTAGCCATGATTGGACTGTAAGGTGGGTACATGAGGGAATCAGGACTAGAATGTATGAGAGAGACGAGAATCAGGACCACAATATACATGTGATTCATAGGGACTCTGCCATGCTAAGCTGAAAATGAACCCTGCCACTGCAAGCATATCGCCACTTGTCTGTTTCTTCTTGCATATTTAACCCCAGAAGGGTTGCAGGGTTATTTTAAATCCGTGAGCAGAACATAAGCAAAGTCTGGGAGAAGCTGGAGAGCGGGGAAGGGAGGCCAGGCCTCTGGAATCAAAGAGCAACACATGAAAAAGTCAGGCTCTGCAGGAGAACTCCCACTGATCCCAGAGAATAGACTGGAAATTGTTGCTTTCAGTCTGTGGGCAAATTAGGCACATGTCATGCCATCCAACTTCTGATCCATATCAATCTCTTTCTCTCCACGGCAGTAAAGATAAGGAATACATTACTACCACAGTGCAGGCGGGGCCAACAGTCGTCTACGATAGCGAAGACAACTTCATCTCTCTTTTTTCCCCTTTCTTTCAAGGCAAATCAATAAACGCATTCTAACTGCTATGTAAACACACCAGCGGCATGTCGCAGCCGCCGAATCCGGGGCAATGGAGACCCGCCAAGCCGCCCCATCTGCCTAGCAAACGTCTTCAGGTTGTGATGTTATCGGCTTCCAAGTGTTCTCTGCGGGGGGTGCTGGCCTGAGGTAATTCTGCCATTTGGAAGGTAGCAGGGAGCGATGGGGGGATGTCCATGCTGGGTCAAAGCACCACCAACTGGGGTAAAGGGTGGTGTGTGGCATGGTGGGTTAGGATGCTGTGGCTGTGAATAGAAGGTCACTGGTTCAAATCCCCAAGCCAGCAGAGTGGTTTCACCATCTGGCCCCTGAACAAGGCCCTTAACCCCCAGTTGCTCCAGTGCTAGTCTGACCCTGCTTTCTCAAATCCATATATTGCTTTTAATAACAGCATCTCCTAAATAAGTAGAATGTAAGTGTACAGAAACTGACTATTATAAATTATACCTACCTGTAGAAGACCTTATATCACTTACCTGGTGCTTTTGTCCTAATAAAAATCTGTTTTTACTGATTTACTCAGCTGAAAATTCTACTAAAGAAATTCCAGTTCATCGCTTCGCTCAAGGGTACAACAGAGTCCCTCCTGGACCCTGAATAACCTCTGTAGCTACAAGTCTGCATCCTAAACCTCTTGCCTCCTCGGCGAGGTGACTCTGCGGAGAATCACCATGACTACCCAGAGAAGAGGAGCATGTATAGAAACGCCCGCGATCTGAAAGAGCATTCTGAAATGAGTCAACCGTGTATGCTGTATTTTTTTTTTTATGAATAAAGATAAAGGTGAAGTTCACTTTTTGTAAACTGCAGAAGGTGCCTGACTTCTGAACAGCACACACCATCTTCAGTGCTTGACAGCTTTCCCAGATTAGAACCACCTCCATTTGCAGGAAAACCGATTGTCCTTGCAAGTGCCGAGTGTCTTCTGCTAGACACGCATATGGGCCTGCATATTCAGAGAGACTACGTTTGAGATTGCAGGTTCAAGTCCGGATCACTTCTGACCCAATCGGGTGAGGGTATTTCAGTCAACATCCACAAATAGGTACCAGCTCATCACGAAATCTCATCCACTACCTGAATTGCTTCGAATAAAACTAACAAATAATGTGAATCTTGGTAGTCGGTGAATCTCCAGTCAGTATAGCTACACTCCACTATTGTGCGTGTCTGATTTGTTGTGACATTATATGTGATGAAAAATGAAGCTCAAATGCAAGTTGCGTCAGATAAAGTGTGCTGAGATCATTTAAACGGCAATAGCTTGCATTTAGCTTCTTAGCTTACATTTATAACCAGTGCAACTTCATCAGTTTATACAGATTAATCTTAGGTATGTTTTAACATGACCCTGCATTATTTTAGCACAGTTCTGTGTTAGCTTAGCATTCCACTATGATAACTTATCATAGAGCTACCTTGCCTTACCATGTCACTAAAGAAACATTCAACCGGAAGCTGATATTTATTCTTTTGTCATCTTCCCTCCCTGCTCAAGCATCCCAATGTCCAACAGTGCATGCTTTTACACACATTTAATGGTTTCTGATTCTTGTATAGATTTCGGCGCTAATGCGAAGCGAACTGAACAACAAACACAGCACGACAAGCCCCGGGTCTCACGCCAGGGGTCGTTAAAAGTCCCCTCAGAGAAAGAAGTAGCGCTTAATTATCCCTGGAGGCCTTGGGGAAAGGATGGGGGGGGACGCACTGGGGTCATTGGGCTAAAATAGGCCTCTGGATGTTAGTGGCATCTTGAGGAAAGTGTAAGAAAACTCAAGGACGTCCAGCCGGTCACTGAGTGGAAGAAAAGAAAATCATGGGACACCTGAGGGCAGCGGTCGCCGTGACGAAGGGGCCGGTCTGTTTGTCAGGCTCTGTGGCCTTCAGGTGAAGCAGACGGATTTGCTTAATTACACGATGTGCTGTTGCTCTGCCCAGCGGGCTAATTTGTTTTTGTTAGTCAGTGAGGTCAACTACTTTAAACACATATATTACAAGCCTACCGGTAGATTGGATTACGTTATTTAAATAAATACAGGGCAATTTGTCAATGTCATGTTAGAGAACACCCCCACGCACCCCAACCCCACCCCACCCCCCTATCTCCTCCTCCCCTCTCCCCAGCAGCAAAACAGCAGGAAATGGTAATCTTGATTGCATTAACCTCTGTTAGACAGAGCTGACCTGAATACTCTGTTTAGGTAAAGAGTCTTCCCAGCCTGTGGATGGTGGTGCTTTGTGTCTGCATGTATGCGTGCGTGCATGCGCTGCTGCTGCATGAGTGTGCATATTCATGTGGGCTTCTGAGAGAGCGAGAGAGAGAGAGAGGGAGAGAGAGGGAGAGAGAGGGAGAGAGAGATGAAGATGTTGTTTTTGTACACCCTATCGTGTTTGCCTTTTGCAGGAATGCACTGACTCGGGATTGTGAAAGATGGAAAACGGGGAAACGGGAAGAAGTGTGGCCCCATCTTCTCTCTCTGCGGGCCCTCGCTTCCCACCTCGCCTGTTTTCACTGGCGGTTGACCCGCCGAGGATGCGGGGGGGGTAATCTACACACCTCTGGTCATCTTTCAAAGGCTATTAAAAGCCCAGAGAATGGAAAACACACGGGATGTGTCCTCAGCAAGTGCTGTGGTAGCGGTCCGGGAGCCCAGCGGACTCCCAAAGAGAATTCTGGGAGCTGGCGTTTCTGATAAGGCTGGGGGGAGTGGCATTTAATCCCTATCTCATGTCTTCCGGTGTCTTCGTTCCTCTATCAGTCTTGGATCTGAGACTACCTCCAAGCTTTCCAGCCATCGTTCTGAGTCTGTCTTGGGGAGGTGGTGCGGGGGATGGGGGCTGAGGCCAAGATCATTAGACTCATTGTTTTGGGATTGAGGTGGTTGTGGGATTGGCATCTTCTGGCCCTCGGTGGCTGCGGGGTATCGTCTCTGGGTGGGGAGGCAACAACAAGACTTCATTCTGTGTCCCCTTCTCCTCTTCTCTGACTCTATGGGTCTGCTGGGGGGGCTGTGCCCACTTTATCCCCCACCCTGTCCAGCTGCGGATTCACTGGCAACCAACCACAATGGGGCTCTTTGAAATGTGAACCCCGCCTCGCACACGTATCCGCCGAGCTCCGTCGTCCATCCGCCACTCCGGTTGCGAGCGGATGGATCGCGCCGGCCACCCCCCGTTCCTGCATGTTCCAATCTTCCAGCCCTCCAGCACATCCTCTTCAGGTAGTGGTTCCAGCTCCCCCATAACCCAAGCAGTGTTTCCCTGACACAGGCTGTTTGGCGGGGGGGAGGGGTTAGATATGTTTTCCTGCATGGCGGGGGCCAATCTCACCGCCAGAGGTACCCTTTGCCCAGCGGGAGACACCTCTTGCACCTCCCCCCCCCCAACGTTGGCAGCCAAGAGTATCCCTTCTCGGGGGGGTATCGAAGACGGGGGCCCTGAATGGGGTTGCTCCAGGACATTTCATCACCCCAGCGGGTGCGGGAGAGGGGTGGGGGGGGGGGCAGGGCCTGCCTCCTGTTTTCCTTTGCTGGATGAAAGGGAAATCTGAGATTGTGGCGAGATCTCTGCTTTGCTCACCTCCTGTGGTCACACCGCAGACGATGCCACTACAAACGTTTTATTTTTTTTTGGGAGGGGGGGGAAGAGCATGCCTCTTTTCTCCATAGCTGGGCCCGGTTCTCAGCCTAGCCTTCCCACTAAAGTATTTCCTAGCCTAAAGCCCAAAGCTCCCCCCAGCCTGCTCTCTCAGCCTGGCCCCCTAGCCTGGACACCCCAGAAGGCCCCCTGGACATCTCAACTAGTCAATCACTAGTTCAGACCACATGAACCAACCCCTCCCCTTGGGTCACTAATGGGATTGAGGGGAGGCTCATATCAGGATTTTTTTTTTGCTATCACAGAAGGTTTTTGGTATGAGTGCCGGTAGATGCTGTATTGCACCCCTGCCCTCTGTCTTTCACTTATTTCCTTGGCAGATGCTTTCGTCCAAAGCAACATACAAGTGAGGCAGGTGATACCTCACAAGTGTACAGCTGTCAATGTGCCAGCTCAGCCCGAGCACAGCTAGGTCGAGCTTCCAGTGAATGCCCAGGTGCAAGAGTAAGCAGAACTGGAGCGAGAGCTACACAGCATCTTCCAAACACAGCAAGAGCCCAGTAATACAACTCTTCAAATCAGCAGGGAGAGTACAACACTCAGAGCATTCAGTGAACATGGAGTGGAGATGGGGAATAGAGGTGTTCCTGGAACAGAAGGGTCTTGAGGCATTCCTTGAAGGTTTTAACCAGTATCCACCTGTGTAAATGGCCAATTGATGCAAGCTGCTTCGGATAAACACCTGAGTGGGTGACTGCTGCCCACACAGCAGATGCTTGGGGCCACGTCTCAGAGCCAAACGCCTCTGCACGCCCACTGCCCGTCACTCGACCTTTAGCACTCCCGTATTCGTCCCTTCAAAAGTTTCAGCTCTCCGCGTCCATCTTGAGATGAAAGAGCCAGCCTCCGCGTTAGCTGGCCGAGTGAGGGGGTTGTCATTTTATGGAGCGTGATGGAAAGTCAGGTTAGCTGTAGCGTTTGTGCGTGATAGATCCCTGTGGCTGATGCTACTGTCGGTCACCGAGGATGCAGGCTCCTCCCTCCTGCTTTCTATGCCCACTCATGGTCACCGCTTCCCGTGTTTATGCACTCCTTCCATCCGTACGCCACTGCTTGACTACATATAGGTCCGCTCTGGTGACCTGATCCCCTATGAGCTAGCGCAAGTAGAGGGGACCTGACTCGAAGATGGAGACAGCGAGGGAATTTGGAGGACGAGAACATTGCACATCCAGAAAGCGCCGTGCCAGGGAGAAAGGCAAGCTGAGAACCGCACCCCCCCAATCCCCCCCATCCCCCCGATCGGCATAAAGCAACAAGTGGCCCTGGGAAGTGAAGTATTGTGGGACTGAGTTTCAGAGTTGGGCCTACTTCTGTACCTTTGAACCTGAGTACCTGAAAGATATCCAAAAACAGACGAAGACCATCCAATGAGACGAATCCATCTGAATCTGATGATGAGTCACTCAGTGATGCAATGTAATGCCCTCCTCTTGGGGGGGGTGGACAAGACCATGGCTGCGTGTTGCCAGCGCCGATACTGCATCTCACACCAATGGCAGTGGAGAAAGTGAGCACACATGGAGTTCACATGTGTGGTGACCCATCAGCCTGCAGAGGCTTCCGCCCCCCCCCCCCGCTCCTCTCCCTGGCTCCTCCTCCACCTCCTCCTCCTCCTCCACCTCCATCAATCCCCCTTCTTATATCAGGCCCAGTTCATCTGTACCCTAATCACACATTCCAGGCCATTGTGCTCCTCCCTACTCAGCTTCTCATTTCTCTCTTCATCTCTCTTTTCCTTCTTTCTCCTTCTCTCTTTTCCTCTTTCCTGCCCAGCTCTCTATACCTTTCCTCCTCTGTCTTTCCCTCCTTCACCCCCTCCATCGCTCCTCACACCTTTCCCTCTTGCCCTCCACCCACTCTCTCCATCTCTCCATCTCCCCATCCACGTCTTCTCCTTGGTCTCTCTCCTCTTTGTCTCCCTCCATCTCTTCACACCTCCATTTCTCTCTCCAACCCCCCACTCCCCTCTGCCCCTCTTTCCTCCCCCATGCACACATAATTCCCAAGCACTGCGGGGCGCTCTCCCGTTATTTATTTATTTCCCGCAATTAAGCCAGCTTGCTCGGCAGGATTTCCCCGGGCCTGGAACTCAGCTCCCTCCCCACCCCCCGTCTATGCCGCCGTTAAATGGGTGGTGGCGTGGTTTTAAGCAGCGGCATGTTAAATAATGTACCGGCGCTCCCTGAGCCTTTTGGAAACGGCTAATTAATGCCGATATCGTCGCCATAAATTAGGTACATGGCACGTTACACTACCTGTACAAGGCAGCATCAATAATGTGGAGCGGGGGCTGATGAGAGCTGTCTGAGGCTGCGTAAACCTCTGGGCCTTCCTTGGGGAGGCAATGTTCCCAATAAAAAAGGCCTATTTCAGTATTTTAATTCTGATTAATTTCCTAGCATGTGAGACTGATCCCTGATTATAGCTCACGCTTCTCTTCTGTGTATCCGTGAACACATATGTGTGTGTGTGTGTGTGTGTGTGTGTGTGTGTGTGTGTGTTTGTGTGCGGCCTACCCCTGCCACACACACACACACCCATCTCCTAATCCTACCCACGACACTGTGACGTAAATCATCTGATTTCTGTCAGCCAGCCTTCCCTGGATTTCTGTGAATAGCGTGGGATCAGAGGATAGGGGCAGTCTGGTCATAGGTTACGAGCACCCAATTCGGCCTTGCCCCTCCAAGGTCATTCGCTGGCACGGCGCCATAGATGGACGCATTCAGTCACAACTTCGCTTTCCAGTACCGCCACCAATGACATCGGCAGTAATGGCTCCCACAACCAGCAATAAAACACCAATCAGGTGTCGCTGCTTGTTACTGCCACAGCCAAGCATGCGGGAGAGATAGGAGACATGGGGCCACGCCCCCTTCCCAGATTTCCCAGCAGGCCCCGGGACAGGGGGTCGGGACACGTGGGTCAGCCTGGTGCCAGCACCGTGTGCTGAGTCTTTGATGAATGAAAAGGATTCTGCCAACTTAATTACACTGTAACCCCCCAATAAAAGCAGGGCCACCACTGATTAACTAGTGAATAATTGGCTGTTGATTGATGGTTCTTCACGCCTTGCTGCTGAGGGCTGGATAAATAATTATTTTGCCTTTGGGCCTCTTTGCCGGCCATTCCAGCCTCTAATTTATGGATTGGGACGTTTTCTTTTCTTCTTTAATCCCTGCTGAAGCGGGGGGTGGGGGGGGGGGACCTCAGTCTTCTCTGCCGGGTCATACAGACACGTTTATATCCCTGAGGCCAGGCCTCACCGTACAGCAGCTGTCCCAGTTTGGCAGGGAGCCGGACCTCCCTGCCTCCGGGGTGGGCTTCCCACAAGCGATTGAGAGAAATTGGGAGAAAGAATTGGTTATTCCGGCCCATCTTCCTGCATCTGGCACGCTGAGACCCTGGATTCCTTCTGCACAGATCTCAGGGTCGCTACCCAGCTCTGTAACGTGTGAAGGCCGTCTCTGAAACCCACGTCTGATCGTTGTTGTTCCCACATTCTTTGATGGCAGTGTGGATCTGGATGCTGGACCTGTCAGGTTCCTGAGCAAGGCTATTTAGTCCCAGTTACTCCAGGGGCTGTCTGACCCTACTTTAAAAAAAAATGTGACTTTGGATAAAAATGTCTGCTAAATAAACAAAATGCGTTTATTTATTGACAGATGAACCAGTTGCTTATTGAAGTTCATAACAATGGTTACGGAATGTAAACCTGCAACATACTGTTTACCACTTTAGCAAGAGAGTGGTGTAGGTTAAGAAGGAGAGTTCCTGTTGCATCAGGATATACTCCCGTCACCATCTGAATGCAGCACAGAGTCAATCTCGGTCAACCAAGTGCATTGTGGGAGGTGTCCTCACCAACTGACCACGGCACAAGACTGGCAGGGATATAAATTAGATCCCAGTTCATTTTGAGGCTGGAGTTGGTTCTATGTGGATCCTGAAGTGTAGTTTGGGATTTGCTGCTCTGCGTTATCTCACATAACAAACCGAGAGACTCCTATTGCTTGAGAATTTCACTGCTGTGAAAATTGACACAATCTAAAATTAGATGGCCAACCAAGCGCAGTGCCTTTAGGATATCTACCATTTAAATATCCGACTTTTGAAATCAGATGAAATCAGAGCAACAGGAAGCGGCAGGAGAATCCGGCGATGGGGACATGAAGAACATGCGTGCTCATCACCAGTCACCGATCATAGAAACACACACACAGACACATGGTCATACATGTACCTGCACTGGCATGTAGACACACGTGTAAAGGGCCTGTAGGTAACTTCCTGTCATGCTGAGTCACATGAGATTTTCCTTTGCCAGGCCCCTCGCCATCAGAGGAGTATGTAGGGGGCGGGGCCCGCGGAATGCCCTCTCCCCTGTCACTCACCAATTCAAAACATTTCATTGGCTGACGGGCTGATGATAGGGTTGACCCCTCTATATGAATTATGGCCCCACTTATGACCCCCACCTGAAAAAAATCCTAGAATTGCCCCCTGCTCACTACCATTTCCCCAGCCACCATCACCCCGGGCATCATTCAAGCCCATGAAGTGGGGTAGTGAGATGGCAGCATTGCCGATTGTGGCAAAAGCGATGTCATGGTGTCCCCTCGGAGGCCGGCCCAATGTGCAGTGTGTGTGTGTGTGTGTGTGTGTGTGTGGGGGGGGGGGGGGGTTAAATACCG
>JAODJW010000002.1:13782042-13792374 GCA_026777045.1 Hyperopisus bebe | reverse complement strand
TAATCAGTGCGTCTGTGCGGGCCTGTCGACAGCTCCTCTGTGCCCCCCCCCCCACAACCCCAACCCCAACCCCCAGCACTTCAGGTGATCTGCTAACCAGAAGAGGGGGGAAATGCTCCTAGGGCAGAGATTTAGCAGAATCTGCAGTGGCTCCTGCATTTTTAACGCCTTATTACTCCTTCCTAGCTCCCCCTACCACACTCTGTGTCCCCTTCTACTCATTCATTCTGTAGTGGGCATTTTTGGGGTGTGGCTGTTGGCAGGGGGTCTTGCTGGTGCTCAGGCCACTTGCATGCTGGCTCCGCTGCCACCAAACGCTCTGTGCATGAGTGCCTGACACAGTGACCGATGCACCCCCTGCTACACTCTGGGGAGGGACAGGCCGTGTGGTAGCGCCCCCAAGGCACTCATTAAGCCGAAGCTGAGTACGGGACCAGGGGAGCTGGGCGGATCTGAGGCTCTGAAGGTCGAGCCAGGAAGCCTGTGCCTGCCCCCCCCCCCCCCCCCCCCCCCCCCCCCCAGCTTGGCCCTGAAGCCCAAAAGGCTTCCGCAACCCTCCGCCCCCACCAGAGACATACGTGAGCCGTTTCCATAAAACTTCCAACTTCAGGAGCCGTAGCCACAAGGATCACTCGAATCACAGTAATAGAAAGGGATGTTCGTGGCCCCGCCCACTGGCAGATCGCAGGTCTCCCGGCATACCGCCCGTCCCTGAATGGGAACACAAGAAGAGTTGCGGGGAGGATTTGAAGAGAGACAGGGTGACGTGATTAATGCAAACGCCGCAAAGGCGCGGCGCAGCTCCGAGCACGGTCGTGTCTTTGATCTTGTTCTTCTGCGTGGGGGAGTCCACCCCACAGCCGGAGTCGAGAACCTTAAATTAAAACAGGTGAATATGGATGCTCATACATTTCAGTGGTTCTTGTATGGTTCTGACAGACCGAATGTGCGCTGCTGGGGAGAAGAAGGGCCATGCACCCTTATGCTAACAGGCTGCAAATCAGGCTGCCCCTCCACCCTACCCTACCGTACCCTACCCTGAAAGGCCCAGACTCGTTTAATCATTATTTGGAGCCATGGAAGGTTGGGAATTATTCCTGTTGACCTCGTTCTTTGTGCCTTACAGGTGGCTGGTATGGCTTACTGTGGACACAAGGCGAGGGGTATCACCAGTGACACTTTACAACATGGTCCGTTAAGGGTTCAACCTGTGGCGGGAGGCCAGGGGATAGGGGATGCTGTGAATGGTTCCGAGTCGATTAATGAGGTGGAAACAGGACGCAGATTCAGCATCCCATGTGAGGTCTAGGCATGATAATACCGGATTTGTCACGGAAAAAGAGTGAGTGAGAGCGAGAGAGAGATGGGCCTCTTCAAGCCATTGGTAGGAGCATAAATTCACCGATGAGCGTTGAGTCACGCTCTGAGCTAATAAAGGGCTTTTGCACGGACCGTATGTATTACAATAAGGCGAGTGTATCATTCTAATGAATCGTTTGTGTGGCGGCGATTGAGACGTTAGCAAGGGGGCGGCGGCTGGATCAGGGACCCCTGTCTCCCCGCTGCAATGGATTCCAGGATTTGTTTTGACTTGGACGCAGAGAAAAGATGCCTCTTACCATAACCAGATTTATTAGGCTATGGTACCATGCCGTCCGTCTCGTAACGTGTGATAGCTTTATCGCTACAGTAGCCAGCACCACGGAGCATGCTAGCTGAAAGCACCGGCATCCAGGCGTAGCCAAACCACTAAAGATTTACTTTCCATAGCCTGATTGACCCAAGAAAGCTGACCCAGGGCAGCACCTTGAGCCAGCAGATGTTGTGTGGGATGTAAGTGTGCCATGTTCTGAGCCTAACCCCCTCCTCCTTTTTCGTGAAGCGGGTGTACGGTCCGTTTTAACGCAGCCTTGCTGTGCCGAGAACACAGACCTCATCCTGACCAGTGCTTCCGCTACTTGACAAATTGCTTTCGGAGTGATGATTGGGGATGTCAGGTCCTTTTCCCTGCTCCAAATGGCCCTGATCACATGATCTATAATGGGATACCTTCATAGGTCACCTGATCCAGCCTAAGCAGACCAATAACAACCTGGGTACCCGAGGAAAAGCTGAAAGTTGAAAATGAAACAAGTTTGAAATAACAGGATCATTCTGTGTGTATGTGAGTGTGTTCATCCCAGAATCCCAACACCCTGCCTGCAAAAGCTCTTCATTGCCTATTAACCATTCCTAAAGATGAAGGCACTTATATTCTATATTATACACCCGCAGCATCTGACAGCTCTGTCGGATGCCACAGGATTGCATCTCCACACCAAGTTCATTTCGACATTGAATTCAACTCCTTTTGATGATTTAAACATAGGGTTCCAGGTGGCATCTGGGAAATTGCCATTTGCACAAGTATAAGAACAGGTACATTGCAATGCTTCTTTTCACATATTCCATCTTGCACTCTTTTAAGACATACGCACACATATATACAGGTGAGAACAAACCTTGGGGCTTGGCGACCGGGTTAGCCATTTATGTAGCACTCCTGAAGCATTTTTCAGGTGGTTAAGGCTTTGCTTAATGTCCTACAAAAATGTGGCTATTCTGTCAAGCAAGGGAATCAAACCAGCGACCTGCTGATGACAGGCACAGAGTCCTAACCCGCTGAGCCTTGGAGCCTTGTGAGTCGAAGGCGGGATTACAACCTCTTCCTTCGACACATGAACCATTATTCTGTTTGCTTCCATCTGTGTGTGCGTTCAACGGCATGGAAGGTCTCCGTCAAACTGACGTCAAGTAGGTAGTGTGGTGGAAGCCCTAATAAGTATCACTGAGTAGGTAACAATGGCTGGACCCCTTTGGTTTCTTTGGAAATGAAAGAGAGAGCGACTGAAATGCCAGGAACATCAGGAACGCGCATCAGAATTCCAGCTCATTCCATTCACTCCGCCCCGACACGGAGATGACAATGGGGAGCCGCATTCTTCGGGAACAATTGCAGGACAGAAAGCATCCTGGTTTTTCCTTTTAATTTATTTTTAAGGCAAAAAACAAAATCAAATTAATGTGTTTTCTTTTTCCCCAAACGGTTTAAAAAGTGACAACTGTCAGAATAGCCTTCGATTGCCAATTATGCGGAAAAAAAAGTAATTACACCAGGTCTATTCACCTGTAATAATAGCCTGCCACTGATGACAGCAATTACTGGAGAGGCGGAATGGAAATCAGAGAGGCTTTTCCGTGTGACAAGTGCTTGTGGAAGTCAGGTTGGAGCTCTGCAGTGAATGATGTTTGATAACGCAGATGCAGGGTATCAATCTCAATCAGCCTGCACTCGCCGGCGCCTCCCATCTAAATTTCCCGGGTCTGACCGTGAGGAGACGGGTTCTAAGCCGAGAAGAGGAGGCAGACAGCCCGCCTTCACGGACACAAATGCTCAACGCTCCCGAGAGAAACAGATTCGTCTAAAACGTGCCACATCATCTTGTTTGGGTTACCGTTACCGCGTGCTTCTATTCTGACATCGTTTTACCTTAACTTATCCACTGGGAGCCGACCGCAAATTTTAACTATCGCGGTAATGCGGCGATAAACCAGCGGTGGTCTGCTTTTGGTCTCGAGGTAGCCGCTATGGTCGTGAGTAAGTACGCAGTTTTATATCCTGAAGGCTTCTGGTTCAAATCCTAAAGGGGGGAGGTCTTGTAGTAGTGACCTTGATCACGGTACTTAACCGGAACGCCGGCTTAAGTGCCTCCAGCGGCTGCGGGCGTTAAGATATTTTCAAAAGACAGAAGCGTTTAACGGCTTTGAAGACCCCGATGGCGGCCCGGTCGGTTTGACGAGCAGGAGGGAGTTGGCGAGCTGTAAGCATGACCACCTGGGTCGATGCGAAATCACGTTCAGCCGCGTTTGACGTTGGCGGGAGGGAGAAAGCAAATAAAAAACATAACTCCTGATAAATAAAGTTGCGGATTATAAATATGATAATACGGTAGGAAATCAGAGGGGGGCGCCGCTCCAAACGCCGCCCGGCTCGCGGTTCAGCCGCGTTTACCCTCCAACGCCATCAAGAAACGCAATTTTATCTTTAATAAAGCAATTTTTTGTTTAATAATGCAATTCTCCTGCTCCTCATCTCTCCTCCCGGTGACAGCTTATAAAGCCGCGGCTAGCGCGCGCTGCGGCCGGCGAGACGCACGCGAGCGGCGTTCCCGCCGTAATTACTGTCATGCCGAATAATGCGGCCCCTTTGTTTATAGGTGCTGGCGCTGAACTTATTACGGAAGTGGCGGGCCAGTGTGTGCTAATGCCCCGCGAGCCGTTAGGGGATCAGACAGGGTTAATTTGTGAATCATTAAGCTGCATTATTTCCACATTCACATCTCATTTTTAACCACCCCCCCGAACTGTCACACTCAGAACTGCTGTCGGTTTTTTTTTTTTATAACCCGACCTGAATGGCCATGGGGGTGCTGGCATTCCAGTTGATGCAGGTGATGGGGGGGTGGAGGAGGTGCATCACAGGGTCAATCAGACCTCCCTCAATCCGATATGACGCCTGATGGTGGATACAGGGGCGGGGCCACAGGGGGCATTGGCCCCAGCTGAAAGCAGATTGGCTGATGGGGTGCCTCCCCTGTCGTTCATTGATTCAAAACATCATCGACTATTGAAGAGGTTGGCCCCTCTTTACGAATTATGACCCCTCTTATGTGCACCACCTTAAAAAAAGTCCTAGAATTGTCCCTGCAGGTGACTTCCTGTGACACAGATCTGTCCCCGTACTTTTCCCGTGGTGATGATGACACCATTAACCCTTCCAGTTCCTTGTGCCAAACACCACCGCAGCCTGACCTTAGCACTGGTTATAACTACACTTAGGCACTTTCTGCAAGAGCTTACAGCATCCAAGGGAGGGCTGACTTTGAAACTTCCCCCAGATGATTCTGACCCCCATAACCTCCATCCTCTCCTCAGCTCTCATCTGGCTTTCTTCCCCGACTTTTAATATTGTCTAATTATAAGAATAATTTATAATAATACACGTTTCAAAGCCGCTGTAATCAGATGTAATGCTGTTGCTAAATTTTCGCTAAACGCTTCTGGGCACGTTCCTCGCAAAGAGTGTCACACAGAAATGAATTCAATGCAGTGCTCTATGCAGCTGCCTGCTGCTCACTGCACGTCCGGCGTGCTGGAATGTCAAACTCTGACCTGTTTACATCATTTGCATTCATGTCTGTAATGCAGCAGTCTATGGATGGATCCTAACCCATCGCATATTAAAATTAAAATCCTTTTCAGCAAAAAGCCACAGGCTCAAACCCTAGAGGGAGTCTTCATCTGAAAGTGCAGCCCATAGCTAGCTGACTTAGGGGTAAGGTTGCCACATGCCAGGTCCGATTATCGCCATGGCGAATGACACATTGATGTCTGGGTGCTTTAATCCGGCCCGTTTATTAAAACATACGTTGTAGGGACTTGGCAGCTCTCAGACGTCAGGCTGGGTCCTAATTGTTTCACGATTCATCCCGGTTATTTACATATCATTAATTGTTCCTGTTTTCCTTCCCCGTACATGATAATTAAATAGTTTGTGGCTGGAAGTGGAGGAAGGATTCATCACCGTTTGGGCTAGCCTTTTAGAGTGCTCTGTTTGTTTGTGTGTGTGTGTGTGTGTGTGTGGCGGGGGGGGTGATGGAGTAGGCTGGTAGGAATGATAATCAGAAAGTATTACCGAAATGATTTTATAAAGACCTCAGTGTTTTTCTTCGGGGGGTATCATGGAGGTACCAGGGACGAGAAGGCCCACTGCAAAATTTACCAAGGGAGACCCCGACTATCTGTTTTGATAACAGACGATCACTCAAAATTTACAACAATTTCCTGAGAAACACCCCCTCCACACTGGTAAATTTTACTGAGCCCCCTGCCTCTGCTGTGAGACCCCATCTCCACCCTGTGCTAGGGGATACCTTGGGGGGGGGGGGGGGTCACCTAAGAAACATGTAGCACTGGGAAGGATACTGATTTAGGCACCAAATGCTGGAAAAACAACAAACACTGCCTCTCCTTTCCTGCCGTTACATACACACACACACACACACACACACAGAGCCGTGCAGCATCTGCGCAGGAGCCTCTGCTAGCCGACGCAGCTGGGATGCCTGACGCACCCCGGCAGAGAGGACAGGATTATCAGGTTTAAGGATGAAGATGTTTACACTGATATGCATAATCTCCCTCGTCACAAAAATCACAGGGATAGTGCAGTCAGAGACAGGGGAAATGCCATTACCCTCACCCTGATTCGGACGCCGATCGCGCTCCCCTGCATTCCTCTGTTCGGAGTTGAGTCATGAAGAGTGTGGGAAGGTCACTGTTTAGGGGTTTTATTTTTTTGAGTAGCTAAGTTTCCCGCAGGAACGTGAGTTACGGCTGCCAAGACAAATCATGCGCTTTAATACCGTTGTGCCTCGATTCGCTCGTTCCTTCTTTATGCATGAGCCCATCTTCCTCGCAGTAATGCAGGCACCCAGCCCCCACCCCAAAAAAACACCTCACACTCCATCTTATCAACCCCGCCGACCTTTTGTGTAATTCTGGACACAGGCGGGGGAGGGGGGACACACGATGTGGGGGTCAGCTCAGGAGGAAGGAGGCAGGTGTTTGGATTTGAGCTTCATTCAGAATCTAAACAAGGGTGCAGAGAGAGAGAGAGCTGCCGAGTTCAAGAGGTTGTTTTGTATCATAAGCCGCCCCCCCCCATCCGCCCCGGCTTCCATTAAGTGAAGCACAACAACACTTTCCTGTTCTTTCTGCTGGATCCTGACCTAAAGGTTCTGTGCTGAGAGGAGCGAGGGAGCCCTCTGGTGGCCATGCTTGTAAAAGCAGCCTGGTGGCACAAAAACCCCACAGAGAAACAGAGCGTCCTGTATGTTTGTGGGAGTTTTGCTTGAGATCTGAGCAGCTGTGTAAGCAGGAGGAACGCAGCAATTAACAAGACACTCAAGGTGACGCATACCCACCGTTAGGTCCTACTTAAGGCCAAGTAATTGGCGACACGCCGCCTCGGTTAACCAACACCATCCAAATCCGACGAAAAAAAATCTGCGTCATTTTTTTCCCTCACAAATCTTTCACTTTTCTAATTGCCTGGAGGTCAGAAAACCTTGAAACATTTAAGCGCTTAGCATAGCTCCGTGTGTCCCATTTTTCTTTCTCTCTCTCGTTTCCCTCAACTTCACAGCAATACTGTTCAGCAATATTGTGCCAAATTGCCTACCTGGTAATTTAAGATAGGTAAATGCCGTGATGACATTAGTAATTAAGAGAGCTGACGCTACTACGTTTCCTCCGATATCATAGTCAGCTGATGTTCCAGGTCGTGCATTTAAACCCACATATGAATGTCAAATTCAGCCCCCCCCCCCAAACACACACACACACACACACCAGAGAAATAAACCGTCCTGCCAATAGACGCCAGCTAAAACGAGGTTATTTGTGGAATCTACATTTAAAAAATAAAATAAAATCACGTGTATGCGTATGCTTCGTGGTCCCGATATTTACATCAGATGCTTGTATTTGAAATTCTGACTTTATTTCCACAATTAAAATTATTACTAAATACAAAAGGAAACTGAATGAGATCTGATATAAATACAGAAATAAATTACAGCCAATGCAAGGCACAGAGGTCTAAATCAAAACGTGAAGAGACAGGTTAGTATTGTCGCTGGCGTTGTGCAGACAGAGAGGTGGGTGACATGGATGAGAGAATAAAGGGACAGACAGAAGCTGGAGCCCTGTCCGAGCTGTCCCCCCGCGAAGCTGCAGGCAGGAGAGGCACCGCGGGGGTTTATTTTATGCAGAACGAAGGAGCCTCCGTTATTGCCGGGGGGACGCTGCTCAGCTGACCGTCGCCTCTCTCCGACTGCCAGGATTAGAGCGCCTGTCACCAGCCTGACAAGAGTTATCAAACCTGTCCCGCCCCGGGCTGCCTGTCAGAGATAGGATGGTCAAACGTTCAGGCGCTCTCCACAATCACACTGGGGGGAGGGGTATACACGGAAAGAGAGAGAGGTCGTCTCCCAGCAAAATGAGGGTGGAGGAGCCCCCAGCTTCCCATCACACTGATCCAATTATAAAAGCACCTCTCTCCCCCCCCCGCCGCATTTTAACTTTTTTTTTTTTTTTTTAACAAAATCAATTTTCTTCTACTATCTTTCAGCCATTTTTAGGTAGCACTCGGTCACGCATGTGCGCAGAAATAAACAGCGCGCTTTCGCACAACATGTGGTGGTGATTTTTTTTTTTAGTTTGATTTATGTGCACAACTCCAAAGCAGATTATAAATCTGTCACGCTTCGCGTTGCACTGCCGAGCCGCCTGATCCCGGTCCCGCGTGCAGGATAAGGAGGCCCGGGAGCGCTTCACAAAAAAGAAGTGTGAGACTGACCTCTGCCCCCCTGCGCAGGCTTGGAGTGAGGCGCTGTGTACCTCAGTAATCACAGGTACGCACTGATCACACTGCCGCCGTACGAAACCGCTCATCGACTGTACGAGTTGATGAGCTGACAGTTACCGCCGTCTGCAATTCATCTGTAACGTTTTAAAAACCTTACCGTCAACGTTGTTGTCTTCGTGGGTCATGTATGTGCCCCTTTTTAGCCAAAGAAACTTAGCAGTGTTATTCAATATTATTGTAAAATATTAAGTGATTATTGACGCTATATTCAAAGTATTTTACCTTATTTATTTATTCGTCAGATTTTACCTGCGGTGTATTTGTGTGGATAAAACGCAGAATGAAGTGCTGCTGTGACACAGTTTGGGTGGAAGGAGGTGACCGCGCCCGTGCACCGAAGCCCCGTGTGCGCGCTTGGGCGTGCGTGCGAGTATGCCAAGTGCCTATTAAAACAAGCTCTTCAGCTGGCTATTAGCATGACTTTCATTCCGTTTCTGACAACAGTTTGATCAATTGCCGCTTTGAAGGAGGCAGCGTGTTTTTCGTCTCTCCCCCTCTTTTTTTTTTAGAAAAAAGGATAAAAGATAATGGTCTGTGATTTTGAAAAGTAAATCCAGCCCCGAATTTATGCGGTTCCCATTCAGAAGAATAAAAGGGGAGTAAGGTTTAATATTTTTATAGTAATGGTGCTATAAAATTGCCATGTCTCGTTTGGCTTGTCGCAGTTGCGTGAAAAATACATATTAAAATGATATTGATTTACTGGTAACGTCACAAACAGAGAATAAGACCTTTTGTTTTCAGTCAGGGTGTCTTGTCATAGTTTTTCTTCTGTTCTCTGGACATTCTCTAGTACTATATGCTACAACTGTATGCGCTCGTGTGTCCCTGCGTGTGTGTGCGCGCGCGCACATGCGCAGCCCCGATGGATAGGGCGGGAGCGTGCCTGGCGTTGTTTGCGTGCGCTTCGGTCCCCCGCAGCTAGGGGACTCGCTTCCCTTCAAGGTCGCGTAAGTGCACGTGGATGCGGGCGTGTTCGTGAGCTGCCGTACACTGGTCACTGCATATGTGGAGGGAAGGTTCGGGTAATATGTAGGTGAAAATGCTCTGTGTAAGGTGTGTGACAGTAATAACAATACAGTATTAGAGACCCATAGGTAAGCTAATGAAAATATACTCGCACCTAGATGTATGTACGTAATTGGGTATATGTGTGTCAGAGGACTGGCACGGAATAATATGCAGGGAGAATTCTGGTCTCTCTGGCTGCAGCTTACATCAAACTGAAAACATCAGGTTCTTGTATAAAGCTACATTGTTCGAAAGCAGACTGGTGTTTTCAATTTATGCCTTTAGATTTCTTTGTGTATCCCCGCTCTGATACTTAACCTCCAAACTGTGCCGCTACATTTACAGACCCATTCCTTCCAACCCTAAAAAAGCGGATAAGAGGTATACACGATCCACAATGACAAGCTGCATTCTCATTATTCAAATTCTAACTCAGCGGAAAACAAAATGTGCGACAACGGTCATATGCAAATGACCGAGATGAGTGGCACATGGAAACCCCGCCCTCTCCCCTGTCCCCAGATGTCCCTCGGTCACGTGACCAGAGTTTATGGGGGAGACAGCATTGGGGGAGTAGTTGAGTAGAACAGACAGGTGGCATTACTATTGTGGTCAAGCAGACTTAAGGAGTAGCGCGCCATTCTTTTCCGTTCATTTAAGCGTGATCCGATTTCAGATCTGGTGCAAGGGAGGCAGCTGGGTAGTTAATCCGCTTGTCTCTGGTTCCCTTTTACATTGTAATTTCTGTCTGGTTTAACATAGTCACCCTCCCCCCAGACACACACAGTTTC
>JAODJW010000002.1:13755571-13768328 GCA_026777045.1 Hyperopisus bebe | reverse complement strand
CTTCCCATAGTGCATCCTAGTGCCATCTCTTCCCCAGGTAAATGACGTACATGCCCAGCCGTCCACATGATGTAACAGGAAACGTGACTCATCAGCCCAGGCCACCATTTTCCGTTGCTCCCTGGTCCAGTTCTGATGCTCACATGCCCATTGTAGGCACTTTTGGCAGTGGACAGCATGCAGTCAGCATGGGCACTGTGACCTGGCTATTTTTCAACTTTATTTCTCACTGTATTTTCTATGACATGTCCAAGTCTCAGTATGTCATGTTAAAATTGCACAATAGTCATTGTTTGAATGTCTTTCCTATTGATATTCATCCTCTATCGCTGTTTTTTTGCATTATGACCAATGAGACTCATTTAATTTCAGTGCATGAGGCATGACGCATGGGTCAAATAGCTGAAGATGACAATAAGGACGCTTTCACTTGACTCTTGACTTTGACTGCTATAATAACAATAATAATAATTATTATTAGAAGCTAAAGTAGAGAAATAAAAGTGATCAATTCAAAATTCCCTCACACAATAACCATTTGCTAGGACCCAATAAGCCAACAGTCAAACAATGACACAGCTGGGGCATCATAACTGATATATGAGGCCTGTTCCACAGCTGACATGACTGGGGGCAATGAGACATTTCGCTCTGGCATTGACCCTTCCTTATCTGATACTTTCTCATTCATGGAAAAAGCACTGTTACAAGCTTGAACATCTTATGGTTTTTGCATAGCATAGAGTTCTATATGACAAAACTGGCCAATCAAAATTGAAATAGTATTAGGAAAAGGTTTTTTGATTGGTCAAACACTTCCAGGAGGGGCACAAGAAGATTCTGTGTGGACAATGATCCCCCTCAACCCAACCATGGAATGAAACTTAGCAGTCAAACCTCATGCTTGTTGAAGGTCTTCTTATCTTCATGTATGTCGCTGGTTCCACACATGTTCCACATGTAACCTCTAGTGCCGAGGTCTCATTGAGTAAAACCCGAGATGTCTTTTCCGTTTTACAAGTGTCTAAACACCACTCTGTGAAGGAAAGCCCACCCGTCTCATATCAGATGGATATTAAGGGTTCTTCAAAGCACTAGTGTTACAATTTTTTCAAATCAGTGCCATAATCCTGAAGCTTAAGCCCCAAGATATAACGGCTGATTGCGGCCTTTTAACAGCCACCTTCGGCGCCACTAAAGATCTCACCTTCCACGGCCTACAGATCAACACCATATGAGGGCCAAGGGCCTCCCCCGTTTACTCTGCCGTCCCATGGCACATGAATAAGCCACTCCAACGACTCTTCTTGCAGTTTCACATGCTTCTAAAATCACCGCTGTCATCATCGTATATGTCACTGCGGAATCCAGTGCCGGGGATAGAAATCGGGTTTTGATTTATGAAAGAAGTGTTTGTTCTGAAAGCTGGTTTGAAGTGCTCCACATGCCTTTTGCCTTTAATGGAAGCTGACAACGGTTACGGGACACACGGCCCCCATTATACGGAAACAACTTGGCAAACAGTCTGTGTCCAACCGCTCATTTCACAGTCCTAGAGAGACCTTCCTTCAAGGCGTCTGTCAAGAAACAAAACTTTTCTGATAACAAAACAAAACTGTTTTTCCTGGTGTTAATGGTTTGACATTGACTTGTTGGCCTCCTGGAGCTGTCAGCCATGTCCAGCATTTAACCTTCTCTCCTGGCCTCAGCTCAACGTATTTAACTGTCTGTATGCCGATGGGTTCAGACCGGCAGCCGCAGGCATCAGGTGGAGATCGGGTTGCTTCATAAGGAGGATCTGTCGAACCAAAAAGGCATCACAAGAGAATAAATCCTTTACCCAAAACGTAGAATGGTAACTACAAATATTCTTAGAGGTTCAGTGAGGGTGTGGGGAGATGGGAGGGGGGTTTCCTTTCGCCATGTGAGATCTGCTGGATCTTCCCCCACCCAACACCAATTTTTAATGGCGTGAGGGATTTAGGTTGAGGTCAGGGTCTGAGGATGCTGTATAAAGAACTGTGGATGATATTGCCTTGCTATGACAAGGATGTTCAGTAGCCAGGATGTTCTGGGTTCTGGGTTCAATCCCAATGAGGGGTACGACTGCTGAACCCACAAGATCGCTTTGGCAAACGTTCACTTGTAAATGTTCAAGATGCTAACGTGGCTAACGGCTGAAGGGCTAGACGTTAGCCAGCGTGTGCTAACCGCTAAACAAACACAAGATTACGCATTGACAACCAGAGGAGACTATTTGGTGATTATGTATGGCTCATTAATAGAAGCGCACAGCGGCGTTTACCGTTTAGCAGCGTTTCCCCGGGATGGACGATGTCTGTAGACAAAGACTGCGGATGAGATGAGCGTATTTAAAACAGTGGGTGCAGGGAGTGCTGATTCTCACCAACACGGAGAGGTGCCATTAAATTACACGGATGGTGGTGAGGTGCGTTGTCGTGGGAGAGCTGAGACCACAACAATAACACCCAGCCGATATCAGTGTACCAACACAATCACCCGGCGTCCCGTAATTTGCAACCCCAATGTGCACCGTGACTGACACGGCGCCGCAAATAATGAAGGAAAGGTCTCAGGCTTCCCTGTAATTTGAGCAAAATTACAACTAATTAGGTGGGTTACCGGAGGAGGACAGTTATAATTCAGCGTCCATTTAATAAGTGGTTACGGTGAACGCTGGTGACGCGTAGCACTTTGCTTTGTTGGGCAAAACAAATCTGCTTAAATCCCCCAGGCCACATTGTGCACTCCCCGCACACTCCCGCTGCACTCCCAGCTCACTCCTACTGCAACCCTGCTGCACTGTCAGCCGGCCGTGAACACTGTTACCTGTGGGCGAGTCCTCCCTCACTTCTCACTTTTCCACTTCTTGCAAACACACAGTGCATAATTAATCTGTCTCCTTCTCTGTAGCCTACCTAGTCTGCAGTGAGTGAGTCTCTGTCTTTATCTGCCTTAAAGTTTGTGAGTTTCTGTCTGTACCTGCCTATAGTGACTGAGTCTCTCGGTGTACCTGTCTGCAGTGAGCGAGTCACTGTCTTTATCTGCCTGCAGTGAGTGAGTCTCTGTCTGTACCTGTCTGCGGTGAGTGAGTCTGTCTGAACTTGCCTATAGTCCCTGAGTCTCCCGGTGTACCTGTCCTCAGTGAGTGGGTCTCGGTCTGTACCTGTCTGCAGTGAGTAAGTCTCTGTCTGTACCTGCCCTCAGTGAGTGAGTCTCTGTACCTGTCTGTGGTTGGTGAACCTGTCACTGCACCCATCACTGTATCTCAGTCAGACATATACACCTGAGGCAAAGTTTATCAGCACCTATGAGACTTTTCTTATATCTTCTAAAAATAAATATAAATGGAAAAGAAATGCTTGTTCTTCAGACTTCTATTGGTTTGGATCTCAAATTCAAAAGAAATGGAAATGGAGTACATTTTTAAAAATAATAATAAATAAAACGGTGAAAAAACCTTAGCTCCCTGCTAAAAATATCCAGTTTCATTTGATGAGAAACATCCTAAAATCCGGAGATCCCTTTTTGTTAAGACACCACTAAGATGGCCGTCACACCGCCCTCTTACTTCCTCTTGATGGTACCCAGAGAGGATTTGCACTATGCTGCCCAGTTCCTCTGGAAACAGGGGTCATCTTTGGGTCTCCTAGACATCCCAGCATAGACATGGGTTTGGCAAACAGAGTATGCAATATTTTTCATGAGGCTATATCAGTTTGGACCATGAGAACAGAGACATGCTAAGGTACAACAACCCCCTTCCCATGAGAGACAACCTAGACTTTCTAGTCTAAGTCCCCACTGCGCATTTTGTGTATATGAGAATTACTGCTACCTGTCAGCATTCCTCAGTCTGTGTAATTTAAACTGAACTACCAGGCTATATTAACGTAGCCTGTGTCATTAATGTTGGCTCAGGTTTTTTACATTTTCAAACCGATTCCAAGAAGAAAACAGACCGGTCTCATTCTCTAAGTGCCGCACTTACGAATGTTGGACCGCGTTTAGTGGCACAGTAAAACGGCGCCCCCTGCTGGACATTATGAACTTCTGAACTTCCAAGGAATCCTGAAATCTACATCTATGCCAAGTTTTAACATGCTGTAAAATGAAGTGAGACTAGGTATTATTAGTAATAGGATGAGTTGTCATAACATTCATTTGTCTATTATTAATTAGTTTGTCTATTACTAATATGATCCAGAGCAATTTACAGATACTTAGCATACTAATTTCAGATATTTGTATGCATGTTTAATTTTGGTTTTAACACATCAAAATACCACATTACAGTACAGCAGCTGTGGTCTGCATCACCGTGGGAGAGATGCATTATGGGTTATTACCATACCCTGCTGGCCAGCTCCCCCATATCACCCAGCTGCTGGTGCACTGGTACAGTGCCGGATTCAGACATAGGCTAGTGATGCCAGTTCACCTAACAGCCTAATTTTACACTGCAGTAACTGGAATACTCAGAGGAACACATAACACCAACCAGACCATGCAAATCCCCCATCCTCACACACACACAGATTCAGTATGACAGCCTTTAATTAACCCCTATACACCCCTAACTTAAACCACCAGTAACCAAACAAACCAAACTTTCGACAGGCTTAGTTTTTAGATTGCAATCACAGATTTTTTTTTTTCATAAAATGTAGTTTCCCCTTATAGTAACAAAAAAAGCGATAATCAAAATAACAGGCTTTTATCACATTGTGGGAATAGTTGGTCCCCACAATATAATATATACATGACTCCCACACACACACACACACACACAGTTTATTGGTGTGTAGGAATTGAACCAACAGTCACAGTATTACCAACTAAGCCACTATGCCACCCATAAATACAATATATTATATTAAGCATTTTCCAAAATCTGGCTACTTTTCACTTTCATACTCATCTGGATGCATTTACTGACTGACTCTAGGGGGCGCCATATTTATTATTGTCACTTACAGCAGTCCTGTGGTGCAACCTGTTGCTGCTTCTGATCACAATTCCTTTATTGCTATGCTAAAATGCTACTGCTGGGAAATCTGAGATGAAGAAGACCAGGAAAAAGACCCTGCAGAAGATCCCTATAGATGGTAATGGGCTCTGAGTTAGAGGAAGCCAAGGCGGAGTGAGCAGGCTAAATTAGCTTAGCTCTCGGACGGACGCAGTCCACCTACCGCGGGCCCTTCAGAAGAGGCAGAGGAGGATTGTGAAACAGATAGATAACCAGCTTCAGCGCATGGACATCCTGAATGATCAGAGTCTCATTGACGCTGCTCCCCTTCTTCAGGCTGTAGTCGATGGCGGTGGACTTCTGGGATACGTTGGCCTCCACGTACTTATTTGTGGTCTCAGTAAGAAGGCAACGCTCACGGCGCTGACTGACATCACAAAACTGCACTACGTAAAGTGCAGATGTCGACATAAATTATCCCGCAAAATTTAAGTCGTTTTCAATTATTTAATAGATAGGTAAGAATTATGGTTTACATAAATGTATGGATTTGCGTGGATGTTTCCCCTACCATGTTGAGAAGGGCCGAGGGGATATGGTATCCATGCTTGTACCTGGCAGCTGCACTGACTATACCGCCCCCCCCCCCGACTGTGACCCTCTGGGGCAGGCAGGGGGGTATGCAAATCTCCAAGTACACAGGGGGTTTTAGGGAAAATGCAGTTTACAGCAGCAGTGCCATGTAGAGATTATCGAGGGGCAAGTGATCAAACCCCCCCCCCCCAGAATAATGTGGCTGGACAGCAAAAAGGACAGAGATAGGAGTTTCAGTGAGTTACAGGTATATTAATAAATCTATGCAGGATGAAGACAGACACCTGAAAAAAGTCCGGGGTCCTCACTGCTCTTGGGACGGAAGTGTAGTCTGAGATGCAGCCGTAAAACCTGCGGCTTTAAATACTTTTGGACTGGATGCCGAAAAGTGTTCTCATACCTCTTTGGGATTCATTTCTTCTTTAAAGGCCACAGACCGTTCCGCTGCATCGACGGATGTGCCAGGACGTGCAAAATTGTAGCAGAAGCACTAAAGTGTTCGCCCCTCTGAGCTGCAGAAGTGCGATGCTGTGGAGGTGAGGAAGGAGAGGAAGATCCAAGCGAGCCAGGAGATCAGGGGGGCTACCAAAACAAAGGCACAGAGGATCTCAAAGATCTCACATTAGACAGTCCCTCCTAAGATGGCTAAGGGCCCATACTAACTTTCATTCATCATTTTTCAAAGTAGGAATGAACTGATATTTAATATCTCCTACTTATTTAGCTGCTTGTTACCGATCCTGCGGAAATGTTTACAGCACCTTAATGCCACAAATAGGACAGACCTGTTTCCCGAGTTCGAAGACTGTCCTGCAAATACTGTCACATCAGCTTTTGAGGTACAAGAGGCCAGCTATCCTTCAACGACAACCGATACGGCAGAGGAGCGTTCCTTGATATCCCTATGGCTGCCCCACTGGTATTTATTACCCAAACCCCGTATAGGCTGGGAGTCGATGCTCAGGAGGTTCAGCCAGGTGGGGGGACCCACAGGGGTGGCCTGAAGACTCAGAATTTGGGGCAAGGTAGATGGTGGAGCAAAGGAAGCAGCCAGGTGGAGAGGAGGGGGCCAGGAGCACCCCCAGATATTCCCATAATGAACCTGTCCCCAAAGCTATACACCCCATATTAGAAGCACCCAGATGGTAATAAGCGCAGGAATCACTTAGCTAGCAGTGGGACATAACTGGCAGCAAAAGGCCCTTAAAGACCATTGGCACCATTCACAGTATAGCAGTGTGATCGCCACACCGCTAAAGCAACTACCCCAGGACCTCTCCACCATGTTCTTGATTGGAAGATCGTTATACTGAGGGCTGGAAATAAATCTCTTTCGTAATTTAGATAAAAGTTACTACAAAAAAATCTCAACACTGGGTTGTGAAAAATTGCATGTCAAAGTTAATCCATTCGCGTTAATTTTAAAGTGATAACGCCTAACGCATTATAATTTCTTAGCCTTACTGCAATCGTTATTTTTCATGCCCCAACAGAAGAATAGGATAAGCGAATATTTTTAATAAAGACCTGTAGTACTGGCAAACTGGATCGAAAACAAATAGAAAAGATTAACTTAATGCATATCCAAAGCATCCTAAAGTAGACTTAAAAATATGAGGATGTGTCGACTTGGAAATAGTTCCCAGCGTAAACATCCGATCATTTACATTGAGATATTGAGTTTACACATTGTTACTTTGTGACGCTGAAGCGGGTATCAAATGTGGACTCATTCAAAGCCATCAAACCAATAATATCCATTACATAGTCACAGAGCAGTACCAGTCGGGCGCAATTGAGAAAATCTGGAAGTTCTTCCCCGATACCGGCCGGCATTAAGTATCATACATGATGACGATCGGAAAAAATATACGGCCCAGTAGCCGTGAAAATATCCACCTGGGGCTGCTTGACAGCAAATTTCAGTGCGCTTTTTGTTGCGAGTCCATCCCTGGCGCCAGTCAACCCTTTAGATGACATGGCCGGACGCCTAGGGGGCGTCGTCTTCTGAGGGGGTGCCGAATTACAAACCGATGCCCCCGCCCTCGGCCCGGCAAACTTTGCCACCAGCGCCCCCATCCAAATATACTTAAAAAAACACGAGGATGTGAGATTTGGAAAATGTTTGGATAGTTAGATGACTAGTGTGGATTGCACCGTCCACGTTACTACGTGTTGCTCCGAATGAAATTGTTTCTGGCAATTAATAAATGACATACTGAAAATAACTTTTTTACATGACAGTCTATTACACTGGTTATACTCAGGAGCACTGTCGTGGCTCATTTTAGTGGGGGATTCCCCCTACAAACTTCACCACCAGACGTTTATTTCATCGCTCAACTGTGGGCTTGTTTACGTAGTACCGTGGCCCGGGGAAATCTTGCGTCACCGTATGCAGTGTCCTGGATATGGTTGCTTTAACAATAAAGCCCCACTTGACTTGAAGTCCTAACATAGACTTAAGCAACATGACGATGTGAGCATCAGAAAATATTTGGATAGCTGGATGACTGGTAGAGATTGGCTGCGTACCAACCCTGTTAGCATATGGTGCTCTGAATCGGTAAATTGGAAAATAATAAATGATATACTGAAAACAACCTTTTTACACGTCAATTTATTCCGCTGGTTATAGCCAATGTTGTGTCTCATTTGGCCCGAAGATTCTGAGTTACTAAACTTTGTTCTATTCGCAGTGTATTCAAATCGAGGCTGATTCAGTAATTGGGTTTTTTTTATTAAAAAAAAACGACGCAATACCAAAATGAGACAGAAGATGGCAGGCGTTTACAAAAAGATATGCTTACTCTACGCCGTACGCCTTTGAAATGCCGTTTTGGCCATTTATTGACACAGATTAAATGTTTACATCCATCTATTTTCTGTAACTGCTTGTCTAATGGATGGGTGGGTGGTGGTGGTGGGGGGGGGGGGGTCCAGAGTCTGTCCTGGAGGCTACAGGCAGGGAACAATCCATCACAGGCAGACACACACATGCACACCTATGGGCAAAATGTAACTCCAATTAACCTTAGCATGTTTTTGGACTTGGGTGTGAACCAGAGTGAGGAAACCCCACAATGACTTGGGGAGAACATGCAATCCCCACACACATGGAACCCTGTTGGAGACTCAAACCCTGGTCCCAGAGGTGTGAGGCAACACTTCATATAGCATCTTCCTCAATTAAAAATATCTTTACAGGCAGGCAATGTCAGGAATGAATAAAAAGAGAATGGATATTTTATATCAAGATGATTGTATTTATTTTGTAAAACACGTTATCTACGTATACTGTATATAACATTTAAATCACAATGGCTAAATTAATCGGATAGTGTCACATTGCTTAAAATACAGTGTTGTTATAATCCTGTAAACCACAGGCCTCTTACTTTACAAAGAATGAGATTCAGCAAATTTCTTCTTTCTTGTACAGGTTCCCATTTTTCCCATCTCTGTGGCTTTGTGTCTGTGTGACTGTCACGCTTATATTAGTTTAATTCAGGGAAGAATACGCTGCTCCAGCTGTACGGAGGATGGACCATTCATACGGAACGGTATCGATTTCTCTTCCCACTTCGCGTGCTCTGGTGTTCATGGTTCGTGTTCTACTGTTCCAGAAACATGACTTCCTGCACATGCAGTTCCACAGACATCACAAACGACATGCGTCACACAGCTATTTCTATCTTCTCGCCCGCTTACAAGTCACACATAAGAAACAGGAAATAGTGCAGAATTCTGAGTAGACAGGAACTAACATCATGTCAAATGTGTGTGGGGGGGGGGGGGGGCATTTTTTGTCTTTTTTTTTTAAAGCCTCAAAGAACCATTGCGAACAGTGTTTCTCAAACCAGTCCTTGAGGACCCCCAGACAGTCCACGTTTTTGCTCCCTCACAATTTGCTGGGAGTTGGGAGGGAGCGGAAATGTGGACCATCTTGGGGGTTGGGGGTCCCCTAGGACTGGTTTGAGAAACACTGGTTTAGAGTAATGCTGGTCTATTAGGACCTGGACTGTTCCTTCTTAAGGAAGGCCTGTGTCTGTGTGCCTGTGATCTAATTAGCTACTTCTAGCTACTGTCAGCAACTATATGAATGAAACCTGAACTTATCTGGGATGTTTCCAGAGTTACCAGCCAAAAGAAGCACGGTTCTCACCGAGGGTTTGGATTTGGACCCGGCTTCGTAGAGCACGGCACCTGCAGATCGCGGTGACAGAGAGGAGCCTGCCTCTTCCCCGGGTCAGAGTTGGAGATACGTAGCACAGGAGAGCTGAAGTGGGAGCTGACAGCGGTGTTGGACTGGGAGGACAGGGGACCCACTGCATTAGGTTCTGTGGATTGATGCTGGTTGATCTGGAGGGGGTTGGACAGGGCTGGTGTGGACGGGGCCAGGTTAGGGGAGGCCAGGCTGGGAGGGAGCATGCAGCTGGGTGAAGAGCCCCCCCGGGCCAGCATGTCCTGTAGGTGCTGCAAGTAGACCTCCAGTTGCTTGTTCTCCAGGTAGCTGTTGAGCATGGAATCAGATTGTGGCTCCCCTGACAGGATGATGCTGCTGTCTGCTGCCTCTCCAGCCGGAAGCGCCACATCACACTGTGGATCCAAGAAGATCGGCTCCAGCAGCAGGGGCGCCATCTCGGCCAAATCCTCGGACTTCAGAAACGGGCCCCCGTAGGCCTTATCGTCCGGGATGGGGCTCTCAGAAGCCTTGTCCCCAATGAGGTCCCCTCCCAGCTGCAGATCGGGGTAATCTTTGCAAAAGCTGGGGCAGCACCAGGAGCGGTAGAGCTCCAGTCCCCAGTAGGGGTGACCTTCGGTGCCAGGGATGGAGAGGGTGGGGCTTGGTTGGGCCAAAACCTTGGCGCTCAGGTTCTCCATAACGTTTGACATGCCTGGTGGCTTGTCTTGACCTTTACATGAAATTACCAAGAACCAAGCAAGGAAAATGATTAGCATTAAACTGAATTACACTATTTATCTTCATTGCTTTTCATAACTTACAAAAAATGTTTCCCTCACCTTTGAGACATTTTAGCCTTACGAGGTCTGGGGTGACCTCGACAGGGTGAGTGCAGGTGTGGGTATCTCTGGTGCCAGGGCTTGGGGGTGTCCTGTCCACCGCCTCCTTCTTATACCTGAGCACAGACAGGAAGCTCTCACTCAGCATAACTCAGCTGGGGCGAACGTGAGGCCTGGGTGAAACAGGTCATTGGTTAGAGGAACGTTCGCGGACCATCAGCTAGTATCAGCTGGTAACATGTTTCATGTCCATTGAACATTCCAACAAGCTCAGTGTATACATGGTAATTCTTGTGGAATATCCTGAAGGAAACACATTTTTCAGCGAAAATATAAACAGAGATTGAGCACTATTGTGGAGGTACTCGCAATAGGTATCTCGAAGACCAAAGTGGAAGACATTTCCCATTCATCTGTTTTTAGCAACCACTTTTGTGGCCGTGAGAACCGTAGGAGATGGAGTGGGTTATTCCCTGGTGGGATGCCAATCCATCTCCAGGGTCATCCACACGGATGCCCGTTCCCTCACAGAGTAATGGCTAGCCGGGGGAAAGGGGGGGGAGGCAAGTCACAAATTTTGGTATGAAAACCCAGAGGAAATGCAATGGACGAACATATGATGACCGCCCCCAGACCCAGAGCCAGTTTAAAACCTGCACAACCCCCCAAAGTGCGTGACAGCGACGTTACCCATCAAGCCATCATACCATCCAGGAAAAGAGAACTTTCCACAAAAACAGACGTCGGCAGACACCCATAATCAAACACAACAGTTCTTCAATGTCTACTTTTAAATCTGACTCAGAGACCTTCCTTTTTTGTTGAACATTTCCTTAACTACATAGGTCTTTTTTTCTCCTACTTGTTAAGCGACATTGAGTTTGTGAAAGGTGCTCTATAAATACACCCATTATTATTAAAGGAGACAAAGCTCATCAGAAGCCTTACCAGCAGTTGTGGATGGAGAACCAACAGGGAAAACACTGGCCAGTATGCGGAGGGGAGAGCAGATACGCCGCTCACGTCGTCATTTGCCCTGACAGCGCTACGGTCATCTGTCTTTGAATGCTCACTGGGGAGGAGGAGCTCTTGAAACTGTTTCACAACAGAAAACAGGAACCAGTGGGCACTGAAATATACGGCCAAAAACTTTTTCTAAGAAGGGCCTTTAGGTGTCTGTAACACGGAGCCTTAAAGGATGAATGAACACCTGACTAATGTGTTTTTTTCCTTTATTGTTTTTGGACCACTATGGGCATGTGGCCATAATCAAAGGAAGGGGGAGTGAGATGTGATTGTTCATTATCTCTGATCATAGGATTCTGTCTACTGTCAGGCTTTGTAGTGGACAAAATCATTTGCAGGTTATTTGTTTGATAACCACACTATATAAGATGATGAAAGTCACACACTATGTAAGACGATGAAAGCCGTACTGTGTTCACTCTTTTGCTCAGAAGGCCCCTCACTTGCCCTTTCCCAATACTTGCCGGTTATTTTGCTCACCTGACCTCCCGTCCTACCTGATGACCTTCTCAGCTTTTTCTGAGGTGGTCCTTCAGACACCCTCAATGAACACTATACCATAGCATCTGTCAAATTCTACCCTGAGGCTTCCTGAAACCAGAAGAGGATAGTTCAGGTCCAGAAAGTACAAATCCAGACCAAGATTTTGTTTCATCAGTTGAGCACTCTGTGACTGTGATGCTTTATTCTCAAGTTTTTGGTTGAGACAAAATTTTGGTCTGGATTTTTACTTTCTGGACCTGAACTATCTACCTCTGCTTGAAAGCCTTGCTTTTTTTAGGATTTCAGGCCATGTTTACCATGTTTACATTCACCTATTTGCTCATCTTGCTAAACAAACGTCTCCTGAACTCTAAGAAGTTTCTCCTGGGGTATTAATGGCCATGGTGAGTCAGCAGCGTCATTGTTAAATATCCCTCCTTTGTGGTTTGCAGTAATAGCTCCTGTTTGTTATCGTCTCCTGCAACCGGCAATTCTAGCCCCAGATGCTCTGTTTCCTAGGCAACGGCAACGGCATCGGCCCCCAGGCAGACTTCCCTGTCGCCCTAAACGTATTGTCCTACCATTGTTATCAAAACTAATCACTGGTTACAGTAGCCCTGAGCAAACAAGCTATTGTCT
>JAODJW010000002.1:13725468-13746662 GCA_026777045.1 Hyperopisus bebe | reverse complement strand
GGGGGGGGGGGGGGGGTCTTGTTCCTCCCCATCAAGTTCTGGTCTTTCCTGTCGTCGGTAACAAGCACAGAAAACCCGCCAAATAAGGAGCTACGGAAACTGGGAATCTGGACGAAGGAGGGGGGGGAGGGGCCTCAAACCCTCACCAAATATGGCCAGCTGATGCGAGCCCAGAAGCCCCACGCTCCACTTCTCCCAGTGTCCCAGGACAGCCGCGCACGGCACAGACAAACGCGGGAGGCCGAGCTCTCGGCACCTAGCGGTAACCATCCTATAAACAGCAGCATTACTGACATACCCTGACAGATTCCACTCAATAACGGCACCCCTCCAATTCACACTGTCATCACCAGGAAATGCCACCAAATCTGAAATCTAATCAATTATTACTGCACATATTATTAGTGGAATTCATTCATTTCCTTGTACATTTATAAATCGAGTGAGTGCAATGTCATTACAATAAAACACAAATCAAGTTTCTATCAATGTCCCCGAAACTGGTATATAAAAAGCTTATATGTATGTTTTCAATTTAACAATTTAGATGGTTAGTGTAGCAAACACTCCAGCTTCTCTGCTCCTAGCTATTTTAACAGTGTATACACACAGATTTTCTGATGCATATCAATTTTAAAATGAAGTACAATCTTTTTCCCACACCCATAATAACCACAGTAACTGGAATAGGGCTGAATACTAGATTTTTCCCTGAGGATCTCGGAGTCCCCTGCCCAGCTCGCAACACAGCCAGCCAGCCCTCCTGGCCCACGAAACGAGTACAACGCATTCAGATCTATAAGCCGCCACCCAGGCTGACCCACTTTGCCTGATGCATGCTGGGAAGCACGTCATGCCGTCACCGGTGGGCCCGTCGCCCAACCCACCTTCAGTGAACGGCAGGAGAGAGGAGGATGTCTCTTTCAGGGGCTGCTAAATCACAGAGGCTCCATTGTTTACATGCCAAGCTAAATTGATTTGGCGAGGAAATGGGCCACACTTATTATCTCATGGAGCCCTTTCCATTTCTCAGTCGCAAACGGGAGCGACTGTCTTGCAACCTCGGTGATGACATTCCGAAGCGTCTGCCCATGACCTTTGCATTAAAACGTAATTCCCCGTCATCACATCAACCAGCTAGCCATTTGTCTTCCCCATGTAGACCTTCTTCCTTCCCTTCTCCGGAATATTCCTGTTGTTTCTAGGGTGTGGATGACACAACGCGTCCCTTTTTAAATGTCCTTTGCCCTTTTGACCAGCAGAGGGGGACACAGATGGGGGGGGTAGACATTCAGTCATACGTTTTTAACTTAAAATTTACTTATTGTTTATAATGTTTGCATTATAATGTTGCTCAGGATACATTTCACTGTGTGTTGTACTTGTATGACTACGCATGTGATAAATAAAGAATCTTGAATCTTGGACTGTGCATATGGGATCAATGTGTACAAAAACTCCTCCCTTTGCTATTTTTATAGGATAGTGAAGGCCATTATCATATTTTTAGCAAGTGCACTGGCAGGCGGCAGTACTACATGAAGAACAAACCAATATTCAAGCTAATGGTTTATAAAACAAGAACAGAATGGTTTACTGGCAAGAACAGAAACAAGGGTTCAGGAAAATACAACTGGAATAAGTCCGCTTTTGCCGACATGCGACATTTGTGTTGATAAAGACTTCCCTGTCCTGCCCACACGGAACCCACAGCTGATTTGTCCCTTCATTCAACATCTCCAGGCCCTAAAAACTTCTTGCCTCAATTACACCGCTTCCAACCGAAAGGGGACAACGGACCGGCACAGAAACTCCGCTCTCGGACCTCCCACATCAAGCATGCTGTCTGGACTTTCTGAGCAGACATAGCGAATTGATTATTTTTATAAGAATCAGGAGGGCGGCCAAAGGAGTATCCTGTAAAAGTTATGTTAGAATATCCCTGATCCTGGCCATGCCCATGAACGTCAACCTGTACTTTTCGACCGCCCACGCCTCTCTCCCGAGACTGCGGGCATCGGTTTATTGGAGTTCGATATGTTTCATGCCCCCCCGCTTCCCAATTTAGTTGAGGCCGCCCTCTCTTGATGCTTAAAGGCCTCACTGCAGTTGTGAGGAGGCATTAGGCGTTGATACAAAGCACAGCATGCTTCTCCTGGCACCCATACTGCTGACCCAGATGACCTTAAGGCATGGTTTGGATAAGGGCTGCGAGAAGCTTAGACTGAACCTAAACCATAGGCCTGACATGTAACACCAATAGCAGAGGAGAAGGGCCAGGCACCTGGAAATAAATACTTACTGACACATTCACACCAGGTATAGTTTTCTGTAGTAGCTACAGGAAACGCAGCTATTTATATATTTGGTATGGCAACAAATAAGACTGATAATGCTGTACTACAGCGATACCAAAACAAAGCAGAATGTTTCTTCTGAAAAGGCTTCACGTTTAGATGGAGGCAAAGTCTAGAGTTCCAAAGAAACCTCTTGGATTTTAATGTGAGGCTAAAATGTCCATGCCGGTTTTCCAGGCGAAAATTAAATCAGTCCAGATTGCATGTAATCGAGGGTTACGGAATTAACGAGCAGCTCCATTAACGTCCTGGTGTAATAGCTAACAGCGCTAAAGGCATACCATTTAGAGGAACTCTCGCAGCGTCAAATGCAAATGGCTGATATCCATTAACTTGGAGGAAGATGGAGTGTCAGAGCGCGACTTGACGTCACAATATGACTGTGAGAATCCCCAGGCTATAGCTAAACTTCAGCGTTAAGGCGGAAAGGCACACCACACCAGTGCCTGGAGACAGCAGACAAGGAACACAGACAAATTACTTCTGCCAGGCCTAATGGCGAAAGGATAGGCTTGATTCCCCTACCATGGAAGAGCTTGTTTGCTCAATATAAACACAGAAAATGGCTGCACAGAGCCCTGACCTTTGGATTCAGCTCCTCCACATCCCAGAACCACCACGGAAAATGCTCCAAAGCACGTCATAATCAGGCTGAGGTACCTGGACCCTTTCCCCTTTCATCAATACACTCATTCTACCCCCAGTCAACGAACGCCACATGTAACATATTGAGAAAAGGGGAAATAAAGGGCAGCGATCTTTGGAATTCGGATAAAGGATCACTGAACACAAATCCTCCATTGTAAGTTTCAGCTTCCCTTTACCTGGAGATCATTTACCGTCTAAACAAGGAAGTTCCTCTCAATAGCTGGCCTCAAACGCTAATTTCTGAGGACGCAGCACATGCACATGTAATGCACAGTCTTTTTATGTGCAAAAGAACCTTGCGAGTGTAACTTGTGGAGAAACAATGGTTTAACTATGCTGCGGAGAGTAATTAACATGGGAGAAGGTACGACATGCCGTGTAGGAGTTGGAAACAGCCAGATGATTGAAACAACTAGCATCAGGCTTGGTCCACTGCAGACTACTAATGCTTTCCACTCCGTTTTGTGCCAGAGATATTTAACCAGATACTTAGGAGCAACTGCATACCTATAGCAGAGCAAAAGCACTGCTGTTTGTGTGGGACAGAGAAGATCTGTTTTTCTGGTGGAGTAAGAGCAAGGTGGTAGATTTCCGTTGCTCTTCCCCAGATCCACAGGAAATATCAGAAGTTGCACATAGTCCTGAGGGGTTTGTAACGTGATACCTTGGCAACGTGCGGTATGGACTGTCCTTAAAGACAGGAGGCCAAGACAAGTACCAGACTGGGGGCGGGCTGACAGACACGAAACTGACTCCTCTTTCCGTGATTCAGAAATTTAAAATGCCTATACTGACCTTGCATCGGGATGATTTTGGTTTCGCAGGACACACACACATACGCACAATATCCAATACCTAATATCTCTAAAGTATTCTACTTTTATTTTCCATGACAGTATACCTCGGTTATAAATTAGTTTAAACTATGCATACTATAATCAATAACCGAGAAAAATATTACAGAGCACATAGTTTTTAATTCGTAGTGCTTTCACACCCAGCTGCGCCTGGTAGGCCACACGATAGCGTCCCTCCCTCGGTTTATCGCAGCTAGTCTGGCCGCCGTTACGTGAAACGGGCGTCGCACCAGGCGCTTTAGGGGACGGCAAACGGCGAGCGTGTTATCTGCAGAGCCCACAAGTATCCGACCCTTTCCGGCTGCATTAACCAACTAACAGCATATAGTCTCGACAGAGTCTGAGAGCGCAGACCTCCAGCAAAAAGCTACTTATTTTCCCCCTCTGAGCCCGCACTTCACTTTTCAGTATCGTACGCCTTCCTTTAGTTCATTACCCCCAAAGCAAAAATGTGCACTCGGTGCATGTTTAACTGCAATAGTATAATTGCTATTTAAGTCGTCTAAAAGTGCAGTTGTATGCCTTGATGGGCGTACGGCTGACGCGCGTCCAAAAAACTCGCAATTAGATTTCGCTCAAGGCATCAATGCAACAGAATTAAGTTATGTGGCAGTAAACCGTGCATCGCTACCTACTGATCAATGCATAGGATGGAGATCCTCCAAGTAATCTAAATTTGGACCCGAAAACACAACGTGCAGCTAAAACAGAAGATCGTTTTTAAATGAAAAATGCGAAATCTGGGGTGTACATGGCATGCCATCGAAAAAGGTAGCAAGTTAAGTTCTTACCGAAGTCGACCCAGAGGAGGATGCTATGAAAACTTTGATAACCATGTCGATTTTTAAAATAGATTTCTTCTCTTTAATTTTTCCCTTTTGCAAAAAGGGTGCAGACGTAAGAAATGCAATTTACTCGAATCAAAAATAAGTATGGAAGTGACGGAAACGTCAGTCCTCTTGGCGGTGTGAATTGGACGCAACGCTGCTCCTGTGCGGAAGAGCCGATCGGCCCGAGATGTTGCCTAACTGGGTGCGTTTCAATGCTGCGGTCACTCAGCTCCCCACCCTCCGCATTCTCCGCCCTCCTTTTGCCTTTTCATATCTTGGCCATAAAATGCAAGCATCAAAAGTGAAAAAATATATATACACATCCAGAATGAAAAATCGTCTTCCCCCGCAAGTACCCGTGCTTCTCTATTATTGTGGGACGAACAATAGACAGCTAAATCTGAGAAACTCCAGCGCTGCGAAATGTGATATATGCATGATTAAAAACTTCACCCGCCTTGATTTCGGGTGGTTTTAGAGAATACAAGCGTGTTTGGCGGCGTTATAGCACGAATCGCCTTTCATATCCGTTAGTTTCCTCCTGTATAACGAAGACGGAACCTCCATGTGTAAGATATGTCCGTATAAATTCAATAAATTAAAATCACAGTTTTAAACATGGGTGCCAGTCATATATCCCACAATTCCGCGTTCAACGATCAAATACAAACTGAAGCAATATGCTGCCATGCCAAGAAATTGCTTGGCCCAGTTGCTTCTTCCTGTTACTAAAAGATTTTTTTCAATTGCAGAGATATATGTTAAACATGCAAAAATGCAGTAATTTCTGTAATAATTTCTCTGATAAGTGAAATGGTTGTACTATGAAGATTAACATAGCATTAGCTAGGTTACAGTATATGCTGTTTTTAAAAGGAACACGCGTACAGTATATGGCTGCATTCCTTCTATTTAAGTTACAATATTTTACGTCACACGTAACGTCTTGAGAATATAAATACCAGATTTGCATGCCATGAAACATAATTATCGAAGGATTGGGGCGCCCTCTACTGATTAGTGGCGTGTAAGTTATTTGATGTTTCAGACGCATTAGTTTGCTATTTAAAGATTAATATCTAGCTGGGAGGGCACTATAACGAAAGACATTAACTGGCATACTATGTGAGTGCCAATTAACTTCGGTTTATCGTTTAACATTGCACACCACGCATAACTATTGAGTGTGGTCTCCATCTGTCTTTCGTTATGTATTAAAATTGGGCAAAGCAGTTGGTGTAATATGCAGATGCTAGCGTTAGTTTTTTTTTCAGTGATCGTATTTCTTAGTTTCACCTTCAACAAACGTCTGCTGCTGTGTCTGAGACGTTTTAATAGCCAGACCTTCACTATAAATTCATGACGTATGCACATTGCACGATATCTTGTAATAGCAGGACACTGGACACCAAGAACCAGGACGTATTTTATGTTATTTTTTACACAGGTTGTTAGCGACAAATCTAGGGAACCAGCAACTAAAAACATGCAGCATGCCACTTTCTCGTCGTCTCTCTTACATCCCTCTCTTACAGTACATGACGCCACAGTTCTCGTAGAGGCGTGCAATGGCCGCAAGGGGCGCCATAAGCCGGAGCGTCCAGTCCTGGCGAAGCTTATATCCACTCGCAGCATGTACGGCGCCGCCGCCGCCAATAGGAAGCCGTCTCTCAAAAACGCCTGGTAAGGTTTTTCTTCCACGGAGGAATTTGGTTAAGCCGCCAAAGAAGAATGTGTCAAGCAGGCTGGGCGCCATGTTGGAAGTACTCTAAGCACACGGGGGGGGGGGGGGGTCGGTGTTCAGTTTTCAAACTTACTACCGCTCTGTTTTCGCATCTTTTCGTGGAATTCTGAAAGCGTCCACATTGTCTGATTCCGCACCTCTGGGTGTAAGAAGATGCAGTACGTCGCCTTGCAGGGGCATTTAAGGACACTGGCGAGCACAAAAATCTAGGAGTATATCTCCCTTGCAGAAAAAGATAATTTTATTTTTCTCCAAAAAAAAGAACAACTTCAGATTTAAAAGAAAATCTTCCCCTCCCATTTGCATTTACGATTTCGCGCGTAAAAAAATACCGGCGCTGGAACTCCGGCTGTACTGCAGCTGCCAACACCGAGCGGCGATTGGCCGAGCGTCGCGTCAATCATGGCTTAGCCGCACCCCTCCCCCCATTCAACCACTGGGTTTAATGTTGCTGTGTGTTTACTACAGTATTTAGTATAAGGGGCTATTCGCCTTTTACATGCTGTGAACTCTGAGTAACACAACAGAGGTTTTTAGGTTTATTTTTAAAGAAGCCATTCAGGAATCCAACATGCCCAAACGAAAGGTACGTAGTTAACTGAAATATGCAAATACTTTTTTCCTCCTTCTGAAATCAGAGAACCTTTACTGGCGATTTCACATTAGCTAGCTATTTATTGTGAAGCCTACCAGACAACGGTGATTTAATTATAAAATCCGTTGTGCGCAAAAAGTAGACTATATAAATTAGCGTGCTTTATGTAAGAATTAATGACTAATTTTTTGGCCAAGGAGGCGTATTTTTTCGCACGTAAATGTAATGTTTACACTGGTTTCTTGATCAACGCACTCGTCTCATAGGGAGTCTGAAGTCTAGCTTGGTCTCCATGCTGTTAAACCACAAGCAGCCATGCTTTGCAGCTCTGACTGTGTCCGCCGTAAAAATGGCAAATCACAAATGCTCGTCTTTATCGTTATAAGCGCTCATGGTGACTCGGAACAACACTCACAGACGCTTTGGGACCCGTATTTTTTTGTGAGCCGCCTTAAACCGCTAACGATGCCTTCCGAAGACAATAAATGTATTATTTTTTTCTTTGTTCGCGGTGCCAGATGGCTGCAGTGTCACCATTCTGCCGTCAGATGGCGTTGCAGTAGTTTCTGTTTCAACCCCTCCCCCTTTTATCTGCCCCCCTCCTCCCCCGGCGGTGTGACAGAGAAAAATCAGAGGAGGGGAAAGTGGGGTTTTCACGTGGGGATGCTAAGGCAGGTTTTCTGCAAACTGGCACGGACCAGTCAGTTACTGTTTAATTACTTTTTAAATTTAAATTATTATTCTAATAATCGAATCGCAATAACTATACTGGTGCTTTTAGGTGTTTGATCGCATTAACCCAAATACACAGCGCGGCGCTTGAGTTCAGTATCACTAAACACCCTGTAGGATAGATCTTCATCGCAGAACATCTGCTTGCGGTCTTACTTAAATTAGTTGGCTTGTGTTATGTGGAAATGCGGTGTGAGCCCAAGCGCAAGTTATATATTTTTTGCCTTAAATTTTAATAAAATAATTTTTGTAGTTAAATAGTTTCCTGCGACCCATCAGGGACAATTTGCAGTGAGGCTCTCTGTTGACTGCGGACAAAATCACACATTTTCTGTTATTATTGTTATTATTTATCATTATTAATAATGTGTATGATTATTTAAATCATATATGTCACTTTTCATAATTTATATTAATGCAGATTTTTTATACATGTGTATTGTCAGGATTAACTGTAATTTTTTTTTAAAATAAATTATAATTTTTTTGACCTGACACGTCTTACCTTCTTTTTCAGCAACAAGGAGCTGAGGGTGACGTTAAAGAGGAGGTGTGTGTTGCTTTAATTTTTGTTGTCATACATTTGTCTACAAGTATCTAATTGCAGAAGATGTAGCTCTTACATTTTTAACCGCTTTGGAAGTAAGCTTAGGTTTAAATTTATGTACCCGGTTCTTTAAACATGAATCCTCTCCCGTCCCGTTTCAGCCGCAGCGGAGATCTGCTCGGTTATCGGCAGTAAGTGTTCAACCTCCACTTCTCAAAGTTGTTTTTCTGTCTTAAAACTTTGTTTGCATGGATGTCAAGCATAATCACACATGTGTGTATGGAGTAAAAGCTCGTTGCTGGTTAGGTGGGTTATTTCTTGGCCTGTCACAGTTATTGGGAGTAATTTCTTAGAGAAGTTTTGATGAGTGCATATACAAAAGGGCTATTTGACCTAAGCTTAGTATTTAAAGTAAATCACATTCAGATGTTGTTTGATTTCATAGCAGTTCTTTATGGGTGACTTATAGAACCTTCTTTCCGCCACCACAGAGGCCGCCGCCACCTAAACCAGAACCAAAGCCCAAAAAGGCAGCAAAGGTAACATTTCCTGGCAAAAAGCAGCATTCACACACTTTAATTCTGGGCTGTTTTGTGTGTTGGATGAAGCCATCCAGAACTCAGCCTCTTTCAGTCAATATGCTTCACTGACTCCCCCCTGCCTGTGTCTGTAGAAAGAGAAGGCAGTGAACGATAAGAAAGAAGAGAAGAAGACCAAGGGGAAGAAGGGAAAGGCGGAGAGCGAGGCGAACGAGGAGAACCACTCTGAAAATGGCGAGGCCAAGACCAACGAGGTACCTGCCGTGAAACTCGCAGAAGCTGCACTCGTCAGGCTTCCTCCGTCATTATCAGAGGAGATGGGACTTCACCTCCTTCTGTAATTTCACTATGATAATGGTGGCTGTCATCTTAAAGTATAAACGCACATGTCGGAGAGAAATGCCACAGTCGGTAAATAGACTATAAACCTATTTCCATAATTAGCTTGGGGTCAAACATTGGCAAGAATTAAATTACTGTTTGTGTTTTCGACAAAAGGAAGAACCTTTCACATTAAAAATGCATAGCATTGAGTCCTCAGTAATGCAGGCTGTCATTTACAGTTATATTCCAGCTTAATGCTTTTATCTGAAGCTATGTTTGCTATTTGCACCTTGCTGGAGTACTTTAGTACTATGGGGATATGAACCAGGCAATAGCTTTAACTAGTATTCTATGTACGTTTTTTTTTTGAAGACAATATAAAATGAAGAAATATACAAACTGTGAGTAAATTTGTGGACACCTTATAAAATTTAAATATCTTGACTTTTGGCCGTATCTGGTCAATACAGCTTTTTGTCGTTTATTTGGCAACTGAAGACTGGAATTGGAATCATGTAAAATCCTGGGAAAAGGTCCACTGATGTTGTCTGTCTTTCCTGCTTCCAGGTGGGAGACACTCCTCAAGAAACTGAGAAGGAGGAAGCAAAATCTGAGTAGCTGTACTGCCACCCTTGAACCCCCCCCCCCCCCCCCCCCCCCACCCCCCCCCCCCCCCCCCAAACAGCCCCGCCCTGAGAAAAAAGCCCACAAATCTCTTATGTAGTTGCCCTCAACCTCCATGGCATATTGTTATCAGAGGAATATTTTTATCAACAATTTTATAAATATCGGTACAGGTTTTTAGCACAAAACAAAGCTAGATATGGATGGCCTAGCATGTCTGCAATGGTCACATCAAGTGTCCCCGTTAAAGACGGATATAGTAAACCTTTTTTTAAATGGCGCTTCTTAATTGTCGATAACTTGCTCAGTGTAGGAAGATGACACCAGCCGGTAGGGGTGATTTGTGAGTTACCTGATCCATTTTCCCCTTTAAACCATTTCTCGTTTGCGGATGGCTATTATTTTTATCTTCTAAATGTACGGTTCTGATTCGTTTTTTATTTTTATTTTTGTTTTTATTTGGGGGTTTTTACTTCTAACTTTAAAAATGTATTGTCCATATGAAAGAGGAATACAAACATCTGAGAAAAAACATTCCAGGCAGAGTTATAATGTGGGCTGACTTGTTTTATAAACAACCATGTTGGAAATTATTTTAATAAAACAAAAAAAAGATTGCAAAAAGCTACTTCTTTTTAGCAACAAGAGGTTTTTTTTTTTTCTTTTTTTTTTTTTAAACCGAGAAAATTCAAGCAGATACAAAATATGCAGGTTTCTGTGTACCCACTCTTGCGTTCTGGATGTCTCTTAATAAAATGATCCTTGGAATTTTCCTCATTCTGGTGCTGTGCGACATTACTTTTCTTGGGGAGCATAATCCACACGAGGAACTGGTTTCGGTTTGGCTCAGAGGCTGCAGGCTGTGACCTTAGCTGACTGACGATGTGTCTACTTGTTTACTCACGGGATGCTTGAGTACAATGTAGCTTACAAGGGCTGTGTGTGTTTGTGCCTTTAAACAGCTGCACACTTCGCTGATGTGAATTCATGCATCCGGGGTTAAATGGGAGATAAGCGGTGCTTATCTCATTTGTTGTTAGCCCTGTTGGGGAGTCAGTATTTTTCATGTGCATAAGATGAGATTGACAGGCGAAAGTAGGATCTCTGCTCAGAGGTTTAGAAAAACTTCACCAGTTGAGGTATTGAATCTTTAGCCTTGTGTTTTGGTGCCGGCTGGCTATGATTCATACGGAGGGAAAAGTGTCGTACTGGACAGCTGGGCAACCTTACAAATTCGCATAGCAAGAAATCTGATTTAACGGGCTTGATTTTCACAAGTGATTCCGTTATTAAAAGTAATGGGGCTCCCTGATCAAGAAAGTAGCCAAGCATTGGGCCAAACCCGCCCCAGTAACTGGGCTCCACTGAAGACAAGCCCTGTCTGTGAAAACGTATGACCTCAGCCCTGTCTGATTCTGCCACCCACAGCTGGCGAGGGGGCGCCTTGCCCGCTGTGCGTTTGTTTGCTTTCGCCCAATGCAGAACAGTGCCGGGCAGGACCAGAGTCACCGAGCTGGGGACCGTAACTGTAAGAGTTCTTTAGAAGATGAACAATAGCGAAGACTTAAAAGATGGGAAGAGATTAAATGTAGAGATGGAAACAGGTCGAGCCGGAGAGGGGGGCTCGATTTAAAGAGGGGTACTGGTGAAGGGGGGAGGTTATAGTTGAAACACAGTGTAGCCGAGAATTCTTGGATAAAGACGTGTCCGGAGGCTGTTGTATGTTAAAAAACAACATATATACTGATGTGAAAGTATGGCTGGAAGCCGCAGAACAGCACCGAGGAAAGATCTGCAAAAAAACAGAGCAGCAGCACCCTGAGATGTTGAAGTCTTTGGGACCTAATCTGGAGATGTAGAAGGGGTGGGGCCACGGGGCACTGACATCACCGAAAGCTGATTGGCTGCTGGAGTACCCCCTTCATTGTCATTCACCGGTTCAAAACATATCATCGCCTAAAGATAAGACTGACCTAGAATTGCCCCTGAGATGCCGGGGATGTGACTCTTGGATGTATATATTTGCGTCTCTCGTGTGGTGTCCCATCTCTGGGAGCTGGTCAGGCGTCACTGCAGCGTGTGCCGAGAGGGCGTGGCAGATGCGGCGCAGGGTGACTTTCCCCAGAGCTGTCAGCAACGGCAGGCCTGGTATTTGCATAATCCAAAGTGCCAGAGGTCACCAGAGGTACTACACAATTGGACCCACTGAGCTGCTGTGATGTAATGATTCCTGATCCTCCCATATGTCCGTAAGGCTTGGAACGAAGGCACCAAGATGATTTTGCAGTTCTTGGGCGGGGATTAGGGTACTTCAAAGTCTCAATGGCCTGGTATCAAAGGAGCCACAATATTAAAAGTAACCGTGGTTACTTTTAACACATCCTTTTGTTCAAACTCGCAGAAGGGTCTGTAATTGGTCCAGGGAGGGATGAACAGTGCCAGAGTCCAGCCCTGGTGGAGACGCCACCTTCTCTTGACCACCAAAACCCCATCACTCAAGCAGAGTGTGAAGAGTGTGACCCCCTTCCGCTTAACGTTGGTGGTCTCTGCACCCGTGGACCCCAGAGCTGATAAACAGTGAGAGTCGGGCAGTTAGACTCGTCGATACGTCCTTCACAGGTGGAGCCTAACTCTGCTCCTAAACCTCCACGCATCCCCTGCTGCAGAAGCGGCATGCGAGCGTGCGGGCTGGACCTCCGTCTCCGCCTGGTTGCATCATCCTAGTCGCTTCACTCAGCTCGCCGCCAGCAGTCCTCAGACGCTCCCTGATTTCATTCACCCACCTCTCACACACTCATCCAGGTCTCCATTGAAAAAAACACATCCTTTTGTTGGTCGTGGGAGGGGGATCATGTTGCTGAAATAAATGCAAGACCAATATTTTCATCATCCGTCCTATTCCGGTTCTTGGGGGGTCTGGAGCCTATTCCAGGCAGCACAAGGCTGGGGTACACTCCACTCACATATAGAGGTACAGGTAAGGAGCACATGCTGATTACAGTGCGTTGCCACACCCACCACATGACAAACCACCTCAGGGATGAGAGCCTGTGCGCAGCCATGTGACAGGTGATGCTTCAGCACCACAGTAATCTGAATGGAACAGAGTGAGTGTTTCCCCGTGACTGGAGTGCCAGTCCCACCACCAACACCCACTGCTTGCAGGGCTGGATGTGGATTGACGTCATACCCCGGACCAAGAAATTGCAGGTTAAGGGCCTTGCTCAAGGGCCCAACAGAGTAGGATCGCTCCTAGCATTCACAGGATTCGAACCAGCAACCTTCCAATTGCTGGCACAGATGCCTAGCCTCAGGGCCACATAGGCTGGGGGAATGAACCAACCCCCCAGCTGTAGAAATATGAGGTAACAGAGCTACTCATTGAGCTACTATGCCATCCAACACAAATATTGGCATTCATCGTGTAACTCTTAGCCTTTTCAAAAGGAAATTATGTAATTTGAATGCTTGAGTGTCTTATTTAAATGCCACAGTGCATTACTAAGTGCCCCAACTCTATTATATGTGTAGCAATTATTGTTATTGTTTAATTAGACTTGTTGCCTGTCCATTGAAATTATTTTGCACGGCCACAATCACACATACAGGACCAATCACATTTTGAACGGCAGTTGTACTTTTCCCAGTGATGCCTTGATAAGGTAAAGATTACAAGTCTATCAGAGGTCAATCAGGTGTCACAGACTGGTTTTTAGAATAGTTGCAACATTAATGATTTTACCTAAAAATCTATTTTCTAGAATTTCTTCGTTAATTTAATGGGCAAATTGCAATAGTGAAATAAGTAATAAAATGAGTAATAAAGCCATAAAAGTTTGCTACTATATATTTCAGTAAAAACACACTGCACTCTATAAGGCCTAATCCATGAAAATTTAGGACTATTTATTAAATGATTATTGTATCGTGTCGTCATTTACACTCCTGAATTCATAGCTTTTCACCAATGGCTAACAAACAGCTAAAATGGGTTCAAATGTAGTGTGCTAAAATATTATTTAAAAAACAGCAGTCATACTTTGAGAAAGAGTAACTCGCTACTCTGTAAAAAACCCAAATGGCACGGCATGTTCTATGGAATATGAGTAGCTGTACGTAGCTTTTAAAAATCCTGTGGAAAAAGTCAGTACCACCAGAGTCCACAGGTCCTGGAGAGTAATAACCAACCATTACTTAACTTCCCACAGCGTCACCATGGCGTATTTACAGCATTGACTTCACTGCCACTGTTTTAATATGCTGGCGGTATGAGCAGTATTTAGGTACAAAGGCTTTCGGAAGTAACAACTCTCTTCCCATGGTACGGTCCACAAAGTGATAAAGCCATGATTTTTCTTTTGCTATGTGTGTACTCTCAGTGCCCTGCCTGGCAGTCCGAAACACTATATGATATATATCCTCTCTCTCTCTCTCTCTCTCTCTATATATATATATATATATAGACACACACACACACACACACACACACAGGTGATGAACAGTACGTGACTTTCCATTAACAGGATTATTATGGCCTCCCATCTGGTGGTCGGTGAAGTAACTGCATCTTGGCAGATTTGCAGAGCTGTCGAAGGGAGGCGCTATAAACACGTACGGTGAAATTAGCTAAAGCTTAAACGAGGGAAACGGCAGTAAGCCGGGAGGAAAGTTAGAATGACATATTTCGCATGCTTGTCAGGAAAATAAGACTAGCTTGAACGATGGAAGGGAAGTAGGATTCGCAATTCGAGGCCAGATTCTTTATCAAAAATGCTGAAGTGATGCCGCTTTGCACGGCGCCGATTGGATTTGAATGTACCCACTTTTATTTACAGTTTTGTATTTCCTCATTGGGTAATTTTATGATTCATGATCATAAAAAATTGCACCTTGGGAAAAATCGCAGTTCCTGTGTTTTGAAGATTCTTGTGGAGGATTAAGGAGTCGGAAGGATGTAACACGTTAAATGTCTGAGCTTCATCGCTTCGCTTGATATCATATTAATTACTATCCGATTTATTTGAAAAGTTACGTTTCAATAAATTGTATTTATTAAAATTTTACATTTTTATTATATTTCAACGATAAAGAACAGAATTAGGCCGGTAAACAGTATTAACATAAAACTTCCATGCCTGGGTGAGTATATATTTAATGTTACGGACACCTGTCAAAACGGGCTGAACAACTGAATATTGAAAAGAAACTATGTAACGTACTGTTTAATTACATTGTATAAATATTGTTTCTTCGGAGCATTTTTATTTGCTTTTAGAATAATGCAGGTTGGTTACCTATGTCTGGATGCATCGTGAGTATTTCGGTAGAAATAAAGGATTTATCGTGCAGCGGCGGGGGCGGGAGGTAAGAGCTCACAGACTGTTACAATGGGACGCCTGCCACCAGCAATAACTTATCGTAGGCTTGATTTCTACAGTCACGAAATCCGTAAAAAATACTAAAGCCAGTGTTGTTTTATTTCCAGTGGTTTTCAACAACAGTAAGGAATGGACGCCGGAGTTAAACTGCAATACTGAGGTGTGGGCTAAATATATTCTAACGTACGCCAGGGATATTTACCGTACTAAGGAGACCGCGTGTGTATTTAATATGTTTTTAGACTTGCAGATCGGTAACACTCGACTTGTGGGGTGTTGAAGAACAAATCATGAAGTAATATAGATCCCGCGTAAAATACATGGACCGTTATGATTGACTGATGATGAACAAACATGGGATCAGTACATAACTAACACTTAGCTTCTGGTTAATTACCACATTAAGAGTGTATTACATTATTTGCCCCCTCAAGTAAAGTGTTACGGTAGAATCCAACAAGTCTGTGAAGCTCGTATTTGGCCCTGCTCGGAAATCCTCAGACCTGCTTTAGAAGAATATCCAATCTAGTTAGAAATCTGCATCTTGTGATTCATTGACTTGCCACATGTGTCCTAATTACTTCCCTCACAACTGCAGTGTTTTGGACCAGCCCCAGAGGTGAAGAATCTTGCCTAGAGTAGCACATGGGCTTCGACCAGCATGCCTCCCAACATTTGAATATCTTGCACCTTGTGTCTGCTTGTAAATGCACAAGCAATTGGTGTGTGTGTGGGGGGGGGGGGGCATTGTTGTTGATTTTCCTCCTGTTGCCCAGCCAACACATTTCAGTATTGTTCACTGTTCACCCACATGTGTCTCTGTACATCTATGAATTTAGGAGGTGGCCAGGTGGGGGAATGTCGTTACCCCCCCCCCCCCCCCCCATTCTGAGTGCTTTCCCCAATAAGTGTCTGTTTTGTATATTTCTCTCGATTATTGTTATTTAACCCAGTCCCCTAGACGGTCATAGATTCGTTTTCATTTTACATTTTTGCTAGCTGCCAGCCAATCAGGAAGCCTGAATACCATGGGGGGCAGAGCTGGTGTTTCTGGGGTCTCTTTGGTGTGCTGGGAGCTGGCAGGGAGCCAATATGTGGTCTGTCTGGGGGTCTCTGAGGACCAGGCTGAGACCCACTGCTCGGGATGAAGTGCTCCCATTCAGTGCTTATTGCAGTGTCATTCATCTTCTGCTCTTTCCTGGGTTTTATTGCTGCTTTGGGACATCAGTGGCACAACAGCCACACGGACGTGGATCTGTAAACTCTAGTCTGAATCCCTCCTGCAGGTAAAGGGCCCCTGTGGATGAAAGTATTATCCTAGCAAACAATGGTGGAATAAAGCCCCGCCCCCCGGGCTCTGACGACTTCCTAATGAAGATCTGGGCATCTAGTAGGGACTGACTTCTCTCTCTGCTGCAGGGTCACATGGTGGAGATCCCCATCACATCTATACAGGTGAACAACCTCTGCTTCCTATTGCTACATGCACAGAGGCTTCTGGGTAATACATACAACATGAGCTTGCCAGCGATGTGCCCGTGCGTGAGGTATAAAAGCAGGCAGACTCTCATCAAACATCCTAATGATTTCCTTCCTCAGTTCAGCATCAATGAGACCAGACACAATGGTATCACATTACACCCCCGTCCATTTGTCCTTACATTCCCACAGTTCCCTGGGGCATCTTTGACAGATGGAGCCTGTTTAACTCTGCTGAAGTGGTGGGTGGGGGGGGATGATCAGACATGGCCTGTTTCTGCATCCTCAGTCCTCCCACCCAGCAGGGGGCGCTATATAGTACCTGGCCCCCATCAGGGCAAATGGGACCCCTGTGCCGCGGGGTTCAGATGGATGAGACGGTCCTGTCCACCTCCGGAGCCCCCTGCTCTCTCTGGGGCTGATTAGTCGGACATCTTGCTGCCTGCAGTGGCGAATCAGCTGCCACGTACCAAAGATTTTTTTTTTTAAAGAAATTTTCCTGGTGGTTTCTGTTGGCCTAAGTGAACTTAGCGTGAAGCTAGCATCTGTAAATGAACTGTAACCTCACTGTACGGATTTTTATCACATTGGCTCTTCATTCCTTATTTGTTCTTCTTTTGCTATCTGTCATGTGCTTGTCCTTCCTTCTTGCTGAAGCCCAGAAGCCCTCGTCCCCTGTCTGGAGCTGTGTTTTCCGCTGGTTACTGCGATCACTCGCACGCTCCGGGTTTTCCCGCTAATGCTCTGGGCTTGGCGAGATGCCCGGGTGGCTGATCGCGGGTCCCAGAAGGGCTGCTGAGTGAGTAACGCTCCTGACACATGTGCGCCCGGCGCCGTCGGCGAGCCAGCTAACGTGTGATGCCCTCCGCGTGACTTTGTTTCCACACACAGGGGTTGGCATGTTCCTGTGTGTGGATTCTGTGATCTGAGCACGCTCCGCAGTTGGCGAGATGCCAGTGAAGATGTCTAAGCTGTAGGCCCACGTGGGGAGAGATCTGGGTCAAAGGCCTTCACCAGCCTCACAGACTGCCCCCCCCCCCCCCCAGCCGAACAGCCGAAGCAAACATCAGGACCTGGATCTTTTCAACATGCTAATCATGTCCCTCCAATTAATTTGTAAATTTTTTCATTTTTAAGAATTTGGAAATGCAAATTTTTTACTTCTGTTCTTTGCCCTAGTAAAGGGGAGATCACACTTCCCTACAAGAAACGTAGAAAAATAACAACCTGGAAAACATCTTGGAATCTCAGTTATGCACGAATATCACTGCATTCATTCGAACAACTGACCCCATTCAACAATTGTCCCTGGTCGCATCCTACCCGTTAGTGTAGATCTTGGAATACAATAAATGTATTGTTTATTTATATTTTTTTTTGTAAAATGTCTAATTTGAACAGTAACTCTGGCTATATCCAAAGAGTTATGCTTCTCTTGCTGGGATTCCAGAATGTTCCAAAAACTGGAGCAACGTGGGACTATTGTGCTGAAATACTATTTAGGTTTAAAAAAACCTTTTAGGGGTGGTGTGGGGGTGCAGTGGGGAGCACTGTCGCCTTACACCTCTGAGACCTGGGTCTGAGTCTCTGCTTGGGTTCCATGTGTGTGGAGCTTGCATCTTCTCCCTGGGTTGTCACAGGGTTTACTCTGGGTTCTCTGGTCCTCCCCCCCTCCCCACAGTCCAAAAACATTATGAGGCTGATTGTTTGTAGGTATACCTGTGTGAGTGAATGGTGTGTGAGTGTGACCTGTGATTGGTTCGTGCCTCGTCCTGGGCTGTCCCCCTGCCATAGGCTCCAGACCCCCAGCAACCCTGAACAGGACAAGCGCTTATAGGAAATCTAAGTCTGAGTAAAAGGGGCCACGGTGTGTGAATGTGATAGAAGTGGCTTCCTCGAAGCTTGCAGCTTCGTTAAGTTTTGAGAAGCTGAAAGCTAAATCGCTGTGTTTGAATGCCGCAGGTAGTATGCGACTGCACAAGTGGGTGGGCACGTAATGTATGCCACCGAAATCACCTAGCAGAACTGATGCTGGCTAAATGCAATAATTTGAGCAGAGCGACGGAGCGCTGATGGAGCGTCCTGGTGAATACAGGTTTGATTTTGTTGCTCGAATGGAATTACTGTGAAATTGGGGGAATGTCTTACAGGAGATAAGGGGGTGAGAGATTATTCTCCAGTTTTCACTTCAGGTAGAATCTGAAGCTTTCGAGGACCAACCAAACCCTTGCAAACCGACCATGTGCAAACTTCTCCTCATCTTCTACCTAAGTTGCAGCAGGCCCTACAAAAAGGTCATTCATGGATATTGTAAATGATGTGGGTCCAAGCAACTAGAAGAGGTGGGAAAAATAGATCTGATTGGTTGTTCCTGCCTTCTCTAGTTGCTTGGACCCACCTCCTTTACAATCTGATTGGTTCTCTCTCTGAACCAATATTTTTTTTCTTCTGCCCTCAGAACATTTTTGTGCAAGTAAAACTCCCATGAGCAAAAAAGGTTAGACTCCCCCCAACCCCCAAACGCAACACTACAAGTTCTGGATCAGAGCAAATTTACTTTATATAACCGTGTGAGGATGACGCAGTATGTCAGCAGGTGGGCTGTGGAATTTGCATGTTCTCCCCAAGGACTGCTCCTTTCCTTCAGGTACTGAAGTCCAAACAAGAGCGGTTAGTCTAATTGGGGTCCCTGCATTACTCTCTGTGAGTGTGCCTGCAGTGGATAACTGGCTGGAGGATGATGGATGACAGTAGCAGCGTGACGTTGTATTGTATGCCAACAATGGCTCCAGGTAACCAGAGTGCTGGGCCACAGCCAGACCCACAGACCCCTTGGAACCCATGATGTTTTGATCCCTGTCTGGCCTCTAGCTGCCTACAGCAATGGCTGATTCCTAACTGATGCCCGCTCATTAAATCCATAAGCGATACAGTTCCTTCAGTTAAGCTCTGAAGATCTCAGTGCTAAGAAACCAGGGCAACCCTGGGCATGTTGATCCAAATGCACCACACTGCCCCCTGCAGGCAGAGCAAGACTTGTGGGCTTAGACCTGATGGGTAATGGTCACTATGGACAAGTGGAGGGCAAATGAAGCTTTTAATGAACCATTTGCTGTATTTTCTGACCCCACTAGATGGTGCTCTCTGTTCATAAAGCACCATCTATTGGGGTCAAAAAATACAGCAAATGGTTTACAAAGCTTCGTTTGCTGGCTGGGTGACACTGGCAAACATCCAAGATAGCCATGTCGGATCCAGCAAAGGACGACTTTGACAGGTAAAGTGCTGCAGCTGGGCATAGTTTCCTAATTCCTCTTATAGGTGAAAAGAGTGACATATCCATAACATTTAGCAATCTGTATGTAGGGGGACCTCAGTCCTCCCCCTGGAATATCCAACCCCCCAGTAAGTTGCCAATTCAATTACCTCAATAAAACTATGCCAAGGAATTTCAGGCTGCAAAATGAGGCACAATGCGACATGGCTGGGAAAAACTGCCTGAGGACAATCAGGTGGTGATTTCCGTCGCGGTGATTTCTCAATTGAGTCCAGTGACCAGAATGCAATGTTTCTCTTGCTTGTTGGCAAGGAGCTGGCTGACGGAAGGTCTACTGTACAATCATGTAACGTTCCCTAGGGGAGCCAGGGGGGAAGTAAGTTTTTTGGTGAACTTTCAAGGTGAAATTTTTGGTACAGATGTGAAAAATCACATTTGTTTAGCTATGACCCGGGGGGGTGGGGGGGCTGACGTTTTTCATTACCTCCCATCCCGTCATCTGAAATCCACTCCCAGGAGCTCATCTTGAAAATATGAAAAGCGAGGTCCCATCGTGATTAGCTGACGAGTCACAGTCAGTCTGTTGCTCATGTTTACTGAGCTTAACCTTCTGCAGATCTGCAGCTCTGGTGATTACAGTCAGGCTCCCTGGGTTGTGTTGATTATATGTCGCCTCAATTGTTCTTTGTTTTATTTCTGTACAGCTGAACATTCTTATGTTTAAATTGCTTTTCCAACTGAATGACATGCGATGACAGACTTAATTTTACTCTCATTATTTCTGCTTATTTCTTTCTGTGTTTAATTAATTATGTTTGACAATATGCATCTTCCTAACGCTTATCCTGGACTGGGTTATGGAGAGACTTGGAGCGTCTCCATGGCTGCATGAGGCACAGGGCAGGGGGACACCCTGGATGGGATGCCAGTCCACAGTATACTAGCAGTTGAGAAACAGCAGTGTTTCTCAAACAGGCCCTTGGGGATCTCCAGACAGTCCACATTTTCGCTCCCTCCCAGGTCCCTACTGGAAATGTGGACTGGCTGGATTCCCAAATGCACTTCCAATTTTAGGGTGCTGCAGGAGGATTAACCTGCTTCCACAGTGAGCAGTGTGGTGCCCTCTGCTGGTCCTTCTGTACAAATGATTTGCATTTACTCCCCAAGAGGACTCTTTCAGTTGGGAGTTACCACAGTTTTTTTTTTTTTTTGGGTGGGGGGGGGGGCTGTTGTTCTATGCACGGGGGGTGGTGTTACGATGTA